>JALMGF010000031.1:9042500-9642500 GCA_023333645.1 Sceloporus occidentalis
ATAACAGCACTCGCGGGAGCGACTGTACTCGCCGCACGCACCGCAGTTGGGGATTTTGACAGCTGGTCTCCACGCGTGACCCTATGGCAACAGGAAACGGGGAACACCGCCAGACAGAAACATCTTTATTGGGGGAAAAAATTACCAGACCTGTAACAAAAAAACTCGACTCTCAAAAAACTCAGTGAGGGCTGATAACGATCCTCGAGAAGTCCAAACGCAGGGCGATAACGTAGGACCAGATAGGTGACAACAAGCCGTTTACCTTTGAATTTGTAAACACTCCGCTCCCAGCACGATTCCGCCCTTAGGACCCCGCACGGCGGGCAGCTCTTCCAATGCCTATGACGTACCTGAGAGGTGAGCGGGGCTCAGCGCCCGCAGTGACATACTCCTAAAACCCAATTTTTATCGTTGGCTTGCTGGTCTGGTTCAGTGCGTATACTGCACGCTCACGAAACGACACATAGAAAACGCATTTTGGTACCGGCAGTTCTTAGGACAACTAAATTTAGGACACCATAGGCCGCGGTCGTGGTTGGTAACCTGGTAAGAGGACGCAGGAAGCGGAAGCGTGTTCGCGGGCGAATTGCTTATTTAGCTGTGTACGGCTGTGGTGTGTCATCATAGATGCATGTTACCTGCAGACGCCATTAGTGATGGGAAGTTCGGATCAGTAAAGTGAATCGGATCATTTCGAGTCGTTCATTGAAATGATCCGATTCATGATCCGATTCTTCGGATCACTCAGTGCCACTCACAGGAGTTACTATTTCCCAGTCCCTGCCTTCAGTCACACTGACGATAGGCCTCGAGCCTTTCGTTAGAGTCAATTAATCCTCCTGCCTGCCTACTCTGGTGATGGCAGAGAGTCGTGAAGAGAATGATTCAGATAATCTCACTGACACAATACTTTTATAAATAAATACAGGATTAATCTTCACTGCCCCCAGGGATTCAGATTCCCCTTTGTTTGCCCCCCTTTACCTCTAACTGCACCTTAAGTTAACTTTATTAAATTAACACTCAGTACGAAGCATTAAATTAACCTTAAAGACCCCATTAACTGCCCCTAAATTAACACTATCTCCCTCTCTGAATACAGTAATATAACGCCCAGCGCCGTATACAATAATATAGCGCCCAACAATGTATACAGTAATATAACGCCCTAGCACTGTATACAGTAATATAACCACTAGCGCTGTATACAGTAACTTACCGCCCATCGCTGTATACAGTAATTTACTCCCCAGCACTGTATACAGTAATATAACCCCTAGCGTTATATATAGTAATATAACCCTCAGCGTTGTGTAGTCGATTAGATTGGGATCAGATAACTGAGCAAGAACTCATAATGCCTTCAGGTAGCTGCATATTAGCCATTTGTATATTATGGGGCAAAACCACAACTGGCTTTAAAAAAACAGCAAAATATATATTAATAAAAACAAAACATTTTAGAAAGCGGGTGGCGCAATATTTTGAACATGTAATTTCGATGTGATACCACTCAAAAAAAGAGGCGTTCCCCTTTAAGATGAAAATCCCATGTCACTGTTGGTTCCTATAACCGTTGGATTACCGTTATTTCCGTTTATTAATAAACATGAAGGATGCAGCTTTGGTCGCCTGTCCTTGGAGTCACATTTGGCTGGAAAGCAGCTGCTCCCAACGCATTCTGCCCTTGCGGCTCCGTTCACAAGTCACATATAATAATGTAAGATGTTTTATTAAATGCTGGAATTAATCCTAGTCTCATCGCAGATATGGCAGTTCCCCATCAAACGGTAAAGTGCGATTTAAACATTAATGTATGTATTTGGAAAATATTTGTTGACATCATTTTATAAAAAACAAGAGATATGAATAAAAAAATATTATTTCTTTATAAATCTGTTGTTTCTTTATTAAAAAAAGACAAGGTGTCTGTGATGTATCTGTGCAAAGGAGGAGATGCCTCCAAGCAAGAGTGTAGAGACTTATACAGTGAGGGTATTTAAACCATTAATTGTTGCCATGTATCTTCTCCTTTATTTGCTGCTCTATCACTTCACTATGAGACGTTAATAACTGAAGTATCTCTGCCCTGTGCAGATGGTAATGTGTGAATAAAGTGATCCCCGCAAAATGCTGCTTACAGAAGACCCTTCAAAGGTTAAATGAATTTGTTTCTCCTCCGTTGGAGGATGACAGTAGAAAGCAAATAAGCAGTTTTACTATTTGGAAGAAAAATTCACAGACAACGATTATGAGAATAATAAAAGTTTATTATATTATAAATTTTTTTCTACATAATCGACCATAAAGCAGGTCGAGAGGGGGCCACCTCTGGACTCACAAAGAGTCATTCTCCAGCCCGCAGGAAAGGAAAAACCCCAGCGTTGGAGGAAACCTTTAGAGAAGCCATGGCTGGAAGAATTGCCCTTCCCTCTGGGCGTTAAGAGGTTAATTTTATGTTGAGGATGGGAAAAAATTAAATTCAAAATAAAATACAAATAATTGATCACAAACATAGATCTGTGGGTTACAATCTTCAGACCTCTGCTGGGATCCTGACACTCTGCGAATCTCTTTGCCGGAGAGCCGACACTCCGCAGATCACTTTGTCAGGCGGCCAGCAGTATTGGTTTCTTCAGACTTCTTTGCTGCTGTAGATGCTCCAGAGTGACGGCTTCCCTCCTGTGTGGAGACCTGTGCATCTTCTGTTATGACATCACAATGGAGAAAAAAAAATAAAAAAAACTTTATTTACACACATTTACACAAAACATTCCAGATTTTATAACGGGAACTGGGCATGGAAATGAATATATACAATATGAATGATAAAATGTAAAGGGACATATAGCAATACAATTCCTGGCCTATCTGCATGTAATGTGTCCTGGCTTACACACATGGTGATGTTGATTTAGTTTTAAATGCAGCACTAAGGTGCCATGTGCGGTGTCTGCACTTCTAGATCAGCGGCAGGACAGTGAAGAAAATTGTTTGCATAACCGCGAGGTTGCCTTCTAGAAGTAAGCCGCCGGTCAAAGGGCGAAGAGACCAAAGCCACCTGAAATAATCATTTGGCGGCAACGGGTATTCGCCCGCTCAGCGTACATTACAGGGGTTAGCAGTATTATTCAGCACCGAGATCCACTTTTACGCTGCCTGGCCTTATTACTATCAGAAGTACCTACAGTGGATACATGAAAAACGGCAGCTCACATGTCAACAATTCGCCCCGACTCCTCCCCATTAGAACAGATGGCGGAATCCTGTCATTATCTAGCACCGCACCCCCAGAACCTACCAATCCGCAGTGGGGAGGGGTTGGTCTTTGAAAGTTCATCACGTTGTGGGTGTTCCGGTGGCGCAAACGTCTATGTAGGGTAGTTAACCCTTTGGTTGCTTGCGTGCCGGGTAACAGTAGTAGTTTGATCATGTTGGCTTGGCTTAGTGTCTCGGCGAGGGGTGCCACGTTGTGGAGGCCAGCTCTGCGTAGGTTCTACCGCACCGAGCGAGGGGTCTATGGCTACAGACCGAAAAAGAGCGGCGGTGCCAGCGAGCTTCGGGGGAATGATCGGGTGTACGAGCCAGCTGCTAGCCGGGCAGGTGTGTGCGGGTCTGTCACAGCACAGTGACAGGCAGCTCCTAGCGTGGGGCAAATGTCTCCTGACTTCACCATCTCTATGATTCTCCTGTAAACGTCTATGGTTTATGGACCATCAGTGGTCACCAGGGCCTTCCCAGATTGCGCTCAGTACAAGGAATGAGGGAGCATGTCTTGTGAAAAATGTGGTGGAGACTATAATATAGGCAGTGGTATAGAATATTATAAACTCTGGAATGCATGTTAGATCTAAGCAACCCATATATCTAGGTATTCTATTTATTTACTTTGATAATGGCACTGTTGGTGAATCACTTCTCTATTATCTAACTGGTGCAGATGCGGTGACCTCAAAATACCCCAAATAGCCAAAGAAGAACACTTTGCTTTAGGGTCGTTGGATTGGTTAGGGCTTTTACAAGGCTCTTTAAGGTGACTTTGTGGCCTACAGGTAGTTAGTGTTTAGAAGAAGAATTTTGTATTTAATATACACAAATTAATTTTTAAAGCATTTTAATCCATTTATATTCAAATTATTGGGACTTAGTTGTTACGGGGCCATAGAACACTGTGATACAGTCATACTGAACATGCTAAGCTTTTGGAGAAGAGAGATATCGAGGGCTAAGGAGTGACAGAAGGCTTTGACTGCCAAATGGGTACAGTTCTTTATGAGTCTACTGCATCTTGTCAAAAGCGTCAGTCTTTTATTAGAATGTTAGTAGTAGCCTTAGAGTTTCTAGAGCCCAATGCGAGTTGTGTCTATGACTCCACTCCCTACATGCATTTGCTTACTTACATATGGGAGAACCTGCTGGTGGTAACTTGGTAGCGTAGACAGCCTCTTAGGTATTCTAGGTGGTAAGGTCGTCCCTGAGTGTTGACCAGCCTTCAGTAAGCCTTAAGTAAGTATTCCTCAAGATATGTCTATTGCATAATTTCAGCACCCCATTAAGGGGCTGTATCATATTAAAATACAAATTTTAGAGTCTAGCAAACTTGTTATATTCTGTAGAACTACACTCCTTCCTTTGGTGTAGCACATATACTTTATTTGGATTTCATGAATACACATATTGTACATTATTCATTAAAAACTGGTATTAAACTTTTTAACAGCAACAAGTATCTCTGTCAACTCTAGACTGTAAGCTTGTTTGAGCAGGACCCATTGTACAGCACTATGGAATTTGATGGCGCTATATATATATATATATATATATATATATATATAAAAATAATAATACCATTGTCCATGATGAGGCATCTGGAAGTTTTTGGTGTATCAGGGGTACGCTATGGTTTGTCCACCACAAGGCCTCCTGCTGCCACCCCTGACTCAAAAATGTTTTTTTACAAGGACAGTTTGTAGAGTAATTAAATTGGACTACACAAAGGGTCTGTGCCCTGCAGAACTGTTTCTGTGTGAATCCACTCCTCTTTCCATTATCTGGCATGTTAGCATGTTAGTCTAGTGTGCCTATGGCATGTATGGTTCACAGTTTCATGAACCCAGCAACTAGGGGAGAGTGCAGTTGACAGCCCAGTGAACACAAGTGCATAGCTTTCCAGACCGACAGCTGACTAGTAAGTGAATGAAAGTTTTCACTAAAACGCTCCTCCGGTTTCACTGAAATGAAGATCCAGGAACCAAACTTGGTATGCTGTGGTGTCTCCAAAAAAGGCTGGTCATGACTGCCCCTTTAAGTCTCGGTGGTGTTTACCAGGAATGTGCTGATGCTACACTTTAGTCCTTTGATCATTGACCTGTTTTTCTCTACTTTCCCTGTTGGAGAAATTATCTTCACATCCTTTAATGGATAGAGGTGTGCTTTAGCACGTCACTTTTACTCTTTTGGTTACAAAAAAATCAGAGATTGAGAAAAATAACCTGGCATATAATAATGTTATACCCCATGTATATTTAATATGCACAGCTCTATTACATGCTACTGGCCCTTCTTCGCTAATGCATTAATCATGTGATGTAGCGTCTTTCCCAATAGCTACATATCTGACTTATACATTCTGTATGTGAAGAGGTGACATGACAAACAGTTTCTGCTGATTCAGTGACCATTCTGCAATTAAGAGTTCCATGAGCTCAGTCACTAGTGGCATATATCTTCTATGGCCCAGCAGAACATAGCTCTGTCGTTGGCCAGAAATCCACATTTCCACCGTGGCCCCCTGCTTCATAACCAGACTCTGCAGTGACTAGCACAATATATAGGTGAAACCCCCACAGGAAGAACCACCTTGGTGTTTCTGACGGGTATACTAGGCTTGGAACTTTACTAGTTAGGTTATTTTCATATTTCTTTCTCCATTTTGGCAGTGGATCATGGCCTGGCACGACTTGTTACAGCTTACCGGGAGCACGGCCACAAAGCAGCCAAAATTAACCCATTATTTACTGGTCAAGCAGTAATGGACATGGTGCCTGAAATACAAATGTTAAGTGAAACACTCCATGGGCCATTTAATACAACAGGTAAGAAGATAGTGATTATTTTTGTGTTAATGATAATTATTAAGATTTGCATAAACAATTGTTTACAAATTGTGAATTCCCAACATTCTCACAGATTAGTTCAGAGGAGAGCTACAAAAATGGTAAGTGGCTTGCAGGATAGAAATTATCAGGAAAGGTTAAAGAACCTGAATATGTATAGCTTGTACTGATTAAGGTCAGAATAACATAGTAACCAGCAGCTACATGGGCTTTTATAACTGCACATAAAGAAAAGATCCAATACTCGATGCGCTCCATTGCTCATGCAGGGCAGAGCGTGACGATTAGCCATTCATTTTTCTTTAAAAGTATACAGCCACAACTTTGGTCTGTTATCAGCGTGGCTCTAGGTTTCTTGTCATGCTGAACAAACTGGTCAGCGGCCTGACGTGTGGTATGGCAAGAACAGAAGAAGCATTTGTATAACGTAGTAACCTGAACTTGCTTGAGTACTTCCTCGCCTTCGGTTACTGGGTCCTTGGATCAATCTGGAAGCATATGGTTATGGCTAAGGTTACCTGTCCAGCTCCTGTCTGATACTGTGGCTGTCTGTCTCACTGTTAGTTTACTGAAAAGTGCTGATGTTTAATATATCCTTGCTATAGTTTAGGTTTTCTATGCATACCTGGTGTATAATAACGATGAAAGCAGGGCTCCACCCAATGTATCAATTCTCATCTTGTCAAATGTATTGTATTAAGCGCTGTGTAAATTGTTGGCGCTATATAAATAAAAGATACTTTTATTATTATTATTACCACTAATGTACTGTATAGTGGTGCAAATACCATAAAGTGAAATGTTCTCTGTACCTAAACCCGTTCTACCTTTCTAAACAGGGTTACTTAACATGGGGAAAGATGAGGCAACCCTTGAAGATGTCCTGGCATACTTGGATCATACATATTGCGGTCAAATATCCATCGAAACAAGCCAGTTGCAGAATTTTGAAGAGCGCGACTGGTTTTCTAGAAGATTTGAGGAACTCAAAAAAGAGATCTTTTCTACAGAAGAGAAGAAACAATTTGCTAAGCTCATGCTGGAGTGTCAGGTAAAGCGTATGTATTATGGAGCACTGCAGTGATTCTACTGTAATGTGTGGAAAGTATTTTATAGAAGCCTTCCCTTGGTTTCTGTTCTCTTTTTTTTTTTTTTATTTTTTATTTTTTTTTCTTTGCTGTCACTTTCCATCGGAAATATGTATTTGTCTTACTAAAAAGCAGTTTCTACTTTCTTTTGCTTTCTTAGCTGCATTTCTAAAATACCCCAGTTGAAAGTTTGTTTTATGTGCCAGTGAGCACAATAGAAACAATATATTTTATACATAATCAGTATTTGTAATGTTGCAGATACTAGTCCCGTGCCGCTATTTTGCCAACAAAATAAATTTAAATGTGGGAATTGTACATGCACGTGAGTGCCTATTCCACCAATAATTACAGTAGTACCAGAAATGCCCCAAGGAATAACGCAATACAATGAGATCTCGGATTCAAAGTTGAAGCAATTATATATTTGTTGTTGCATACAGTATTATGCAACAGTATATTTTCTGCTGGTATTTATTTAATGCAAAACATTTAAAAACATTGTTTCATTTCTGTATCGCCTTTATTCTTCTTTTTTTTTCCTTGCACAGGAATTTGACCGCTTTCTGGCTACAAAGTTTTCCACGGTGAAACGGTATGGCGGAGAAGGAGCAGAAAGCATGATGGGTTTCTTCCATGAGCTGATGAAGATGTGTTCGTTCAGTGGTGTAACCGATGTGGTTATAGGAATGCCTCACAGGGGGAGGCTTAACCTCCTTACCGGGCTCCTTCAGTTTCCTCCTGAGGTACAGAGAACGGTTGGCTATGTGAGCTTTGCCGGCTGTGTTTCCCAAGGCTAGAAAAAGGTTTCACGTTGGTACATACAGTAAGGGTAGCTAGCCAGCTGCTAAGCGTCATGGGGGCTGTAGTTCTACAAGAGCTGCTGTTCCTTGCAATTCCCAGCTAGCTGTATTTTCCCATCAACGCAAGTGCAGAGTTGCAGTGCTACCCGTTGGCTGTAGCCGCATATTGTGACCTGTTTCACATAAAAAATGAAGTAGACGCAGCCTGGTTTGGTGACTTGCCGGGGTAACCAAACCAGGTAGTTTGACCCAAGCTGCTAAATATACTGTATGTTGTGTTTTTTTATTTTCTGTGGGAGATGCTTATTGTATCTAAAGCTGGCTAATTTAGCATGATCATTTTCATTTTTTTTAATGGTTTTGTATCAACATGTATGTAAGGCCCCAGAAATGGCAAATGTGTGTATGTATATGTGTCATATATAATATTATATATATATATATATATATATATATATATATATTACAACCACAAAAGAAAGGGGATAAGAGAAAGGGCTAACCAAGGTAAAAGCCATAACATTCATACTTAATCATTAAAAAATGAGGTTTGATGGGCCACAGTACACAATGTGTCTGTAATTGTTGTATTTGCTTTATCTTTCAGCTTATGTTTCGTAAAATGCGAGGATTAAGTGAATTCCCTGAGAACTGCCCAGCAATTGGCGATGTTCTTTCCCACTTGACCTCTTCCGTGGACTTGGACTTTGGTTCCCATAGGCCTCTGCATGTGACTATGTTACCCAACCCCTCACACTTGGAGGCAATCAATCCTGTAGCCGTTGGCAAAGCTCGAGCCAGACAGCAATCCCTGTCAGATGGAGATTACTCTAATGACATTTCAGCACAGCCAGGGGACAAAGTTGTATGTCTTCAGGTAAACTTTGTATAGATCAAAGCACACCCTTAAATGCACAGTCACCTTTTTTTTTGAGTTAGCACAGAATACTAGATATAATATATTATAACACAGGCAGTATGTCGAAGTCAGAAGTTAAGATTTGACATGATCAGTTTTTTATACTGGCCTCACTAAAATACTCCATAGCCGATTGCTATCAATTGTACAGTATAGTTGCCTCTTTCCGCCATGAAAAACTGATTTGGGATTGTCCTTCATGATACATAGTGAGGCTGTAACGTTCAGCATAACTACAAACCCATAATTTAGTGAATTAACTCTTCCCAAGCAGAAGTATTCTAAAACATCATTACATTTATCTTTATATGGTATTTACTTTATCAATTATTTATTTGAGCTGTGTGTTCAGTTGTTTTTATAGTGAACCTTTGATTAAGCTCATTCTATTTCTTTCTCTCTCCCCCCTCCCCCTTCTCTCATCAGTAATTGCATATGATGGTGGTTAGGTAACATGCTTTTACCTATTTTTCATCTTCTACAGGTACATGGTGATGCTTCGTTTTCTGGTCAGGGAATAGTTCCCGAAACATTTACTCTTGCTAATTTGCCACATTACCGCGTTGGTGGCAGCATTCACCTTATTGTTAACAATCAACTAGGATATACTACCCCCTCTGATCGTGGACGGTCCTCTTTATACAGTAGTGATGTTGGTAAGTGTTAATATTACAATGTTTTAGGAACAAATATGATTATGAATTATGGTCGCTGCACATTGGGCAGAAATTGTTGTGGTATCTGGGCTCTGTGCATGTTCTCACCCATGAACTGTTTTGTATCTAAAAGCTTTACAGGCATCACGTAGTTAATAATGCAATGTTACAAATATGATGCCCTCTGCTAGATGGGATACTGTTAATTTTGCTTATCGCTACCATAATACAATTTTGTTACTATCATGGGCATCGACATGGAAAATTCTAGCATAAGGTTTGCAAGAGCTCAAGAAGGGACCCATGCGGTTACAGTGTATTAAGTGGAGAAAATCAAAATGTGATTCTCACGTTACATAATAGATGAGACATTGGACAAAGGAAAGCATTGTTTTGTTGTTGTGTAAATGCAAGTGTGAGTAGATGGTGCAGTAATTCATATAATAGTACTGAGTGCTGTATTCTGCTGGCTTCCAGGTAAAATTGTTAGTTGTGCAGTCATTCATGTTAATGGAGATGACCCAGAAGAAGTTGTCCGTGCCACGAGACTAGCAGTGGAATATCAGCGGCGGTTTAGAAAGGATGTGATTGTAGACCTTTTGTGTTATCGTCAGTGGGGACATAATGAGCTTGATGAGCCATTCTTCACGAATCCCGGCATGTACAAAATTATTCGGTGAGCAATTTTTGTTTTTTTAATAGTAATAAAAATGTCAGTGATTTTGTAGCTGATCAGGTATTCTTTCTTGTGGATTAAACACAGAGGCTCGGTAGGACTTGGTAGGGTACTGGTGTCGGCAAAAAGGAAACCCCACGTTTGGCAAGGGGTGTTAAGGGCATTTTCATTTCATAAATAAAAATTTGCCCGTCAATTCCTATGTTTGCTTTAATTTATTTGGAGCCTGCTTAAATCATAGCCTGTTCATGTATATTTCAAACATGCGCTTGCCCATCATTGCCATTGAGACTGAGGGACAGAGTTCACCATTTTCTTTTCTTTTTTTAATCAGGGCTCGTAAAAGTATTCCAGATGTCTATGCTGATCGACTTATATCAGAAGGTCTGATGACAGAAGAAGAAGTATCTAGTATAAAGACCACCTACTATTCCAAATTAAATGACCACCTTGCGAATATGACATTATACACCCCTCCACCAACGAATCTGCAGGCTCACTGGAGTGAAATGATTGAGCCTTCGGCTCGGATCACTGTGTGGGACACGGGTGTTCCTGCCAACCTCCTGAAATACATCGGTGCAAAGTCTGTAGAAGTTCCTGAAGAGATTCAAATGCACAGCCATCTTCTTAAAATGCATGCGCAGGTAGGAATTGACACGTAACATTGAAATCCCTACAAGCCTTTATTACAGTATATTTAAAGGCCTGCTGAGCCCTGAGCACAAATTGTTAATTACTAAAATTGTGATATTCCTATCACATTTCGTATCCCCTTTACGGAGATACACTATAAAATAATATAAAAACACAGTTTAATTAACCCTTTAAAAATGATGGAGCCTATCTAACCGCTATTCATTTTGATATCCACTGCCTCAAATCTGTTTAGGAGATTGAGGTGATAAGCTAGGAAGCAACCGTTTTAAACTCAAGAAATTAATATGGCATCGCTACAAGCTTTTCAGCTTGAAGGGTCAAAGAATGGTGTTCTGCAATTGTATAGTTAGATCAGCTGACTGGCACATTGAAAAAACTGATCCCTGCTGTCATGTAGGGGATTAGATTTTATGGCACAGCCACAAATAAACATAGGAAAATATACCCTACACTGACATTTTTCTTTAAAAAAAAAAAATTATTTTAGAAATGGGCTGAAAATTTAAACATTCTAATTTGGAAAAGGGGATTGGCATGTTCCATTTTGTCGAAACAAACAAACAAAAAAATAATTCATATGTTTTGTGGTATTTTGGTCAACTGTGCTGGTTTGGAAACAGTTTTCTTAGTAAAATTATTAGAATTTTTTTTTTCATATTATTATTTTGATCGATTTACTTATACTAACTGTTTCATTATATACATCTAAAAATTGTATAAAAAAAAAAAAAAAAAAAAAAGCTCTACCTGTCCTTAAAAGAACAATTATCTAATTTGTGTTGCTCAAAATAAATTAAAAAGAAGAATCATTTTTAGAGCAACATAGTGTAGAGATGCTGAAAAGTCTCTTTTTTTGGGGGGGGGGGCAGTATACCCTCAGTAAAGAAGGGGTTAAAAACAGAAAAGTTTTTATAATGAATGTGTCACTGGTGAAACATGCCTAAATTAATGTTTTCTTTGTTTCAGTCTAGAATCCAAAAGCTGCAGGAAGGAGTAAAGTTAGACTGGGGCACGGCAGAAGCTCTGGCTTTTGGCTCGTTACTTTGCCAAGGTGGGTTACATGGTCCATTTTTCTCCACTCCTCTGCTCTTGTATTGCATTTTCTGTGATAAAATCAGGCTGCATAATTTTGGTCATTGTCTTGCTCAAAACCAGAAATTGCTTAGGGGTTCTTGCGATCCCGTACTTATGATGTCCATTCATGTGCGCATATAAAACAAATCAAAGTAGGCTGCCTGGGAAAGTCATGTATTTATAAATTTAAATGTTTGCATTTTTGTTCTATGTTTCATCATCTTATAGTTGATGGGTTAATCTTATTTGTTTCCTCATTTGTTTTTTAGGTTTTAATGTTCGGATAAGTGGACAAGATGTAGGGCGTGGAACCTTCAGTCAGCGGCATGCCATGGTGGTTTGCCAAGAGACTAATGATACATATATCCCTCTGAACCACATTACACCAGACCAGAAAGGCTTTTTAGAGGTACATGTATACCTTTTAAAGTCCTCATTTTTTTTGGTTGCATTATTACATGGGCATGCAGAAAGAAGTGAAAAGTGATTCAAAATGGATAGGCCAATAGGTTAATCTGTGCTGTCAATATGGATCTGTTTCCAAAAAAAACCTTTTTTGAGGGTTATAGCAAATTCACAGTCTTGCCTCGCCAGTATTAGCCTCTGCTACTTCTGGTGGGGGTGCTGTTCCATCTACAACCCTCTCTGTAAAGTAAAGAGTCCTATAAGTTATACATTGGTCCTCTATTTTGGTTACATGGTTTGCCGTTTTCTTTGATAGTGGCAGTAAAATATATGTAAGTGAATGTTGTGCGAATTTCCTTCGTTAGATGATTTCCTCCAATAAACTTTCCAAACTAATGTCTGTTCCAAAGGTAAGCAACAGCGCCTTATCGGAGGAAGCTGTCCTGGGCTTTGAGTACGGAATGAGCATTGAAAGCCCCATGTTACTTCCTATTTGGGAGGCTCAGTTTGGAGATTTCTTCAACGGTGCACAGATCATATTTGACACTTTTATTTCTGGAGGTAGGAGAACTCTAAAACATTCTGTTTTTAAATGAATAGAGGAAAATAACACTTTTTAAAATAAATATACAAATACTTCTAGGTGCATATATAATTTGTAGCTACTTGATGCGCCACCATATTGATTGAAGCATTTCTATACTGTTGCCACATCAAATTCAGAACAATAAAATGTCATCATTTAATCCTCAGTAAAAATGATTTTCTTCTCTATCAGGTGAAGCCAAGTGGCTGTTACAGAGCGGCATTGTCATCCTGCTTCCCCATGGCTATGATGGCGCCGGCCCGGAGCACTCTTCATGCAGGATTGAACGCTTTCTGCAGGTTAATAGTTGATTATCTCAATAGTTAACGACCTCTTTAATTCCTGCCTGCACCATAACCATTCACCCTGTTCTCTAACGTGTCTTACTACCTTTTCGTTTTCTAATGACCCCTGTTACCCCTTTATAACTATCTCCCATGCCTTTACCCCCTCTTCTTTCGCCCACTCCCTTACTTTCCAACAGCTGCACCAACTGCACTCTGGTCAAATTTGTCATAGAATTTTTTTTTTTTATTATAAAACCTGCTTTTCTACAACTCAAACTTTGTTTAAGTGAACTATAGTTGTATTAAATTACTTCTGGCAGCCTTCTGACCCTTCAGTTATATCTGAAAGCTGTTACTCTGAAAACGACCCTGGCAGTAATTGTATAAAAAACATTCAATTATTTGCATTGTTATTATAACTACAAAATACTAATACCCTTTTCTTTTTGTATAGATGTGTGACAGTGCAGAGGAAGGAGTGGATGGTGACAGTGTTAATATGTTTGTAGTGCATCCAACTACCCCAGCACAATATTTCCATTTACTGCGCAGACAGATGGTCCGGAATTTCAGAAAACCCCTCATCGTGGCTTCCCCGAAAATGCTGCTAAGATATCCGGTAAAGCAGCATACATGATCTAACGCTACCATTGCAGTTCTTCGCTTCTTGAGAACATTTTATTAATATGTGTGCATTTCTAGACATAATAGATTTAAGATTGTTTTTTTATTGTTTCCGTATATGTGTTTTACATAGAGAGTTCTGCAATATAGCACTGTTCAGGTCTAAGTTTAAGCATGGTATGTTTAGTGCCTTGGATTAAGTACACGAAGACAATCCTTCCTACCATTCTTGATTTACTGCTGCTGGGTGACTGTTTGCATGAGTTCATTACACTCTGGAACATGGCTGTTAATATGCTAGTAGAAGTACTAGGTTGTCGTTTAACATTCATGAATATTTTTCAGGCTGCTGTTTCAAGCTTTGATGATATGGCGCCTGGGAAAACATTCAGACCTGTCCTTGGAGACTACTCCGCGGATCCAAAAAGGTAGTGAATTGTTAGTTATGGTACTCCCTGCTTCTTTCAGCCAAATATTACACCTTCCACAAGACTATGGCAGACTGGGATTGGATTATTAGTCATCTATCTTGCTTTTTGGGGGGTAATTCAGTAAATGATCAGTGTTTTATGCAGTGACATAATTTGCTTTATATTATCAATGTAAGCCCAAAGACACTAACACGGCTTTGCATTATCGTCCCATGTGCATTGATTGCAATCATACAACCTCATCGGTGCCTGCTGTGTTCCTCCTTGCACTCTGCACTTCATCATAGGCTTTTTGCATAATTCTGGGGTGAGAAAAGCCAAAATGTTTCCATGCATTCCCCACTAAAGCCACACAAATCGCCAATATGTCAGCGCCAAGTGAAAACATTTGTTTTTTTCTACAACCTTTCCGCTGAATATTTTTAGCTTTTAATTACTATTCTCTTTTCTTCTTCTTCAGCGTCAACAAAGTGATCCTTTGTTCTGGTAAACATTACTATGCTCTTGCCAAGCAGAAAGAGACACTCGGAGAGCAAGGACACAAATGTGCTATAATAAGGCTAGAGGAACTCTGTCCGTTCCCCTTGGAAGCACTACAGCAAGAAATGGCAAAATATCCAAATGCCAAAGGTGAGTCCCTCTGACCAGCTTCGTTTGAAATCTGACATATTTCACTACACTTCTGTATTATAATCTATGAAATAGAAAAGACACTGTTTACTAGTACACTGCATGCATACTTTCAGATTGGGGAAAGGGTAACGCAAGTCCGTATTACATATACTTTATCAACTGTGTCACGTCCGCTAGGCTCAGTGGCTTACCACCTTGTGCAGGCATATTGGCTAGGAAGCACTGGACTTGAATCACTTGCACCTTCAGATATATTTGTAGTATTTCCTTATACATTCAAGTGGCACACATAAAAACAAATGTTTTCTTTCTGTGGCACAATGTATGATGTATAATGAAATTTAACAAGAATCATATTTTATCTTTTGTTATAAAATATGTCTATAGGTAGTTCAGCCAGCTGTTTTTTTTTTTATTATAGCTGATGAGTATTACTTGTAGAATCTTGTAGGTGTCAATAGTAAACAATACCTGGTTTGGCAAATTAGTTGGATTAGTGGATGAGCAAATTGCATTTCTTTTAATGGTGACACCACACAAAGCTGCTTTGTTGCAATATACAATGGCTTTATGTGCTGAAAGGAATGATTATGTACGGTATGGTGCCATACGTGATTCCACAAAGGATACACCAGGCTAATAGAGGAATAACCCTGATAATTTCTTTATTTAACCCCTTTGTACTTTTATATATATATATATTCTCTTATTTTACAGATTTTATTTGGAGCCAAGAAGAACCACAGAACATGGGTGCATGGACTTTTGTTGCACCTAGGTTTGAAAAACAATTGGGATGTAAGGTAAATTATGTAATGGTTTTAAATATTCTTTCTAGCACATTTACATTATTTTGATACAATACCTGGAAGTATCAAATTTTGTATTAAGTATAACTCATTTCAAAAGCCTTTATCCTCTTGTCAACAAAGATGTGCTGTACAGCTATAAAGCAGCCTAACCGCTTGAATATTGTTAGTGAATGTATTTACAAGAAACAGACTATGGGCAAAGCTGGCCATTGAGTAAAGAGTGTTTCTATTTACAATAGTGTGCCATAGTGTGTACTCTTATAATCCGATTCCTCTTTCCGATTCCACAGTTGCGGCTTGTAAGCAGACCTGCTCTTCCTGCACCGGCAGTCGGTATTGGGACGCTGCACCAACAGCAACAAGAAGCTATAATCACGAAAACATTTGCATAGATGGACTATTACACAGCCTTTACAAGAACTGAATGTATTTCTGGGTCAGAGGGCTATTTTGCAGTTTTACCCAAATGGAAAGACACCGTACTTCATAGGATCAAATAATAATGATGCCGTTTTAGCGAGGTTTATTATTTTACCCCTGTTTGAGGGAGGTAAGGATACTGCCAGTGAGAACACTAAACTGTAGACTTTTATAGAAAAGGACTTGAAATATTTACACAATTAAAAGGTTTGAATTGGATCTATTAAATATGAAAATACACAGGGCTTTATGTGAGTATAGTGATATCTAATCTCAAACAGCCACCAACCATACAAACAGTGCATTGACAAAACTGTCCGAACCTGGAACTATTAAGAAAAGCACCTTAAATGGATTGTATTGGACTTATCATCCACCCATTTGAGAACTTAATTTACCGTTTATAAAATAAATTATACTTTAATGTTCTGTAGTGAGGTACGCAGCAGAGATTTGGAGACAGTATTATTTAGAGAACTTCAACTGTTTGCAAATAGCAATTACAAATGCTCGTACTTAATCTAATAATTACATAAAATAACCTATGTTAATGAAATGCTTATGGTTATTTGCTGTCAATTACCAGCATCTCCGCTGCCAATTAGTCCACACTAGCATTTAAACAAAATTCCTAAATTACCCTAAAAACGTATTTATGTATATGGTATACAGTCTGTGTTGGAATTTTACAGCCACGTTCAAATTGAGTGAAAAGTCTGAATCTGCGATATTCTATTGCTGCGGATGATCCCTTTGCTCGAATGTAAGAAGGTAAAATATACACTACCATTCAAACCTTTGGGGTCACTTACAAATGTCCTGGTTTATGAAAGAAAACAAAATATTTTGTCCATTTAAATAACATGAAATGCATGTGAAATACAGCGAATACCTTTATAGGCGTACAGAGGGCTGTGTTCCAATGGCACGTTATGTTCGCTAATCCAAGTTTAAAAGGCTAATTGATGGTTAGAAAACACTTGTGCAATTATGATACTGCTAGAAATGTCCTGGTTTTCCTTGACCCCAAACTTTTGAATGAGTAGCTTTCCATTATTTTTTTTTTAATTTCCACTTATATGCAGTAATCGTCAGTTTTGTAATTTATAAACCTTGCTAGAAGACATTTGTTCATCAATTTGTAATACTTGCATGGATAAAAGTCTATTTTTAAGGCTAGAAAAATTACGAGCACTTCTAGGCTTTTAATATCTTAATGGAGATTTGTGGATAAAATGAACAGTGCGTGGTGACAGACATTTTCATTATTTTACATAAAGCATCATTATAAACTTCTGACACACTTGGAGGGGAATAGAACATTCCAGACTATCTCCACTTTCAGCAGGAATGGGCATAATACAAAAGAGCTTATGATTAATACTTCTGTATTAAATACGTTACTGTGCTAATTTATTCTGTTGTCATTTGCATGGGGTGGCAGTATTTATATATCTCTTACTTTTAACCTCCCTGGCCAGGAGAATGTACTTTTCTCTGCAGCACAATGTTATGTCAGATTTGTAAATGTATAATGAGGTAAAATGGCTCTTAATTGTAACATCAATAAAAGTTAGGAATTGGGCAGTGTTTCTTGAAACTACTTGACCAAACTAGTCTCACAGGTACAAGAAACATGCGGAAACAGTGATACTGTATGTTAACCCCTTAACAACCAAATGTGTAATACTGTAAAGGTTGGGTTATGCTGTTTTACGGGGATTGTTCAACCACAATTCCCCTTTTCTCTGTTTAGAGTAAAGGCACAAATTACATTTACAAGACAACTAGGTGCTAACATTTAAAAAGTTAGTTTAGGGGTTCTTCTACAGGACAAGTGCCACTGCTGAAAAATAACTCCGTTTTTGTTCAGGGGGATCACCCAATTACAGTAATAACGTGTATGTCCATTTTGTTATGCTATGGAGATCAACATCTCTCACATGGTATCCTTATTTTTTTAAGCCTCCGGGTTTAGGGTATGGTTGGTGGTTTTTTTTTTTTTAAGTTAAATTTATAGTTCCGGTGGTATGAGGAATTGGGGTACATTCTAAAGTTTTATTTTTATGTTCTAGTTTTTATTGTGCATTGCTCCAAGGGCAGCATGGCTAATGACCCCATCATCTCACCGATTCAATTCCATGTACAATTACAGCAAACTAACAAGACTTTCAAAGTGTGTTAAAATAAATGGTTAAAAAAAAACAATACATCGTAGCAATATATATAAAAAAAATGATTACAGCTCCTTTGATTGCAAACGGATGACTGCATATACCACAATAATGCAAGCAGACAAATATGCAGTCATTAAATTTATTTGGGGATTTAAAAATACCGTTCACCCATACAAGAGTTTTCTACAAATACTGAATTTCCTTATCGTTAAGTTGGCATGCCAAGACTTTTAAAAGACTAACAGTAGTGAATGGAAAGATTCAAGTGCTCATTCCTCTATCTTCCTTAGAGCCAGCGGGAACGTTACCGTCATTACAGGCAAAGTGAAGGAGAATGTAAACATCTGTATTCCAATAGGATACTATAATGTACCATTCCTTAACCCTTCAAGAATGGAAGCTCATATGGCTTTGCCACAGCATGTTCCAGTGCCAAGGCGTAGGTATAAACTCTAGCATCCACTACAAGCTTCTCAGCAGCCACTAGTTCTAGAGAGAAAACAAAGTTAAGTCAAATTACATTAAGCATACTTAACAGCACAAAAATATTCATATTCACTACAGTCTTAAAAAAAAGTAGTGAGACATGCAGAATCAGATCAATGTATATTTCAATTGCCGTTTCCTTTAATGTCACCAACTGTTCCCATAAAAGTACCTTTAACACAACATCTAATGCAAACAAATTCCTGTACCATACAGCGTACAGGTTTGCATGTTTTTGCTCTCTGGCACCATAAAACGGACACCCAACTTTGAAACGTACCTCCTGCTTCATAGGATACTAAGGTGAAGATACCAATGAGGGAATATATGGTCAAAAGGGTTGAGGAAAAGAAAACATCCTTCTCCTATGCAAAAGATAGATGTATCAAGGCAGAAGAGCTATACTATTCAATACAAAGCACATACCATCTATACGTTTCCTCAGATCATTCTTGGGTATCAAAATGGACTCTGTAAATTCTAAAATAAAAAAAATTTATGTCAAAAGAGGATAGCATTGGCATTACATTATATATATATATATATATATATATATAATATATTAAAATAAGATTATGACATACCTCCATCAGCTGAATAGAGAGAAGAAAAAAAAAAAAAAAGGATAAGTTATTTTTTTGTGCAATGATATCTGTATAAATTACAATCCTCAGCTTAAACCAGTAATAGAACTAGAACATAATTGCTAAAGTCTATATTTAAAAAATACATTGTTGGTCAACTTTTTCTGCCACTAATTAAAAAAAGGATGAATATTTACCCATAATTTAAAAAAACATAACATTTTCATTATTTTGCCCCATTTAATCACCCTGGCGGGTCGAACAGCAGGGCAATTAATGCTCATCAACTTATTGCATGAACTTACCGAGCTTTGGTTTAGGCTTGTTGTTGGCAGGATCATCACCATTTATGTGCACGGTTACTATGTGTGTTGTGCAGTTTGACAATCCAGGATCCAGACAAGCCACTATAGCAAGAATACACATACAATAGAAAAAATGAAAACAATCATTTTCACTAAGGCACCACTACTCTGACATTGCAAATTACGCTGGAGTATTACAAAAGTAAACTCATTTAAAAAGTGTATAGAATAGCTAAGACCTTTTTTTCTAGTACATATGCCATCATAGATGCAGCATTCCTAAATATGTATATATCCATTAATTATAGTACAGATTTTCAGCTGCCCATTCAAATATTGGAATTAGAGACCAGTTGAGCTCTGACAAACGTATTAACGGTGTTAAAACGTCCAAATTTCAAAAAAATAAATTGTACATAAAAAATAATGCTTTTTAACAGTGGAGCAGAAAGCCGTGACATGTTACGAACCAGCTTGGACCCACCTGGAGAGCACTCCATGACTTCTCCCTTATAGCCGGTTTCCTCCTCCAGCTCCCGCAGAGCTGCTTGCTGAGCAGTTTCATTTTCATCAATAAGTCCTGAAATGGTGACAAACCCCAGGAAGAGTCAACAAAACATACACTACATACCTTCATTCCATTACTGCACTTGTGTCACTTGTATTTAAGAGCCCAAACCATTACATACATATAGCCCTTTACCAATGTGTCATCTACCGGCTTGAGACAAACACTAGTGGTATAAAAAAAGACCAGGTCCTCAATACATATACTTTTTATTATTTAGCAATGTACTCTACAATGAGCAAAAGGCAGAATGCAATTAAATAATTGGCTAAGCACTGGACTTCAACAAAAAGGTAAGTATCTGTTCGGCCAACACCTGCCCTTTGCTAAATACTTAATTGGGACAGTCTAAACTTGGCACAGTGAGCAAGAAGGTCCATGTCTGGTTCCACTGTGCACTTGGGGAGAACCCAAAGGAGAAAACCAATGGACTTGGAGAAAGCTCTCACTATATTGGGCAACATTCGGTGTACAAATGGCTGATCATTCAATGTACAGATACAGACAACTCTTATTCAGATAGCTCCATTTTCCTCTACTAACCTGCAGGGAACTCCAAGCAGTGACAGCCCAAAGGTGGTCGGAACTGCTTAACAAGCACAATACATTCATAGTGAAGAGTCCTCTGTAGAACAGGTATTATTGCTACACCTGAAACAGAACATACAGAGACAAGTGAAGAAAGAAAAAAAACAAAACAAAAAAAAAAATGTATTGCAGAAAACAAATCTAAAAACAAATCTATGCACACCAACAGGATGGCTTCTATATGGCCCATCCCATTAATGAATTCTGGAATTCTTTGTATGACATTCCCATCCTCATCAGTACTTCTTGAGTTCAGTTGCTTCTCCTGATCCCAAAATGATATATGGTACTGATCTGAGATTGTTATTCTGATTTGAGATCATTACCCCGCAGGATGATACACGGTGAAATACTAGCATGATCTCATATGATAGTCCGCTCCTTTAAGGATGCATTTTCTGGCATTGTGCGCAAGGTGATATTTATCTTTAACTGCACGTTTGCACACACAACATTTGGAGGCACAATACTTTTAGTTGTGTAGCATCAGTGATTCCAGTACAAAACAGAGAAGGCATGGGTCATGGAACATGAATGAAAACCCAATTTCTCACACAGCATGCTTGCCAAATGTTTTTTTTTTTTTGTTTTTTTTAAATGTTACATGAATATGTTTTGTTTATATTTAAGGGCTGTGGGTAAAACTGTCAAAACTAAACCAACTCCGTTACAATTGTTGTCCGCACCAAGTTACAAAATGATAAACGGCTGAAACATAAAAAAATCATCTAATTTTTAGTTAAAAATATTGCCACAGATATCTAGATATATAAAATGTGTGTCGTTCTGCCCCTGGTATCAGCACCGCGTACAAAATATAAACATCATAAAGTAGCAAGTCTGGCATTGTATGTGACTGGCATCAATGCATAATGATGAATACATAAACTGTACAAAATTTTCATTAAAAAACCCTTACCATCAGCTGCATTACATGTGGCCCGTGTTGTACGCTTTACGGTTTCCCAGGTTCTGTTAAAAGGTGCAAACAAAGTAAGCAATTTCAATAGAAAAGTTTGCCTTGTTCTTACAAAAACTTTTATGTTGATAATCTTTAACAAGAAAAAGAAAAGGTCCCCAGTGTTACGCTACAATACTTATCTATATATATAGTTAAATATAAAACAGTTGTTTTACTCCCCACGTTTTTGGGGTTTTTTTGGGGGTTAACACAGTCGGGTTAATGTTTACATTAACTCATTAACTAGAGTCACAGCAAACAACTTAACACAGAGAATAACAAGCACGCAAGTAAAAAACTGAAAGGTCACTGCTGATTAACTCAATAGTTTATAATCAATGTAACACTCATAGAGCTGTGAAATTACATAAGGGTCCTGGCAAGCACATGACATCAATGTATGGATCTCGTTCATAGGAATGACATACTTTAAGGCATGATACAAAAACCTCCATGTACTTTAGGAATTTAAAATTATTGCACAAGAAACCTCAGCGAATCGACAGATTTTAAAGGCGGCCAAGTAAAATCACAAGGCTAACCAGTCAAGTGTTCTTCCATAAAGGGTTAGGCAAAGGGTACAGATATAATACAAAACGAACCTGGTCTTTCCATCATGATCCGAATATGTAGTTTCCTGGAGCTGCACCCACTTTCCTTTCACAAGTGTCTAACATGAAGCAAATAAAAAGAACGGGTATTAGGAAGGCCAGTAATTTACAGTATAGTACATAAATTACATTAAACTTCCCTATCAGTAAGCCCACCCCCATACAAAAAAACAGGGAACTTTTCTTACAAATAGCTACCATTAAAGCCTGATTTTTGACTTTTATCTTTAATTTTCCATCTGCCCTAGACTAGAACACTCATCTCAGAGTTGGATAAAGTGGCAGCAAAATCCCCCCAAATTCATTTTATTAAGGCAAGTGGGAGTCTATTTTACTACATCCCAGCGGGAGAATGAATTCTCTAGTTCTCACCCATGGAACTAATTGAAGCAACAGCCACAATTGCATGTATGCTAGTAAAAAGGTGTTCAGACGTGCCGCTAGAATAGAATAGGCGTTCTACTAAACACATCCAAGAAACATTATCATCATCTTTTATTTATATAGCACCAACAATGTACGCAGTGCTTAATACAATAAATATATTCAAGGGGTATGACAAGACGAGAATTGACAGACTAAGACAAACCGATACATTAGGTGCAGAGGGGGCCCTGTTCGCTAGCATACTGTGGTATGCCCGATGCTTTTAGTAGAGGCAGCTGGGGGGGGGGGGGGGAGTTAGATGAGACAGAAGTCTTGTTTATTTATCTCTAATAAATAAAGAATGCGTACAACAGAGTATATGTCTGGATTATATATCTTTAAATAAGATCAGAACTGTTTAGTTTGACCTATAGATTACTCAAAAGTGCTAACAATTAAATTATAAAATGAGATGTTTTAAATGATCTCAATATTGTAGTCAAAAATATTTTTTTTTTTAAATCTATGTGTTTTAGATGTTCATATATGGTGGTAATGAGCTAATCTGCATATGCAGGTTGAAAGTTTTGAATACTTGGGTTGCATTCCTCGGAGGTAATGTGGCTTGCAGGGGTTGCTATGACAACCAGACATTGTTACTGCTCCCTGAAAAATTCTTATTAGAAGGCCAAAACAATGAATGGGTCTCCTGAAAATCAGTTGGATTGGTTTATGTTAAAATACACAATTTAGACTCTTTACAGTGATCCGACTCTATTCCCCCTTTATAAAGCCTCTCAATCGGTATGACATCAGAAATGTCACAGGTGGCACTTTACTCGGAACACAGGATAATAGTAAAGAACGGAATCCACTTGAAAGCGACTTACCTCCTCTTTTATAATGGTGTTCTTGCCATTGGCTGAACATTCTTCTGAAGCCTGGTTTTCCATTCCTTAGATGTTAGAGGCACAGGTTAGTTCCAAACAGCATAATGAACAGTATCAATCAATAAAGGATTTTACATTATGATTAACAAATACAATAGATGGCCAATAATACATTTCTAAATCCAAAAAGAGTTCAAAAACGATGACCTTGAGCTTAGTAAGTAAAAAAGTGAAGAATCTTAATCTCAGTACCCTTTACTTTATTTGAATAAATCATTCATTAGTAGCAAATGTAGAGAGTTGTACTGTGTTAGCCATGGAAAGAGAGCCATAGGTCTCTTCTTCTGGTGTATTATATGAAGAAGAGACCTAGATTGTCTCGAAAGCTTGCAATCCATTATGTGTCAGTTAGCCAATAAAGGTATCCTCTTCACCAAATGTACTTTCTCTCTAGAAGAAAATGATCACTCTGTGTGCTGTAACATTATCTGTTCTACAACTACACTAGCCAAGCGACACCCTTTTGGATCTGTTATTACATTATTGTTACATTTTGTTTATGCAACAGATTTTGTAGCAGTATTACAACGAGAATACACAATTAATATAAACATTAAGAATATACAAAATTAAACAATAACATGAGCACACGTAAGCATACAGAAGATGGGTTTGATCTTACAATCTAGTGTCACGTCTTATTTTCTAATTTTGGTTTTCTCCAGTCAAGTACAAGGAAACAAAATGAACAATTCAACAAAAGCAACCCCCCCTCCGGGTGTCCATCGAAATAATAGAGCCCCACACTTCCAATGAATGAAAGCTAAGGAGGAATGACAATGCCAGTGCTGTCCGGGCCCCTCAAAATCGGTGTAACCGTTAACTTGTGCCTCGGGTCACTAAACCAGAAGTCTTTTACCCTTTTTAACCAATTAAGATATTGGGGCGGGAAGTGTGATATCGTAGCAATTAGAACACTCTCCAGAAGAATTCAGGTCTAAATGAACAGCTGTTCATATATATATATATATATATATATTATATCTAGAGACACACACACGTTCAAAAGTTTGGGGTCACATAGCGGTTTTCATGGAAAATTAGTGGATGCTCAATAACAATATATAACAAAAGAGGTCGAGGAAATACTGATTTATTAAATCTATCTTACTCAACTACCCTGTACTACAAACTTTGAGTTCATAAAAAATGCTACGCGGAGCTTCAATATGCTACAGTCCTACAGGAGAAACTCAATATACATAAAATCCACAATAACATGTTGGAGATTTTCTATTATGTGTAACAAATCCCTAAAACAATGAAAGGATGACTAAAGTGCACCGCTTAGCAATACCGCCCCCACCCCTCTTTACCTGAGGGAGAAGCAGCACAACCGGTAAAGTCCAGCACACAACGAGCGGCCACACAACAACACACTTCTGGCACGCAACGGGCTCACCACACATGAAGCAGTAATGATACCGCAAACTCCGCCCCGCCCACCGAAGCACGCAGCATCCAATCCGAGGCTGCCGTGCAGCGTTCCAAGCCTCTCTTCAGTATAGGAAGCAGTGCTTGCCCAGTAAATCGTGGAACGCACGCACATAGGTCCCTGTCTTATGTGACACGGGCTGAATGTTAACCCTCTGCGTTCCGTAGATATATGTCAGGTTATATTATTTTTATATGGCTATCGCGCTATGCCATCGCAGTGTAATCGTGTTATTACATTTGTGATACCTAATTTATGATGAATATTTTATCTGCCCACACATTATTGTATATGTTACAGGTGTGCATCATGTCATTTTGACAATCTTTTTCGCGAGCAGCGCACGTGGCTAACTTCTCAATAATTTCCTTTTCATATGATTCCTATACGAAACCTGATCTTTCCATAATTGTGGGACAACATATTTGGTTCCGCCTGTCTGGTTAATGTTGTACCCGGAGCAGATTTGAGACCGGACACTTCCTGTTCTGGTTGTTTCAGCATGAAGAAGGAGCAAGTACTGAATTGCCAGTTTTCTAAGTGGTACCCAAGGTTCAAGAAGCTTAGTATCAGAAGGTAGGAATACTTTCTTAATGTAACCCTGGCAAGCCACTTACTATACATACATACATACATACATACATACATACATACATACATAACATTCACACTTTTCCCCTCCATGTGTGTTGAGGCTCAGCTACTATTGGTATTTCAGAAGGCATGTATAGATGGTTGAAATGTAACATTGTTCTTGTAAATGTGATATAAAGAGAATTTAAAATGCAATTTTTTTTACGTTTACTCTTTAGAACAATAGTTTCACTCCTTCGATTGTAAGGCTAATGACCATGAGACCTGTCAATGCATTACTTCTGCAGAAATTTCTTTGGCAACAACCTATCACCGCCTACTTATCTGTGATATGACAACTGGCAAGGGGCAAGACTGGGGCATATGTATATTTTATTATCATTATTCTGAACAAATGCTATTTTCTTTCTTTATTTAGCGTTATAATCCCTCTGCCTGAAAATGTGAAGGACTATTTACTTGATGATGGAACGCTTGTAGTCTCTGGAAGGTAAAACACAACATATCTGAAAGGTTTGCCATACACTGCTTGCTTATCCCATCCCCTAATTTCTTTAGACGGAGTCGCTGCCCTTTCTAGAGTTTTACTGACGTCCAACTCCGCTTAACCTCCAATGTTTTTGACATGCCCAAATACCAATATTTACTTAAAAAAGTTTACCCTGACGATGGTCCATGTGCTTTTACTTCTTAGGGAAGAATCTCCAGCATGTTCTCAAACTGATCCGAACAGCGATGAAGAAGAGGTGCAGGTAAAGACAAAGCTGTTATTAAAATGATGCTTCTTTGTGCTTATCACTTGTTTTTCTGTTACTTCAGGCAGTCTCTTCAGACATAACAAAGTGTATTTATCCCTTAATGTCTACTTCCATCACATAATTTGCATCCGAGGAAACAGCTCCTAGGATTTAAGATTTCAAGCAGCACCGAACTATAAAATATTTTGAAAGTAAAAAATGACTGATAAATTTGAATACTTTTAAGGAGGCTTTTCAGTCCCTGAACAATAGATGCATAAGAAATTGCTTTCAAATGTAAAATAATTTACCCTGCGCAAAAAAAGTTACCTTAGAGAGAAGTTGCAGCTCCAGAGTATAGCATACGAGTGGGTGGTGTGGAGATGGGCAAATGCATGTGGGGAGGGGGGTCATGCATTTGTGGGGGCACTACAAGCTCTATGCACACATGCATCTTAGAAGTGGTGGTGCTGCCTACCTATGTGCTGCAGGTGAAGGTATGCATGTCTCATGTGGATGCTGAGATAAGAATGGTATACTTAGCCTACCATTGTGGGAGTGTCATATGGGTGTACTCATTTTTCATATCATTTGATTCTGATCTGATTAAATAATGCTTTCACATACAACACAACAGAAAATATCACTGGGAAAATTGTATGTTAACATTTCCATTAAATAATAAAAAAGTGTGTGTGTGTATATATATATATATATATATATATATATATATATATATATATATATACTTAGATACTTAGTGGAAGTGTAATAATTACATAATTTCATTTTTGTTTTTACAAATCAAGTTCTCTCTGCATACATTGAGATATAGCCGGTGGAATGCACATCGCTCATACAACTGAAAATCTTTTTTTAAATGCTTAATGTTCCCCTATTTTTATTGCAGATATTAACTAAAAGTTAGGTTTTATTCATGGGTAAATAGAACATTTCTTTGGGGCTTTAACATTTTTATTTAGTTTCAACAATTTTGAGAATTGGAAAACTAAGCACATTGAAAGTTGAAAAAAATAAAATAATATATAAAGGGATCTTGACAACCCCAGGAGTCATAACCCATAACATTTCTTGGACATTACAATATTATTCCATAGAAATAAAGAATTTGATGACGTATAGGAACCATTCGACCCACCTATGCTCTCGTCTTAGAATCAGTATAGTGGTATGCCTATCCCATACATGAATACAAAACAATAATGTACCGCAATGAAAACTTTTTTCGATACATTTGTTCTGCAAGTTTGCAGTATGTTTTTAATACTTGATGTATAATATACTTGCCGTTGCTCTTGTTTGTTTACCTTCCTAGTGGTCAGATGATGAGAATACAACAACCCTCACGGTAAGGTCCTTTTGGTCTTGTGAATAATACTATATTATATATAATATATGTAGGTGTATGCTGTTGGATCCAAGGAATAGTGAGTTGATTATCAAGGACAAGGGGTGCTACTTCATTTTAAAACTATTGATGGTTTCAAATTAAAAGTAAGGTTTTGTGCCCTTCCAGTGGTACTCCGATACCGCTTATTAAATGGTATAGAGCCAATCGAGGCCAGGTGGTGGCTTATACTGTTTAGGTGTATTTGGTTCCTGTGTGGGTTAACTCTGTTTGCATCCCTTGCCCAATTATTTATCCAGGATATATAATGTACTCAGCCATGCATTCCTCATCATTTTTCATTAATAGAAGTATCACTGCTTCATAATCAACATAGTGTATTAGCATTTGTGCATGCGCTGGATAGGGATTTAAAAATAAAGACCGTAATGGTGATATTCTGTTGCCCGGTGGCTTCTTAAATCTTTCTGAATAGCTTGTTATATTCCTATACACTGTGGCTTTTGCAAATTGCGTGTATCAGCAGTTCTGTTGTATTACTAGCAAACTGTCCCTAACCGGATGGCACTTAATTCCATCAGACATAGGAAAATGAATATGTTGCATTGGGTTTTCTTGTCATGTTAAATAACTCGAACAGGTGCGATATCCCTTCTCTTATTCTGTAGAATAACATTTGTTGTTGAAAAATAACTTGTGCCAAATGACCGCATTGTGTTCCCTCTATGTTGTATCTGAAGCATTTTAACCCACCTTTACAGTTACTTCTTGATATAGTTCTAGTTATTCACTTTATTAATATACTTTTTTCTTTACCAGGCACCGGAATTTCCAGAATTTTCAACCAAAGTGCAAGAAGCGATTAACTCCCTTGGAGGAAGTGTTTTTCCTAAACTTAACTGGAGCTCTCCAAGGGTAACATTATAACTACCGTATTTTTCGCTCTATAAGACGCACCTGCTGATAAGACAGATTTTAGAGGAGAAAAAAAAGGAAAAAATATTTTGAGCTAAAAAATGGGCTATAAAAAAAGGACATCATCCTCCCGTCATGCCTGCACAGAAAAAAGCTGGTCAGACATGATGGGAAGATACGCTGCCACTGTCCTCCCTCCCCGAGATATGCTACCACTGTCCTCCCTCCCCGAGATACGCTGCCACTGTCCTCCCTCCCCGAGATACGCTGCCACTGTCCTCCCTCCCCGAGATATGCTGCCACTGTCCTCCCTCCCCGAGATATGCTGCCACTGTCCTCCCTCCCCGAGATATGCTGCCACTGTCCCCCTCTGCCCCCCCTCCCCAACTTACCGGAGCAGACTCCCGGGTGTCTTGCGGGGCCGGCGGGGGACGTCTACGCAATACAACTTCCGGTGCGGCACATCCGGCACCGGAAGTTGTATTGCGTAGACGTCCCCCGCCGACCCCGCAAGACACCCGGGAGTCTGCTCCGGTAAGTCCGCGGGGGGTGCAGAGGTAAAACGCATCCGCACGATGCGCTTAGACAACCTCCCGTGCCGGCACCCCCCCCCCGTGGGAAGTGCTGGCAGGGGAGGCTGTCTGAGCGTATCGGGGAGTAGGATGCAGGTCCCCTGCACCGCTGCGGGGGATCTGTATCCTAACCCCGCTGCCTGCCCGGCGCCCGGGACTGCATGTCCCGGGCGTCGGGCGCTAGAACCCGAATATAGGCCGCACCCCCACTTTAAAGTCTTAAAGTGGGGGAAAAAAGTGCGGCCTATATTCGCGCCAATACGGTATATCGTTGCCCCCCCCCCCTCCCTGCCTGCATCTTCGCTCCATAAGACGCGGCTGATTTTTCATCCTAGGAAAAAAACTGCGTCTTATGGAGCGAAAAATACGGTAATTTATCATTCCGCTTCATTATTGTTTAAGATTCCTTGGTGCTCGTTCCCATTGTTTTGCTTTAACACATCTGGTTCTGGAAGGGATGGGGCTGGAAAATATATATGTTTTGGGAACACTGATAAACCTTTCTGATAATAGACCGGAGCGTTTATGCAATAGCTTATGACGAAGGTGCGAAATGCGTCAAGTGATTTTACTTGTTTTGTTTATTTACTCCATGTGGGTTTAAAATAAAGCGCTCTCTGAAACTGGAGTGATATTCCTGGACTACGGTGCTATTATTTTCCTTTTGTTCTTCTTGCATTAATCGATGTGTGCTCCTCCTGTGGGAAAAATTCCCCAGGTGCCATCTGCTCCTTGCTTCAGCTAGACCGCTGGGACCTTTCTCTTCTTTATCTGCTGTCTCAAAGAGGCAGGTGTCCGTGTGCCTGCCGTTGCCTCCCTTTATTGCTCACCAGCCGATAAGGTTGGGGATATAAAATGGCATGGCTACACAACTTGCAAGCTATTCTACGGTTCCTCAAGTCAATTCCAGGGAGCATGTAGTGTGCTGGAGTTCAGCTCCAGTTTATAATCTGTGATAGCAATGAAAAACTGCAATAGTTTTCAGTTAGTGCCAAATTGGTGGCAATGTTCAAAGAACTCATAGCTTGTTTACTGCAAAACAAGACACATAGTGCATACATATATTCTCAGCCTCTCTAATAAATGTGGTGGAACATTCCTGCTTTATTTTCATGCAAAATGCATATTTGTCCATTTTGTGTGATTTCCCCCAATGCATTTCACTGCATGCACAAGCCAGTAGCAGCTGTCATTGTAGTGGTCAGCTTAGCATACATGCAATTAGCTGCTGTTGCTACTCCCATTGATTTCAGTTTGGATGTATGCAGTAAAAGGCATTACCACTGATCCAAAACGGACATCAATTTTACATAGAAATAGGGCTGGAGTGGTCTGTTTTTAAGCTGATCATCAGCCCCCTGACCATCTTTGGCTAAGTCCTTCTGGATCATCAATTAATGCCCTACTTTCTGTATGTCTAACAAGCAAAAATTACCAAATACCGTGAAAAAAAAAATGTGGAATTATAAATGGTGTACATTTTTATTACACAGTATATGCTTGTGTTTGGTTTAAAGTGTGTTACATAGATTGAGACGTGATAGTGTTTAATATACAGCCACTAGAGGGCAGCAGTGCACTGCAGATCAGGAAGGTGAGTGTAAAGGTAATTGTGTATAATAGATGTGTGTTTCTTGTGAAGGTTTGTAGAAGTAGCACTATGGCCGTATGTTAAGTGATTTTATTTTATTTTTTAAGTGATTATTTTTACACACTGTGTATGAAAGTACACGCAAAATTATTTGGTAGAATATTAAAGCAGGGTTTTCTTGCCATGGGGTATCACAAGAAGCAGTTTACGTTGGGAATATTTGCTGAACAAAATGACAATACAAGGCCTACTTGGTGTGAATTGCTGGTGGTATTTTTCTGGAAAAGCGCTTAGAATTTGTTTTCTTTGAAGTACGTGAACCGTGTTTAATTCTATAATTCTGCGTCTCTGCATAGGATGCATACTGGATCGCATTGAACAGCTCCTTGAAATGCAAAACCCTGAGTGATATCTTTCTTCTCTTCAAGAGCTCTGATTTCGTTACCCATGACTTCACTCAGCCGTAAGTAAATCAGGTTTTTAATTGAACATTTTCTGCTCGGTGAAGTGCACAGGCTTTTTTTTTTTAAATAACTTTAGTGCGCCGCAATTGTTTTGTGAAGCTAAATTATACAGTCACAGATGACTCCTCTCCCTGTGTATTGGAAGCAGCTGTTCAGACCTATTACATGTTGATTTCCAGTGGAAAATGTGCCAGATCAAGTCCGTTGTTGTAGCATGTACCTGTTAGACTTTTAAATAGAAGTGCTAAGTGGAAGCAAAGCCTATTCTTGTTTGCAAGAATAGAAGGAACTAATATGCCACGGTCCCAAGAAACACATGCAGGCACTTATACACGAATAGTCTGATGATGGATATTAAAACCAAACCCCAAAGACCAAAAACAGCTCGAGTCAGAATATTGTCTTTTGTCAACAAGTAGCTTTTAGAGGCATTACCTCGTCTTGCCTTGTTGTACATCTTATGTATCTTAAAGATCATTCCATTCATTATTTTAGTGTACATTGCCTGTATTTCCTTAAGCTCTGTAATCAAGCACTACTCTACTGACCTTGAAACTTTTGTAACTACATTTCTTGAACTTGAAGCATCATCCCTAGTGCTGTGAAACCCTTACCAGTAGCAATTCCTTAATCGTCACTGGTGTTGAACACCATTCCGCTATCAGAAGTGATTTCAGCAAGTACGTTTTTTTCGATAACGGAATACACTTGTGGTTAAGTTAATATTTGCTGATTCTCTGTGATCATCAATCGCAATATTGATTCCTCCCCATAGTGTAACCTGTGTAGCAGTGAATCAAGTGACTTAAATAATTGCACATAAATTATTTCACAAGATGAAGAATGGTGAAAGTGTTAATATTTAACAGTGGAAAGTTATTAATATGAATGAAAACGCCAGGATCACTAACCGTTTTCCATCTCCTTGGAAACACTAAGGTGCTCAATCAGCAAAGGACCTCTCATGGAAGAATGTGCTGCAGAGACCAATAATTTTCTCAAATTATATAAGGCCCTAAACTGAATCTGCGTTACACAGAGACTACAAATTACATCACACAGAGGTGCAAAATGTTGACATGCTTTTGGCCATGCACATTTTTTTTTTTCACTTATATTTTGTTTCTTTAACATGATAATGGAATATAACCCCTTCTTATGCATACCTAAACCACACTATACTGTGTACCGTCAAGATGTTCAGCAGAGTGTTGGGGACTTTTACGCACCATGCACCTCAGCACTCAGTGATCCCGCTCTGTGACTTTACGTGGTCTTTCACTTTTTGGCTGCTGTTCCTTCCACTTTCCAACTATACCACTTATGGTTGACCATAAACTTGGAAGTTCATAAACTGAATTATTGCCAAAGGTGGCATCCTATCACAGCAACACACTTGAGTTCACTGAATTTTTCATAAATGTTCATAAATGCAGACTGCGTTGTATAGTCTTAACTTTAAACAAATGCACCTTATGAGCATATAAAGCCTCATTTGTCATTAACAAATTGTATGTAAACTAGATAGATGCTAGTAGCACTAGGTACAGTATATTCCTTTTATATATATCCTAATGAGAAAGAAAGATTTGTTAGGTTTGAAAGGCAAACATACATTTTCATTACCCTTCAGTGCACCTAATCTGCCACCGCTTCGTAATCCTAGAACGTTATCCCAGATTTGTCAGTATGATGGAGCACCCTGGACGCTGGCAGTCACCCATGTTATATTAATATGAATTGTGTAAAATGAAAACAACTTTTTCATTTCTGAATCAATCACTTGTAGAAGATTGTTTTTAAAGCTACAATTAAAATAAAATTCTCGGTGTTTTGGTGGCTTCTAAAAGCATCTTGGCAATTCACGTTTTTTTTGTTGTCGCTGGCGCAATCCCAAACTAGGAATCAGCCAACATGCTGAAGTTCCTTTGTACACTTTAGGAAAGGAAAAGAACAGGACTTGGGGTCTAACCTCAGCTTCATCAATTGCAGGTGTTAGTGCAGACTGTCCTTTGGAAGCCTGTGTGGTCATGGCAGTGACCATGATTGCCTCTTTGGAACATTAAAGTAAAAATAATGAATCATTCTTTTTTTTAGTACTCTTTAAGGTTCATATGATGGCTGGAGTGTCATTTTCAGTTAATGTTTTGGTCCAGGTGAAAGAGCAGCTTTATAAGACCTACAAGTATGTATATATATATATATATATATATTTATATATATACATACATTGTACACGCTGATCAGCCATAACATTATGACCACCTGCTTAATATTGCGTCCCACTTTTGCTGCCAAAACAGCCCTGACCTGTCGATACATGGACTCCACTTGACCTCTGAAGGTGTGCTGTAGTATCCGGCACCAAGACGTTAGCAGCAGGTCCTTGAAGTTGCGAGGTGGAGCCCCCATGAATCGGACTTCTTTGTCCAGCACATCCCGCAGATGCGTCATTGGATTGAGATCTGGAGGCCAGGTCAACAGCTTGAACTCGTGTTCCTCAAACCATTCCTGAATTATTTTTGCTTTGTGGTAGGGCACATTATGCTGCTGAAAGAGGTCAATGGCATTAGGGAATACGGTGTCCATGAACGGGTGTACATAGTCTGCAGCAATGCTTAGGTAGGTGGTATGTGTCAAAGTAACATCCACATGAATGGCAGGACCCAAGAATGTTCTCAGCAGAGCATTGTCCAAAGTATCACACTGCCTCCCCCCAGCTTGCCTTCTTCCCATAGGGCATCCTGGTGCCATATGTTCTCCAGATAAGCGACGCACACGCCCCCGGCCATCCACGTGATGTAAAAGACCATCAGACCAGGCCACCTTCTTCCATTGCTCCATGGTCCAGTTCTTATGCTCACATGCCCATTGTAGGCGTTTGTGGCAGTGGACTGGGGTCAGCATGGGCACCCTGACCGGTCTGCACCTACACAGCCCCATACACAACAAATTGCGATGCACTGTGTGTTCTGATACCTTTCTATCAGAACCAGCATTAACCTTTTCAGCAACTTGAGCTACAGTAGCCCCTCTGTTTGGTTTGACCACATCAATGAGCCTTGGCCGCCCAAGACCCTGTCGTTGGTTCACCACTTTTGCTTCCTTGGACCACTTTTGATAGGTACTGACCACTGCAGACCGAGAACACCCCACAAGAGCTTAAGTTTTGAAGATGCTCTCATCCAGTCGTCTAACCATCGCAATTTGGGCTTCGTCAAAGTAGCTCAGACCCTTACTCTTGCCCATTTTCCCTGCTTCTAACACATCAACTTTGAGGACAAAATGTTCACTTTCTGCCTAATATATCCCATCCACTGTCAATGGTCATAATGTTAAGGCTGAGTGGTGTGTGTATGCGTTTGTATATGTGTGTATATACATATACATATACACACAAAATGGGCAAGGCAATGCATTAATCCATAAAGATCATTGTAAGCGCAAAACATTAGGTGGCAGAAGTAACATTTCTGTAGCTAAGGATACCTGTTTCTTTGTGCTTGTCCAGCCCTGTAGAATTACAGAAAATCTCATTTCTGGTTCATGAAAGTTTTATTTTGTGTTGCAATGATATTCCATTTGTGATGACATTTGTTCTACCCTAATAAATTTGGGATATTAATAATAATAAAAAATAGTAGTTTGGATGTAACAAGCCAGTTTGCAGATGTCATAAATGTGTCATTGAGCTATTTTCAGTATTCTGGGAATTTGTGCAAAGGGTTTGAAACATTGTTCAGAAGCACACTATGGTAAATAAGAAATGGAAATGTAGGCTTTCTAAATATAGGAAACCGAAATAAAAAAATATTCACCACACAACCGTATTATATCCATGTGGATCATGATGTGTAGACTTAGTCATGCTCTAGTCAGCTAGACCCTACAGGAGTGGGCTGTTGATACAATCTGTCCAAGAGCATACACAGGTTGAAGATTTACAGTTATATGGAAGCGTGTTTTATTCTTCTTTTTGCAGATTTATTCACTGTGCTGATGATTCGCCGGATCCCAAAGTCCAATATGAGGTAGGGAGCATTCTTTACTTTCTGGTATTCTGACTGTTAGTACAGTGGAAATATATTTGTCAGAGGAAGTGCCGGCAACAGCAGAGGCTGCCAGAGAGGAGGATCCAGGTTCCCTGCAGCGCTGTGGGGGATCTGGATCTTAGTCTTGTAGTCTGACCTCTATTTGAGGTCTGATTAGAAGATGACCTTGAATATAAGACCTTGTCTTATAATCGAGCAAAGACGGTACTTATCCTACACAGCCCTGTGTCCCTTGAACATTTTTGGAGTCATATTTGATGGAGTCGCCGATTATCTTACAAGAATTGTAAAAAAGGATAAATATTGCCTTTGCATCTTTGCAGGGAAAACGACTCTTGTGCTTTGATGCTGCACCCCCTTGCTTAAAATTCTTGAAACATTAGACCGGCTAGTAGCCGGGCGTGCCTGTGGCTCTCCTCGGAGCAGCTGGGCTACATCCTGAACGCAGCCAAGGAAAATCACTGAGAGTAGAAGAATGTACAGAAGTGCAAGCAGCAAAGCAGCCTCTGGGTAAGCAACCCAGCAGGGCTTCTTAGTGAAACGCTGGTCACGTTACATGGAGACACAGACAGCAAAGCAAACACTGAATGTAATTGACATCTCTCTCTCTCTCTCTCTCTCTCTCTCTCTATATATATATATACATAAAATGTATATATTGGGCTGTTGCTGGCTTAGGCAGCCTGTATACATATAAATTATGAATCTTATTGTCTCTATAGTTTCCTGCTTTATCTATCTCAAGTGCTCTTTTTTATGTTATGGTATATTTATTATATATTTGTTCTGCAACAGTGTCGTGTTTCAACAAGATCATTATTTTGTTTGTCGCAACACTGAACTGTATCACATACCTTTAATTCAAGATGAAGGAAAACATTTTATGGTTTATACCCGCATTTGATATATTTTTTTATAAGTCAATTCACCTGGAAAATTCCCATAGAAGTATATTGTCAGGCCTCAGACCCATGTCACCAATGGTGTACACATTGTACCCTGCAAAAGGTATTTGTATTAATATTTAAAACCACCTTCTAGACAGGATTCTGCTCTCCGGCCGCACATTTAGGATTATGGAGAATAATAACCTTGTTTGATGAATACAGCATGTTCGTTTTGACACAGGTTCTATCTTGATGTGCAGTTTGTATAGTTTCTTAATGATTTGTGATAATTGAAATATGAATATTCCACTAAGTTGTACAGCCCTGAATGCCACAACAGCAGAAAATATGTTTAGATAAATAAATGAAAAATTCTCAAACATTCTTGTTTGCGCAAAGTTGGGCCAAACATATTAGTAAATGGCCACACTTACTGGACACAATAGTGTCTCTCTTGAGATGTATGGTTTATAGAAAGGCATGGCATGTAAAAAAAAAAAAAAAAAAAAGGTTTTTAATATATCCTAAGTGTGTTTTTATTTTTACTTTTTATATATAAATCTAGCTTGTTCTGAGAAAGTGGTGCGAACTCATACCAGGTGCAGAATTCAGATGCTTTGTGAAGGAAAACAAACTTATAGGTAAGATTTTCCCCTGCCATGAGTACTATGTAAACAGTGTGCTGGAGATAATAAGAAAAATGGATATATCTAGATTATCCCGCGTGACAAGGAAGTAACTTTAGTTGAAGTGGATACCTTTTCTTTGGCCAACATAAAAAAAAAGATGCGTTACATAGGTTTTGGGACCTCGGTGTTCTGTTTTTCCATCTGAAATGTTTATGTGTCTTTACGTATTTGCTTTATAAAAGGTATCCGCTTCAACTGAAGGTAGACCTATAAAGTTGCTCGGACAGTAGCCCATCATGTGACGGCTTAAGCTGGGGCTATGTTACAGCACCACACCTTGATCTAATCCTCCCTGCCATATCATGTCATGAAGTGTTTTGCACGTATGGTTTCACTGGTTTCAACACCCAAGATCAACTTTCATTTTTTTGTCATTTACCACTTTAATTAAATGCTATCTCGTACTTTGCAACATCATATTTCATTCTCAATCAACTTTATTGTTCACCTCTTGTGACAATGTGTGGTACTGAGGTAACCTGTAAGCACCATTGGTTTTTTTTGAAAGCAGAATTATAGATAATAATAATAATAATAGTGTGCTGTTAGTTTAATTCTACATGGTAACCTCTTTTCTCGGCTAAATATTGTTTAAATATTTTCTTGTCTGTGGGGGTCAGAGCAACTCGTCTGCCGTAATTAGCAGTTTTCTGTTAGCAGGTTTTTTTTGTTTAAAATTAATTACGTTGCAGAAGTGTATGCTTGACATTTCTGACACTGATTCAGCAGCTTTCAAAGATGAAAGATTGAACTTATTCCACATGTTGGCGTGAAATGTTTCCCTTGATATGTATGTATGCCACACGTAGGTTTTACTGCAAAGGTGCTGAATCTCTACTATGAATGATGTTTTAGCCACGTAACATATAGCAGCTTGTATATCAAACTGATCAAAACCCCTTGTTGTGTGTTAATGTTTTTATATAGAAGAATAGCCAGTTTGTGCTAATTGTGGTTTATTTCTCCTTCCCTTGTCCGATATTGAGTATTTTAACATTTTCTGCCTGGCTTAAAGTAAGAATGATGCATGACACGGTGGTTTATGAATATCACCAATGTAGTATCCTCAATAAAGTTTAAAAAAAAAAACAAAAAAACATCACCCCCCCTCATCTACAGTTGTGATGTTTGCCCAAGAAACACTGTGAAGGGATGCCAAGTCTTTGATGTTGCACATTAGCCCGTTTTATTGGTGTCTATGCCAGGGGTTTGGGCAATGCCATTGCAAAAGGCAGTAGTAGAAGAAGTGGTGCTGGCTGAAGTCCTTCTTGCTCATTAGTCCTTTAGCGTAGCTTTATATACATCCTAAGCTTCAGTAAGTTCCTTTGTTGTGGTTGCTGCACTAAAGCCCTTTCAGTCCTGACTTTTTTCCGTGAAGAATTCTGCTTTCGTAATAGAGGTGCTATTCAGTAGAAAAGGCTTGTAGACACAAACATGGATAAGGAACGCTGAAATATTTGTAAAATGATAGTGGGGAATAAACATACATAACCTTTTACATTTTTTTTAAAGCTCAAAACTAAACCAGTAGATATTTGGAAAATATGGGCTAGCATTGAACCCAAACAATCCAGACAATATCAATGAGATCAGCTAGGAGGAATGTATAAACTAAAACTGCTTGTTTCCAATTTTGCCAACTTGTACCCAATCCCAAAGGTGTTTAAAAACGACCTTCAGATGATTCATTGTAGAAATACCTAAAATGCCTTGTACACGATACATTGGAAAGTTAGTTTCATTCCACTCATTCTTGCGCATCTTTGCAAATAAGCAATAGAATAACAAAAGTTTTGAGCAAGTTTTGGAATTGGGGAAACTTTTTTTTCCAGAACATTGTAATGATAACAAACAGAACCCTACAATTTTCTGGCTCTCCTGTCATACAGTTTGATAGACCCATTTAGGCTAATAAAAAAGCCACCTGTCTTCTAATAAAGTGATATTTCCTTATATCTTCCATTACTGTTGCAGGTATATCCCAGCGGGACTACACACAATATTATGAACATATTTGTAAACAAAAAAAGGACATCCAACGATCAATACAATATTTTTTTCAGGAGCACATTCAGTATAACTTCATGGATGAAGACTGTGAGTATAACTATATATTAATTATCATAGTTGGTTCTAAACTTTTTTTATTGTTATCAGTCCATCAGTACTCACAAGCCCATCATTACCCCCTTTCTTTCTCACATACTGCCTTTTACCTTAACCCCTTAACGACAATTGCCGGTCCTGGCACGACACGGAAAAGCATGTGCTTTACGACAATTGACGTGCCAGGACCGGCACGTCTTTAAACGGGTGCAGAAAGCGATCTACTTTCGCTTTCTGCACCCAAAAAGCGTTGCTGAATGCCTCGACCTCGAGGCATTCAGCAACGCCGCGATCGGCACGAAGGGGCCATCTCTGGCCCCTCCACGGGGCGTCAACATCCGCCATACTTTGTATGGCGGCGGACGCCCGTTTTAAAAGCGTTTAACTTAAATGGTGTCGCTGGAATGCCTCGATCAGGAGGCATCCAGCGACACCAAACACTTACCTTTCGGTGGGCTGTGACCGCTCCGGAGAGCGGTCACAGCCGCAGCTGCCAGTGATCTTCGCCATCAAGGAAGATGGCCGCCGCCCTGCAAGAGAAACAAGCAAGTTTTAAAAGCTCGCTAGACGGTCTCCAGACCATCTAGAGAACTCTGGCTCCACTTGCAGGTTGAATACGGTACTGCATTCACCATGCAAGTCAATGGAGCCCAGCTTTCTAATCACATTGTGATTAGTAAAAAAAAATTTAAAAATAAAATAAAATTAATAATTAGAAAAAAATAGTAAAAAAACAGTAAAATGTAAAAATCATTTCCCACTGATGTCACTATCAGGGGAACCTCCAAGTTGAAAAAAAAATGTTTAAAATTTTTTTTTTAAAAAGGCAACAAAATATAAAATATATATATAAAAAATATATTTTTGTGAGCAAGTCCTAAAATTAGCATATTAGCTTAAAACAATTCTCGCATGGAAAGAGTTAAAATACTGGCATATTAAATGCCCGTGGGGTGTCTACTTTAAAAAAAGGTATGATTTGATGGGGTAAATTGAATTGGCCAGGTTCAACAAGGTCCCAATTAACACCGGGGGAAGGATGGCCACACATCTAATTTCCAATTAGAAAAATGCACACGTACCAAATGTGGCCTTTTAGTTCCCCCAAAAAATGACAAATTCATGCATGTGGGGTATCACTGTACTCAGGAGATGTTGCTGAACACATATTGGGGTGTCGTGTGACAGCGGCATATACCAGGAGCTGTAAATTCATACATAAAGTAGGTGTGTGTGGGAAAAATACACACACAAAAATACTACTGCAAACTTTGAAACAATGCTGGTGGTAAAATGTGTGCATGCAAAGAGTTAAAATACCAGCATTTAAAATACCCCGGGGTGTCTAGTTTTCAAAAATATATGGTTTTGTTGGGCACACTGAAATGGCCCGGCTCAAAGATGTACCAAATAGGGCATGGGCAGTGGATCCCCAAATGCCAAAGTTCAACATTGAAAAATGCGCATGCCCCAAATGTGGCCCTTTTGCCCCCAAACAGCCAGGCAAAATCATTCATGTGGGGTATCACTGCGCTCAGGAGATGTTGCTGAACACATATTGGGGTGTTTTGTGATAGTGACATATACCAGAACATTTTAATTCATACCTGAAGTAAAATGTGTGTGGCAAAACAAATGCAAAAAAATGACTACCACAAAGTTTGACAAAGACTGGTGGTAGATATGGTGCATGGAAAGAGTTAAAATACTAGCATTTGAAATACCCTGGGGTGTCTAGTTTTCAAAAATATATGACTTGATGGGGTAAATTGCATTGGCCGGGTTCAAAGATACCCGAAATGGCACATGGGGGGAAGAATTACCAGATTTGGAAAAAATGGCTTTGAAATAGCAAAACGCTACCTGTACTTATTGCCCCATAATGGGTAGAAAAAAGCAAAAAAACATAAAAACATTGGGTATTTCTAAACTCAGGACAAATAGTAGAATCTATTTAGCAGGTTTTTTCATTACCTTTTATAGATGAGTAAAAGATTTTTCAACTAAAAGTTAGAAACAGTCATTTTTTTCTAAGTTTTTCACCATATTTTATACTTTTTTTAGTAGTAAATAATAAGATACAATCAAAACAATGTCATCTAAAGAAAGCCCTTCTTGTCCTGAAAAAAAACAATATATAATGTGTGTGGGTTCAGTAAACGGGAAAGAAGAAAATTACAGCTAAACACGAGCAGCGCAGAAATGTTAAAAAGGCCATTGTCACGAAGGGTACAAAAAGTAAAATCAGCCTTTGTCACGAAGGGGTTAAAGATTAGCTATCGTCTATTCAAAATAACCCAATGACTACATTCTATAATGTCATGGCTACATTATTTTTTTTTTAAAATATATTCTGCTAGTGCTAATTTTGTAGTAATTATACTTTTCTGTTTTCTGGGCCATAGTAAAGAAATTCTATTTTTCATTTGGCTTGACATGCTGAGTATTTTTTTCTGGCAAGTAATCTATATTTAATTATTATTAGCAGACCTCTAGAAGCCAAAAGTGTGAGTGGATTTTCTTGGTTCTGATACATGGAAGGCATGAATGCCATTGGTGCTGTAAATGAAAGGCACTGTATTTATCGTGCGAGTGTTGGCAGTTGCGTATGTGGATATTTATTCTCCATACTTTATAACCCATAATGTAATCAGATAATTATTTGAACAGATAGTCTTGGAACTTTTTATGCTAAAACAGAGACTGATTCATTTATAATTTATTCCACACTTGCTAAAACGGTGAACATTTTAAAGAAAGCAGAGCCATTGGCAAAGAGCAATACATTTCTAAACGGGAAAGGCAGTGTCTAAAATAAGATGCAGGCATTAGTGAAATTGTATCACAGTACCTTTTAATCACCTTTTTGTGTTCTTTTTTTTTTTTTTTTTTTAGTTGTCTTTGATGTGTACAGAGATAGCCAGGTAAGTGCAGTGACATATCATGTACATTAGCATGAACATTAACATGAACCGTTCTGCTTTTAATATATAGTTAGTATAATTCTAAAAGGCTAGCTCATTGCGAGTAGGATTAGAAATGATCAAAATCGCATAAATCGGGTAAAATGAGGAATGTAAAAATGTATGGTAATACAAATGCCATTGTCAGGGTGAATAGTATTTGGTACACACAATGCCATTTTAAATAGTTATGGCCATTAGTAATAAAGGACGCATCACCTTAAATGGGATCTATTACATTTTTAATGGATTTAATGTTGCTCCATGGGATGTTCAAAGTTTCTGACATTTTTTTATAACCCAACCCTGATCTGTAATTCTCCACAAGTACTTCACCCTGACCTGTTTGGAGAGCTCCTTGGTCTTTTTGGTGCCCCTTGCTCAGTCCTTTGCAGACTCTGGGGTCTTTCAGTACAACAAATGGCACTGAAGGCCTCACTACAAGAGCATTCTTCACCCCTTGAACCTTATGGGCTTGAGTGTGAAATTTTTGTTTGAATTCAGCCACACGGAAGTGGCTGGACACTTCTTTATTTCTATTTATTCACTCACGAATTGCACTGTTTCAATCATGAATCAACATCAAGTTCATTCACGGCTTTTTTGAACAGGGCGAGGATATGGCATTGTTTTGATCCCGGACTTGATTGTACATTTTGAGCACTGCACAGCAGTGGTACTGGACTTCTTGTCATTTGTTGGTAGAGGTAGTGAGATGCCTTGTGGCTCCCTCTTCGGAGGTAGACCAAGAAGATAGCGCCCTCCTGCAGGCCTTCTGGCCAAGGAGGGAAGGACATGATTTGGCATATCCCTTAGGGGAATGCTAGATAGAAGAATGCTACAAAGGATCGGGCTTCTGCTGCTTTTCACTAAGCACGAGGCACACTCCACGAGATGCACGACACCTCGGGCAAAGAAAAAACAAAACAAAAAACAGGTGTGTATATATACGGAGATCATGTGACAAATCACGTGACACTTAGATTGCACCCAGGTGGACTTTATTTAACTACCGTATATTCCGGCGTATAAGACGACTTTTGAACCCGAGAAAATCTTCTCAAAAGTCGGGGGTCGTCTTATACGCCGGGTATACTTACTTACCGAGCCGGACTGGAGAATAACGAATCTCTAGGGGAGGGGCGAGCGGAGAAGCTGCCTCCTGTGGGCCGGTCTTCAGGGCCACGCCGAGGTAGGTGCAAGATCGTGATCTCCCCAACTAGCCCTGATCAGCGGGCGCCCGATGAGCAGGGCTGGTTGGGGAGATCACGACCTCCCTCTAACTAGCCCAACAAAGAGCTCAAGGTCTGGCAGGGTTAGGATACAGATCCCCCGCAGCGGTGCAGGGGACCTGCATCCTACTCTCTGATACGCTCAGACAGCCTCCCCTGCCGGCACTTTCCACGGGGGGAGTGCCAGCACGGAAGGTTGTCTAAGCGTATCGCACAGACCTTCACCGGCAGCGGCGATGCGCGTAAACCCCCGCTGCCGGCACTTCTGCTCGGTGTGCTTTAACAATCTCCCTTGCCGAGAATTCCCACGGGGGGAGTCCCGGCAAGGGAGATTGTTAAAGCACATCGTGCAGACGTGCCGGCAGCAGAGGTTGTCTACGCTCGCTGGTGAACGTCTGCGCGGTAAGCTTTAACAATCCTCCTTACCGGTGCAGAACGGTATACAACTTCCGTTGCCGGAAGTTGTATACAGTTCTGCGTAGAATAGATGTCCCCTGCCGGCCCCGCAAGATACCCGGGACTCCGGGAGTCTGCACTGGTAAGTCTAGGGGAGGGGGCACATCTCTGGGGGGGGACACAGAGTGGCAGCATATCTCGGGGGGGGACAGAGTGGCAGCATATCTCGGGGGGGGGACAGAGTGGCAGCATATCTGGGGGGGGACACACAGAGTGGCAGTGTGTGTAAAGGCAGGGGTGTGTGGTGAGGGCAGTGTATAAATGTGTATGGGCAGTATATGTGTGTTTGTAAGCTGGTGTGTACGTATGTTAGGGAGAGCTGACCCACCCAATCCAAGCAGGCTTTGTATACAACAACCAGCCAATCACCGGTAAGGTACAGTGCTTGTTGTATACTGGGTAGAGGGGTAGTCTTATACGGCGAGTATAGCCCAAACTCTATATTTTAACTGGAAAAGTTGGGGGTCGTCTTATACGTCCAGTCGTCTTATACGCCGGAAAATACGGTAATTATGTAGCTTCTGAAGCTAATTGGTTGCAACAGACCTTATTTAGGGGCTTCATAGCAAAGGCGGTGAATACATATGCATGCACCACTTTTCCATTTATTTTTATTTTTTAGAATTTGTTTAATTCACCTCACCAATTTGCACTAGTTTGTGTATGCCCATTACATTAAATCCAAATACAAATCCATTTTAATTCCAGGTTGTAATGCAAATGCCAAGGGGAGGGAATACTTTTGCAAGTCACTGTACATGTGTGTATGTGTTTTATACAACAGAACATGAAATGCTGATCCTGTGTTGACAAAAGGAAGTTCGATTCTCATTTTAATTGTAAAAACGAAACCGTTGTAAGGTCTGACAGATGTCTTCTTACTGGAGCAAGCTGGGTTATATTACTTTGCGAGTGTTATGTTATAAAAATAAATTTTTATACAATTTCTTTGAAAATGATTGATTGCATTCTTAGAGCACATTCTGTACTGCACAGGCTGTGAGCATGAATTTAAGAATTATGTTGTGTAAATACAATTAATGCTGGGGTAAAAATACACGAACAACAAAAGGCCTGAAAACATGAAATGAACAGTCGATTTGTTCTGTGTGTATTTTAAATTTTTCATACCTACTGGGATTTTACCTAAAAATGCTCAAACATCAAAACCAGTGGTAATCCACTTTTAAAATGCTTCCTGGCAATCTAGAGAAATACAACAAGCAATGGTATATATTTTTAAATGTATTATTATTATTTAGTTTTTTTAAATTTTTTTATTATTATTATAATTAGTGCTATATTTACCTGGTCACCCATCTCAATTGAGTCCTGTGACTCGGGGACATTAAGGATCATAGTTAAGATGTTGTGGGTGGGTAGTAATTAGCTACAGTATACTGCTGATCATCCAAACAATTTGCAGCTAATGTTAATATGTTAATATAATCTGCCAAGAGGAAAAACCCCTTAAATCACTTTAGATTGTGTCTACATTGTCAGTTCCATAATGACAATCAAAATTTGAATTAACTTCTAATTAGAATGTATTACAAATTCTTGTACTTTTTGTTTTTCAATCAGTATAATTGCTTTGAGCTCATAATTGGAATGTGTTTTTACTAGTCACATGCATTACTTTACATTTATGACTGTTCCATTTATTTACCATGTCTACCATTTATCTGACCATATAGCGGAAAAAAAATGTGATATAAGCACAAACTGAATTTGTAACCACAAATAAGGATAGTTTTTTTGAACAAAATTTTGTTTGTTTTTCCAGGGCAAGATATGGCTAATTGACTTTAATCCATTTGGTGAAGTGACGGACTCTTTGCTCTTTATGTGGGAAGAATTAATGAAAGGCAAAAACCTCAGTGAGTCTCATGGGGATGGAGAGGCAGCAGAGCAGGTAAACCATTCGATGTAATTATAATATATTGGATGTAATAGAGTGCCATCATATTCCGTAGAGCTGTACAATGGGTAAACAGGACACGACAAGAAGTATAATTAGACTTACAGAAACTAAAGAGAGTTAGGGTAATCTGTCTTTAAAGGGATACTAGAGCCATCATTTTTTCTTTAATCCATGTGAGAGCTGCATGTTACCTTTTAAATGTATGTCCTTATTGCAAATGCATGGGGGACTCTGTAGAACGCCCCAATATGCATTTGCAGCTTCTCTGACCCCAGCTATTTTGGATGCAGGGAATGTGTTTGGTCAAACACATCTCCTGCCATGGCTGCTTCAAGGGGGAATAGGCTGTTATTAGGCTATAGCTGTTATTATAGCAGTAATTTATTTTGTCAGTTCAGAGAATGCATATTAAAGAACTTACAAAGGACTTTGATGGGCATTCTGCTCGGAGTGTCTTTAAGTGTAAAAAAAAATGTAGACGTGACACAGTATGAGATATAAGAAGTAGCTACCACATGCATGCTTTTTGTAAGTTTGTATTAGATTAATAGATCTAAATTAATTACCGTATTTGCTCGATTATAAGACGAGGTTTTTTTCAGAGCAAATGCTCTGAAAAATACCCCTCGTCTTATAATCGAGGTCGTCTTCTAATCAGACCAACGCTGGGGCCAGGCTGCTTACCGGTGCTTTGGTCGCGAGCAGCTTCTCTTCTACCAGCGGCAGGAGAACAGGAAGCTAGAAGAGTGTCACATAACTCTGCCTCCCCCCTCCTTCCTCTGGGGGCGGGGCCAGAGAAGTTGCTCGCACAGCCGGGCCCCTGCAGAAGTCTTAGAGTGAGAGATCTGCAGTTCAGGTAAGGGGGTGGGGGAGGGTTTTTGAGCAAGTATGTGTGATAAATGGAATGAATGAGTATTTAAATGTTTGTGAATGAGTGTGTGATAGCATGGATCTGTAAGGGGGGTGGTGGTGGTAGCATGGCATAGGGAGGCTGTACTCACACTCCTATCATCCCCAGGTTCCAGCATGTACTGGCTGCCTTGGCTTGATAGGAGTGTGATTGCTGTTAGCAGTTATATATATATATATATATATATATATATATATATATATATATATATACCTACAGAAATGCCTTTTAATCCCCTATATGCCACTCTGCCCCATGATATGCCTTTTAACCCCCTATATGCCACTCTGGCATATAGGGGGTTAAAAGGCATATCATGGGGCAGAGTGGCATATAGAGGGTTAAAAGGCACATCATGGGGCAGACTGGCAAATAGGGGGTATAAGGCATTTCTGGGGGCAGATGTGCATAACTGGGGGGGCAGGTTGGCAAATAAAAGGAAATAAAAATTTTTCCTGCAGTTCCTTTAACCCCTTCAATCCCAGGGGTTTTTGGTACCTCAAAGCCCAGAGCAATTTTGCCATTTTTGGGGTATGTCGGTTTAGCGATTATTCTCTTTTCCTGTGAATAGTGTACCCGTATAAACTATATATTGTTTTTTCAAGGAGAGATAGAGCTTTCGTTTGATACCATAGTTGGATGATTAGCTGAAAATTTAGAATGAGAAATTTAGTAAAAACTAGCGAAGATTAGAAAATTAAACTAATTTTTTTTTACATTTTCCCTCTGAATCCTCACAAAATTAGGTAAAGTGATGGAAAATCCCCTCCAAGTTTATCAATTCAGGTGTCCTGATTTCAGAAATACCTAATTTATATAGATTTTCCAGACTTTTCCTATACCTTTACTATAAGGTGTACAATTTTGTATAATTTTTATGCTTAACGGGTTTGGGGGTTGTGAACGGGGGCAGAAGGGTTATACTGGCTAGATGTTATGCTAGGGCAATGGGAAGTAAGGTTTTTTTAATAATTTTTTTATTATCTTTTTTTATATATTTTTTTTTAATTTTTATTTTTTTTTATTTTTATTTTTTTTTATATATTATTTTTACACAGAAATGGTTAGAGGTCCTCCTAGGGACCTCCTGAACATGCCAGTGATGTCACAATGACATCACAGCTCACATTATAATTTTTTTTGTATTATATATATTATTATTTTAATGATTTATTTAATATTATTTTTTAAATGAATTAACTTTTTTTTTTTTCTGCTTTTCTCTTTCAGGACGGGAGGGGGAGTGAGAGAGATGGTTTCTCACTCCCCTCCCCGCGATCCCCCTGCACCGATCACACTGTGATCTCTATGCAGGTCCTCACAGACCTGCATAGAGATCACAGCGTCTCTGTGCCTCATCGGAGGGCAGGATATCCCAGCAGTGACGTAACCCGGAAGGGAATGCCCGATCGTACGTTTGCAACTGCGCGATCGGGCACTTTCAACCGTAACAGCTTACCGGCTTTCATGCCGGAAGCTGTTACGGGAGATCGGGCAGCAGAAAGCCGGCGATGCCGGCTTCTGCTGCCAGGGGAGAGTCCAGGCTGTCAAACGACAGCCTGGTCTCCCGTGCAGCGGCAGGGATGTGTCCCTGACGCTGCACGAAGGGCTGGACGCACCGGGACGTCCATAGGGGTTTCTTTGTGGGCGTTTTTTGGACGTCCCGGTACATCTATAGGGGATTGAAGGGGTTAAATATGAAACTTTTTTTACATGAATTAATATTTACTAGTAAAACTTTTTTTCCTATAGGGTAGTCTTATATTCAGGCTTTTGTTTTTTTCCTAAATTAATATTTAGATTTTGGGGGGGTCGTCTTATAATCAGGGTCGTCTTATAATCGAGCAAATACGGTATATAGAGGCACGACAGGTATTTCCAATATTCTAGAGCAAATCATAGAGAAAACTACTAAGCTAATAAGTGTTCCTTTAGTTGTAATTGCAATTACATACAGCTGAAAATAACGCTACTATGTTACCGTATTTTATTTTGTGAATATTGCTATTATAATTGTCTTAAAATCTATTTATTGCCCTTCTTGCAGGACTGTCCTATATTTCGTTATACAACCAGTGAAGTTACTGTCCAGCCCAGCCCTTACTTGAGTTATCGTTTGCCAAAGGATTTTGTTGATCTCTCAACAGGTGAAGATGCCCATAAGTTGATTGACTTTCTAAAATTGGTGAGTAGTATCTTCCGTATCTTACAGTGCCAGACTGGGGATGAAAAGCCGTCAGCTTAGTAATATACAAGTGACTGCCAGCTGGATACACGCAGCCGTATGTTCTGCTTCTATACTCCCGCAGCATGTGTCGGCACACTGAAAGACCTGATCTGCCCATGCATCGACAGTAAGGTAAAGTATGCAGCCATTGGCACAACAGGCATTTGCCCGATGTGCCAAATGGTGAGTCCGGGCCATATACGAATACAAAAGCATATAGTCACAGTCTAGAACAAGGACACTTAGGGGTACTGAACATGGAATATGACATGCTGGAGCCACATCAGCGTTTCAACAGAATGTTGAACGTAGCAATCAAGTTAAACCTCCGCATAACCTGCTGTAACGTAACAGGCCCCTCTTCACCAAAAATGAAGTCATGATAGAATATAATGCTGTTCTTATGTCTGGGGACTGCAAGATAAATTTTACTTAAAAAAATGTGTTCATATTAATTAATGTTTTTTTATCTTAACTTTGCCAGAAACGGAATCAGCAAGACGAAGACTCGGATGACTAGATTCCTGTGCAGCGGCTGGGGCATGGCCTCCTTTCTGGTTTCTTGCATGTAACTGGGGTGTGTTAAAATATTTGTGAAGGTTGCAGAGCCTACACTTCTCCAGATTCCCACCCGCTGCAATCAACACACCTGTTACTCTACATTAAAGCAAATGAACTCTATAAACTATCAACAAAGGGAAACGTGGTTCATTGTTTCCTACAGTTCTTAATTTTACAGAAATTGGGAGCAAAATGTTCACCTATAAATGGTAATTTTTTACCTATATGAAGAGAGTTGGGAGTGCATTATAGAGTGTTGTTTTTTTGTGAATGGCAAAGTATCGCTTTGCCTTGAATCTAATAGCATGTTAATTCTGTAACTGCATTTTTAGAAATACAGTAAATATTCATTTGTTACTTTTGAAAAAAACTGATCTGGCATCAGCGTTATATTTTTCTAGTCCTGGAGCACAATTTCCAATATAAAAACACTATATTCCAGGATACTGAACTTTTTTTTATTTTTTTTTACACACTATATAATGCTCAGGCTATACTGACACTGGCAGAGTATAACATTATATTTAATACCAATGTAGCGAGAGCTGATCAAATTAGATGACCTTGCAGCCTGGGTGTCGAACTCCAGGTTTTCCGCTAAATCAAATTGGTTTGAACTGATTAAATCACTTGTGTTTGAAGCAAAGACTTGCTTAAATCCGGGTCCATTTGTGGCACTCGGGGCCTGGAATTTAACACCCATGCCTTACAGAAGTATTAAAGGTGAAGGAAAAAAATAGAAAAATGAATTTCCTTCCATACAATCCATGTGGCCTGCAGGCCATCACAGATTGCAAATACATTGCATTTTCATTGCACAGGATAACTTTCTGTAACAGAAGAGGCGTCTTTCTCTTGTGCATCTAGTCTCAGGGGCTTATGTTCTAAACTGAACGTTTCATGTAAGTCGAGGTGAGATGCAGCATTCAGATTTCAGCTTTAGCTCTCCAGTACGTGTGACTTTGCCATGCATTATACAGGGCCAGTCCAGGCACTCTACTTTAACCTAACTCTACCTCACTTTCTCTCCTACAAAAGTTTTTCTCTACTTCTGTCTTGCACATATCATTCATTAGATGTTATTTATCAATTACAGGCGGTAAAAGTTGTGTACTAAATGGCTAAAGGCAGTTTAGCTCAAAACAAAACACTGAAAGTTGTATAAGGTGACAGGTCCACTTCAATGTTCCTCGGATTCCACAGGATATCCTTAGGCATTTTGTCATTTCTCATTTCAATGTTTTGTTGTTCAACGTTTGCCAGTAGGATTATTTTATTTTCACATGAGCTCATACTTAACTTGCAGAAACTCAAGAGACAACACACCCAAAATGCTTTCAAAACATTTATAAAGAAAGCTGCTAACGGCATTATCCAGCTTGCTAGACACATCTGATAAGTGTGTCGTTGGCTCATGTCTAATGGATTGATGGCTTGTATCCAGATAAGTAGCAATTTGCAGTTAGGCCTGCAGTTATACATGAATCATAGCTGACACATATACCTGTTGGTAATAATGTTCTAGAATGAAGTATTTCCACTATTCAGTTTTATTCAGTAAACTGTAATTCCAAGAGCCATCTATGTACTTATAAGTGCAGCATAGAAGGTGTTCATGCAGGTAAGTCATCCAGATGCTCTTTATATACAGTTATAATAATGCTTTAGGCAACAGGATTTCTGGTATGTCGTGGAAATGACATGGTTAAAATTGGATAATTTTTCTGCTTGTTTTACTATTTTTATGAATTTTTAACCTTAAATCTATTTATCTGCACCAAGATACGTCTTTCTAACCTTCTAAAAATGGATAGCTGTACAAAGGGACCGAGGGAGCAGTTACCAGTGTCTGAAATAAAGGGAGGGCCACGCCACAAGAGGCCTTGGCGTGCCTGTTGTGGCACGGGTGCCATAGGTTCGCTATAGGATGAAGGAGGGTTTTAGAGCGAAAGTAGATGCAGTGTATAATTTCCCTGGTTGCACATAATAGTAAACCTGTATGGAGTTATAGATAAAAACTGTCAGAATTTTGTAAATGCATATTGCTTCTTGAATCATTGTACATTGTTATAGCTCAAGCAATCCCCCCTGTATTATAAATATTGCTTTATACCAGTTTTATTCTGGTTGGTTTACAATTTCGTTTTAAGTTCAGTACAGAGGACTCCTTGCGGTACGTTTTGACTGTCGGCAGTTCTAGCAACTGGTATTCGTTCATATATCATGTGTAGTTTTTGTTGTTTTTTTTTAAAAATATTTTTTATAGCTCTCTTGCCAACCTGGTGTTGATTTTCACTAAATGTTTTACATTTCAACATAATTGCAAAGAATAACGGATATGAACCATTATACAAACTTTTATGTGATAATCTTTCTGAGATATTATACAGTCTTGTTACTAATTTTAAAAAATATAATTAAAACATTAAAAATGATTTATTTACATACACTATAGCAATATGCAGTGGTGTCACTGGCATCTGGAACTCGTGAAATCAACATGAGATCAGATGTATTAACCCTGTGCTCTGCAGCTTCATGGGCTGGATAAAATTGGTCTCATTTGTAGCCCTACACTGCGGAGATCTGTGTTTAGCTTTCACAGTCTTCCATATTACTTGTGCTGTGTGACCTTTAAATACAGAGAACCGAGATATGATGTCATGTTCCAGGGCCCTATTCAAAAACATGTAGCACAACACAGAAGAGGAAGATCTGATGGAGCTGCTTTAGGTGAGGCCTAGAGTAACACTCCATTAAATAAATAATCTCATGGGTATCCTATGATGTTATTTATTTAATAAATAAGCAAATTCTGCTTTAGTTTTTATTCTTCCAAAAAAGGTGATCATTGTTGACCTTGTTTGCATACACCAGAATCCCTTGTGGTTGTGGTAGCGCTACGAGATTTCTGAGGGGAAAAACAAGTCTTCTGGTGTAGACTACTGTATAATAATGCTACCCTGTAATTTTAAGTGGAGGGGCTTTCCATAACCCTTACCCCACCATAACCTTTGATATGGCCTGTTACAAGCTGGTCCTGCTTGCTTGCCGACAGTGATCTAGTCAACATTAATCACTTACTGCTCCTCTAGTGATTAACAACATTTACCTTGTCAAGGAGAAGGGGATCTTATCTAGATCCTCTCAACCATTTGTGAGCTCAAACAAGAGGTTTCATTCTGTCTACTCTTGCTCTTAACGGACTGGCTGTGATGCACGCTGATGATGACCACCAGCTGTCGGTCAGACAACTACAGAAACACTGAGGTGTATCTCAGACTCGGTAGATATAGATTGTTTTCTGAAATTACAATGGTAGGTGAAAGCAACTGGTTTCTATTTTGCAGGTTTACGGCCAGCCTGCCTGAAATGCTTTGACAATCAATTACATATTTGAACAAAAAAATGATGCAACTACCAACTTTTTCCTTTTGTATATAACTCCTATAAAGCTTAAAGGCATGGTTAAGATACACAAGTTACTGATTCTGAGCTGCGGAATCTCTGCTTGAAACCTGACCAGCTTCAAGTATAATGTGATTTGGTACTTTTAAATGTAATAAATTAGTTTAGTTTTTAAAATATGTCTGATTTGTACATTTTTAATGCCAGTCCAACCTATTGCCTTTTAAATAATAAACTGCTGGTTTCTATAGCAACTAACCACATTTTGCAGCCATCATATGACTGAGAGCAAATGTAATTTATGAACTCTCTCTAAATGCTTTATCCACAACATGACTTTTAGTATTAAAAAAAAAAAAGTTAATTACAGAACGTATGTATGTTACTTCAACAAAAATATGATTCACACAATTTTACAGAACCGTCATAACACAATGCTAGTTAAATGAGGGGACGTGTGTCCTAAGTACCATGAGTTCATCATGAGGGCTGACAAGGTATGTGCTTGTGAAGCCATATGACTGGGTTCAATGATTAGACTCTTCGTGATCGTATCCAATAAATTTTGGGTTACGTGTGAGTTTGCAGAGCATACGCATTATGTAATATAGTTTGTGTGATTTTTGCACTGTTTAATATATACTTGGGTTCCATGGGGGGGCGGGTCCTAGGTTTTTAGTGGCCCCAAGCAATAAATATAAGGCGAGGCTTCTTAACCCCTTAAGGACAATGGGCGGTCCCTAAACCTATTGAAAACAATGCATTTTGACCCTGTACAGGTACAGGCTTTGGCATCAAGGGGTTAAGCACAGTCGATAAAATGGATACTTTATACATAAACAAAGGAACTTAGTACTGTATATGTGTGTGTGTGTATATATATATATATATAAGTTTAATAGGATATTTTGGTGACATAACTTTAAAATGAATGTGTGCCTCACTCTTCTTACATCTTCTAAGGGGGCTGCTTTTCTTCTTATACTGTCAAGTTCCAAGACAGTCATCCATTGCCATAGCAACCAAGTAAAGGGCAGCTACATCATGCTCTAAGTAGACAAAACCTGCTTAGATTTGTTATCCAAATTTTAAAAAAATAACTTTATTGTTTGAATTCATGCTAACATAAGTTGAACCAGCACTTGCACTGACATTGACATTCACACATGTATCACGGGCAACAGGGTCCTCCCCATAGGAACCGATCTTGAGATTTCTCTCTAGTAGGGAAATCCATAGAGACATTTATGGTGGCTGATTCCAATTCAAGAGGCTCGCTAGTCGCTAGTACTTTTCAAGGGTGGTCTGCCACTAGGGCACACCGTAGATACATTGTCTTTACTATGTGACCACAATTGGGCATCTGGTTCAGTTTAATGTCTGAAAACTGAATGTAACAAGTAACCAGTAACAGGCTCTCTAGGTGTAAAACTCTCAAACCCAGAATATAATCTGCTGATCTTGGTCATTTTGTGCGTATGTTTTTGATTTAGCATTTGAGAAAAGGTTTTTCCTTCATGCCCCCTCCTTACAGTTATGAAAAGGGTTTGAGCTCTTTAAAATTTAACTACGGTAATAGGTGGGTACTAAATCTCCTGCTTCTAGTGCAGTGATATACACCTTTTGATTAGGTTTTTCTCTCCTCTCTAACCCAAGGAACAGTTTGACCTTGTGAAACTCTAGAAATGATCTTGAAATCCAGCATTTCTTTTAATTTTGAAGTCCATGTTGGTGGGAATCCCCTGTGTAAAAACCATATTGGAAAACAATACTGTCACGAGGTTCTGCTCACATTTCCTCAAGTAGATGCATTGTTCTGCACACAGCAGCACAGTACCTACCCAAGGTGGTGTCAACATTCCACATGATTAAAAAGGAGGTTGTGCCATTGCATTTTTATAATATTGTGTTACAGAACTAAGTACGTTGGCATACTCTGTGCCCATTGTTTTATCTGCAGATATCCCAGGGTTAGAGGAAGACCCTGCAACTTTGTCTTAAATAAGAAAGCTACATGAATGAGCTTTCTCCTATGGTTTCCATATTTTTGATTGTCATAGTCATTTCCTAGACTTACAACCAGCAGGGCTGGCTCACTGTCCAGAGGGTGTCTTGGTGCACTTCACAGCTAAATCATAGTCAAAGAAAAAAGGTACACTACAATTTTACTCAACATAAATTGCCATGTAGGCTATTGTAAGAGCATGATGTTTTACAATCGCTATCTGCATTTGGGTTGAGAACTAGTGTGACCCAGTTTTGAAACTCGAGTCCATTCCTTTGTATTAGTGTGAGAATTTGTATGTAGGAGTACCCAAGTCAAATGCCTCAGCTTAATTAATTTAATGAGATAAACTCTGCTTGGCAGCGTCTTGAATTTCTTACACCATAATTATATTGATGGAACACCTCATAAAAATATCTTTAAGACATCATGTTTTGACATTGTTATCTTGTTAAAATATGCTCTCCGTTGAATCACTTTTTGAACAAGTCATGTCTTGATCATTTCTAAAACGTCTTTCAAATTGTACTCTTAAAAAATAATTTTCCATGTAAACTAAGTAATAATTAATCACATGAAAAGCTGTGTTCAGTTAATTGACATTTCCTGACAGGCTAATTATTTGAAGTTAGCCTACGTACTGCTCACTTTACCACAGATGAATTCAACACAAAGCTATGCCGCAGATTAGCTCCTGTATTAAATGTAATAGGGGATAATGCTACGTTTTAATCTGAAAACACATACAGGACTTTTTATGACAAGTCTGGAATGTGAATCTTTACTGCAAGTTAATTGGATTTGATTGAATTGATTTGGTTGGTCGATGCACTAATGTGCAGCACCCGTGTTAATATTTAACCACATGCAGAATGGGACAAACATTCTGGATGCCAGTCAGTCCCCTAAGTACAATAGGTATTGGTATTTAACGGAATAATTTCACGGCAAATGCTTCTCCTAGTGTCATGTATCTATTACATAATCAAACATGTACAAAACTTTTTTGACCTGTGGTTATGCACTAGTCTAGAGTTTTAATGTAGCAATATCTGTGGGGCCACTTGGTGCTTACCCCTGGTTTGAAGCCCAACTCATAAGGCCACACACTGAAAATGCGTATCTCGGGACACCTGCTGTAAACATAATTAATATGACCTTACTTCTTTTATCATAGCTAATTGCATTACTCACCAAAATGTGTACAGTTTGTTAGAGACTGCTGCTGAGTCACACAGGCTTGGTGAACACCAACAATAACAGGACCATAAAAACGCAAAATACTATTACACACGGTTGGGGTAATGTGTGGAAAGCAATGCGTACAAAGTATGAAGCCAACAAAATAGTAATTTAACCAGTGGAATTGAACTATTCTATTGTTTGCCATGGTGATTAAGCCATTTTTTATAAGGAACCTTTGAGTTACATTTGGCTGCTTTCCTCCTTTGAGATGTCTTGTGTTCTTGCTGCATAGGGATAGACACTTTCCAGGTAGATTTAAGTGCCTTCAGGAAGCAAGCATAAATCTAGGAAAATGAGGGCTTAGTAAAGAAGAAAAAGCCTTTAGAAATGGTAGGAAAACTGTTGGTCATCCTCTCATGGCATGACGTACCTGTGCTAGTCAACACAGATCCACCTTGAATATATGCTGCCAACAATAAACTTAATGGTGAACATTTCACTAAGTGCTCCTTATATTTGTTTGCATCTTCCTTTGATTAGATGTAGCTACTCCTTCCAGGTAAAGAGTTACCTCCTCATGCAACCTTATGTATATATTTATTTGTTTTGCATTTATTTCAGTGCGCATCTTCAAAAGTACAATATTGTTTTCTGAGCATATAGTTAAAAAATTAAAAAAAATCCTAAATATGCAAACCTGGTATCTAGCGTCTTCAAGATCCAATGATGAGATAGGATCTACATGTTAGTTACATTTAATAGCTCCCACAAGGGGTCACTCTTGCCATCTTGCTATCCCCCTAGCTGTATATGATAATATATATAACTAAGGGAATATTTAAAATTACATTTTACATTTATTGTTGAAGCTAAAAAACAGATCATTTAGCATAAACTTACATGGTAGTTCTCACAACCAAAAGCTGAATTTTCTCTTCAGTTAATTGGATTTATGCCCTGAACACACTAACAAATACATGCCGATTTCATTACTTACTTCAAATACGTGTAAATCATATGGCATGCTTGTGTTTGACGATCATAACTGGTGATCGCAACCTTTCATCTTTATGCTATTAAAACTTTATTTACAGGGCATCTTTAAAGCTTCTAGCCACCAATCTCTCGCAGCCTATGCAACTCCCGAATGATCCAAGGTAAGAATAAGTAAATTGGAAAAATAAGTACAAAGAGCAAAAAAAATGTACAACCAGGATTGCCCTGAATTGGCTAGATATGAACATGATCAGCATTTTTAAAATGCATCTAGTGTGGAAATTGTTATGCAGTGGATATAAAAAGTCTACACACCCCTGTTAAAATGCTAGGTTCTTGTAATGTTAAAGAATGAGACAAAGATAAATCATGTAAGTACTTTTTCCACCTTTAATGTGACCTATAACGTGAACAATTCAATTGCAAAACAAGCTGAAATCTTTGAGGGGTTTTTTTTTTTTTTTTTTAAAGTGACTGATTATTTTGTTAAAAGAAAAAAATTTTTGAAAGTATTCTCATTTTACAGCATTTTATTCACACCTATTTTTTTTGCACAGTACTATGTGTTAATGTTAAATATGAACTCATTAATGTCCCTGCCTTAATATTTTTATTGTTAGTCAGAATGAAACACGGAGAAAGATCATATGCACATAAAATTCTTCAATTGTTGTTCAAATTGCATACTAATATACACTTTATGTACAAAAGTATTGGGACGCATCTCTAATTTCTTGAATTCAGATATTTCAGTCAGACCCATTGCCACAGGTGTAGCACAAAATAAAGCACCTAGCCATGCCGTCTCGATTTATAAATATTTGTGAAAAAATGGGTCGTTCTGAAGAGCTCAGTGAATTCAAGTGCGATACTGCGATAGGACGCCACCTTTCTAATAATTCAGTTTGTCAACTGTAAGTGGTATTACTGGAAAGTGGAAGCGTTTTCGGAACAGCAGCAACTGTAAAGACCGAGCGGGATTACTGAGTGCTGTGGCGCATGGCGCGTAAAAGTCCTCAAACCTTTGCTGATTCCATAGCTGAAGCGTTCCAAACTTCCGATTAGTATCAGCACAAAAAACTTGTGAGCTTAATGGAATGAATTTCCATGGCGGAGCAGCTCCATGCAAGCCTCACATCACCAAGTACAATGAGTGGTATAAAGCTCACTGCCCCTGGACTCTGGAGCAGTAGAAACATGTTCTGTGGAATTACAGTTTGATGGGCGATTCTGGGTTTGGAAGATGCCAGGAGAACGATACCAGCCTAACTGCATTGTGCCAACTGTAAAGTTTGGTGGAGGGGGGATAATGGCCTGATTTTGAGGGGTTGGGGCCAGCCCCTTACTTCCAGTGAAGAGAAATGTTAATGCTTCAGCATACCAAGACATTTTAGACAATGCTATGCTTCCAACTTTGTGAGAACGGTTTGGGGAAGACCCTTTTCTGTTCCAGCATGATTGTGCCCCAGCGAAAAAAGCAAGGTTCGATTAGTTTGTTGAGGAAGAATTTGACTGGCCGCACAGATCCCTGACCTCAACCCTATCAAACTGAACTGGAATGGAGATTGTGAACCAACCCTTCCCATCTAACATAAGTGCCTGACTTCACAGATGCTCTATTGAAAGAATGGGCAAAAATTTCCACAGAAACATCCAAAATCTTGTGGAAAGCTTTCCCAGAAGAGTGGAAGCTGTTATAGCTGCAAAGGGGGGCCAACTACATATTAATGTCTATGTATTTAGAATGCAATGTCATAAAAGTCCCTGTTGGTGTAATGTTCTGGATGCATTTTAAAATGACAACAGTGGATTGAAGTACAAGGAGAAACAGGCAAGCTGTTCAAGTGCGCGCCTAACATTCTGGCACCTGGGGTAGCCTCCTCTCTTGCGTTATGGAAATTATGCCTCTGAGTTCCCATAATGTTGAAGGAATAGTCTTTCACAAGGTACCGGTAAAGGCAAATACATCATTGTCTTCAAACTTGTATTTGAACTTGAATTTTGCAGTTCCTACATTTATACTTACATTTGGCAGCAAAATAGACTGATAAACAATAAAAACCTTAATTTTGAAAACATCAACATTATTATAATTTATTTCTTAATTTAACTTTTTTCTTCTCGTTAGTTTGCTGCTTTCTCCTAGCTGCAATGTTGATTTAATTGTTCAATTTTCATATTTTTTCTATTTACATAATTTTGTCAGTCATATTCATTTTTTTATTGTTGTGCTGTGAACACACAGGAAATGAATGTTAGTTTTGATAAGAATGTGCCTTTGAAATATTGCTGCGATAATTTTACTTCCTCTGTAATTACCCCAGCAGATTCATAAACAGTACATTAAGTCATCTCTGAAGCAGATAACTTGTTAAGAGATATGGTTTATCTCAAGAGAATTACATTGGGCCTATTTACTAGACTTGGGCACCAGGGGGCTCTTCGTGTTCGTCTTCGTGCTCGTCTTCGGGGGGGAAAAAACCTTCGTATTCCGCGAATATTCGCCCGTTCCTGTCTTCTCTTCGGGCGAATATTCGCGGACATTCTTCGTGCTCGTTTAATCTTCGTTTCCTTCCCGGTTGCCTTGCAGGGGTTAATACGGGGTTAACAACACATCGGAGCAGCAGCAGCTGCCGTGAAGGAACGTGTGTGCAACTCTATTGGTCGTTTCGGCAGGGGGCTGGTCTGGCATCAACTAGTGAATTGCAGAACGCACTTCATTCGTTGATGGCAGGCCAGCCCCCTGCCGAAACGACCAATAGAGTTGCACACACGTACTGAGGTGTACTGTACACAAAATGACCTAGAGACAAATGCTCCAAGGAACTTGGCCTCCGTTTATCATACACAATCACACATCCATAGATGTTTAATAAAAGAATAGGGATTATTTTACATTTTTAAATTGATTTTGGACCACTTGTAATACATGCCTAACATTTGCTACCTATTTACAATGGCATACTTTGCAACAACCCAACTTTTACTGGACAGGACTGGAAAAAAGCAGGACTGTCCACCAAAATCTTGGGTGTGTTGGCAGGTATGCGGATGGAAAAATGTTGGACAAGAACTAAAAAATAGCTTAGGGTTAATGTACGGTTATGTTTAAGATTAGTAGCAGTGCACTGCTTTGGTTAAACATGTATTATGTCTAAATAATAATTGAATTTTAATGGGTTTGAAAAAAAAATTAGGGGTTTATTTAAATGTATTTTAAAGTTAGATTTATTATTTAGTACTTTATTATATTTATTTAATGTTTATACTAGTGCTACCTACCGAGCTATAACTACCAACGTGTATTTGCATACCTAGTTTAGCTAAATTAGATGGGACAGGACTGGAAAAAAGCAGGACTGTCCCTGAAAAAGTTGGGTCTGTTGGCAGGTATGTGGATGGAAAAATGTTATAGTATGAAGTGTGAGTTATAGCGTTAATGCTAGTGAGTGTAGAAATGAAGGCCAGGACAAATAACAAGAGGAAAGGTCCTTGTGATTTTTGCATTGTACGTGTATGTGTTATGTGTGTTATGTGTGTTGTCACTTGTCACTGTGTTATATGTGTTATGTGTGTTATGTGTTATGTCACTGTGTTATTTGTGTTATTGTGTGTGTTATGTTTGGTTGGTTGTGTATCAGAAGGAAAATAATGAAATGGAAATGGAAAAGGAAATGGGAAAGGCGAATGAGTGGGCAATTGGCGACCCACTCACCTGTTTCACCCCAGAGCAAAGCATCCAAACACTGTCAGTCCTAGACGTTTGGCAGCGGACTTCCAGAGCTCAGACACAAGGCCCTAGCGTAAGCTGGCCACTTCGGCGGAGGTAGCAGGCGTTGCCACACCGCAAACAGACACAGCCAGGGGGGAGAAACTGCCCTTACCATTAGGGACATTTGAGGCATGACACTAGCCAGGAAGCGAACTGGCATCGAAGAGACGCTGGCACCACCACCAGCAGCAGCAGCAGAATTGGGAAAGGCGAATGAGTGGGCAATTGGCGACCCACTCACCTGTTTCACCCCAGGGCAAAGCACCCAAACACTGTCAGTCCTAGACGTTTGGCAGCGGACTTCCAGAGCTCAGACACAAGGCCCTAGCGTAAGCTGGCCACTCCGGCGGAGGTAGCAGGCGTTGCCACACCGCAAACAGACGCAGCCAGAGGGGAGAAACTGCCCTTACCACTAGGGACATTTTGGGCATGACTCTAGCCAGGAAGCGAACTGGCAGAGAAGAGATGCTGGCACCACCACCACCAGCAGCAGCATTGAAAAATGGGAAAGGCGAATGAGTGGGCAATTGGCGACACACTCACCTGTTTCACCCCAGGGCAAAGCACCCAAACACTGTCAGTCCTAGACGTTTGGCAGCGGACTTCCAGAGCTCAGACACAAGGCCCTAGCGTAAGCTGGCCACTCCGGCGGAGGTAGCAGGCGTTGCCACACCGCAGACAGAGGCAGCCAGGGGGGAGAAACTGCCCTTACCATTAGGGACATTTGAGGCATGACACTAGCCAGGAAGCGAACTGGCATCGAAGAGACGCTGGCACCACCACCAGCAGCAGCAGCAGAATTGGGAAAGGCGAATGAGTGGGCAATTGGCGACCCACTCACCTGTTTCACCCCAGGGCAAAGCACCCAAACACTGTCAGTCCTAGACGTTTGGCAGCAGACTTCCAGAGCTCAGACACTAGGCCCTAGCGTAAGCTGGCCACTCCGGCGGAGGTAGCAGGCGTTGCCACACCGCAAACAGACGCAGCCAGGGGGGAGAAACTGCCCTTACCATTAGGGACATTTAAGGCATGACACTAGCCAGGAAGCGAACTGGCAGAGAAGAGACGCTGGCACCACCACCAGCAGCAGCAGCAGCAGCAGAATTGGGTAAGGCGAATGAGTGGGCAATTGGCGACCCGCTCACCTGTTCCACCCCAGAGCAAAGCATCCAAACACTGTCAGTCCTAGACGTTTGGCAGCAGACTTCCAGAGCTCAGACACTAGGCCCTAGCGTAAGCTGGCTACATTGGCGGAGGTAGCAGGCGTTGCCACACCGCAGCAAGTGCAACCAGGGGGGGAGAAACTACCCTTTCCATTAGGGACATTTAAGGCATGACACTAGCCAGGAAGCGAACTGGCAGAGAAGAGACGCTGGCACCACCAGCAGCAGCAGCAGCAGCATTGGAAAAGGCGAATGAGTGGGCAATTGACGACCCGCTCACCTGTTTCACCCCAGGGCAAAGCATCCAAAGACTGTCAGTCCTTGGCGTTTGGGAGCAGACTTCCAGAACTCAGACACTAGGCCCTAGCGTAAATTGGCTACACCGGCGGAGGTAGCAGGCATTGCCACACCGCAGCAAGTGCAACCAGGGGGAGAAACTACCCTCTCCATTAGGGACATTTGAGGCATGATTTCAGCCAGGAAGCGAACTGGCAAAAGATGCTGGCACCACCACCAGCAGCACCGTTGGAAAAGGAAAAAGGTGAATGAGTGGGCAATTGACGACCCGCTCACCTGTTTCACCCCAGGGCAAAGCATGAATGTCTGTCAGTCCATGGCGTTTGGGAGCGGACTTCCAGAACTCAGACACTAGGCCCTAGCGTAAATTGGCTACACCGGCGGAGGTAGCAGACGTTGCCACACCGCAAACACGTGCAACCAGGGGGAGAAACTACCTTAAACATTACAGATAAAAAAAATTAACTTTCCAAGCTAAGAGCTGGGTAACCCAACTTGGGCAGATTGAATTTAAGGAAGGCAATCTGCTCCATCAGATGAGGTGCCATGCGTGAGCGCTGTGGACTCAGTATGTTTCCAGTCATAGAAAACACGCGCTCACTTTGAACAGTGGTTGGCGGACATGATAGTAGCTGCTGCGCAACCCATGAGAGTGCAGGCCACACACTCTTCTTTTCATCCCAGTAGCTAAGAGGATCAACATTAGGCGCAGAAGGAACTTCACAGAGGTAAAGTTTGACCATTTCAGCAGCACTACTCTCCTTTCTGCTGCTAGCTCTGTCAGATGGTCCAACTATACTCCCAAGTGCCTCTTCCCAAAACGCAGCTGCTCCACTCAGCTGTGTTGTGCTGCTTGTGGCACTGCTGCTGATGCTGCTGCTAGGAGTAGCAGACCACATCATCTCTTCCTCCTCCTGCACCTCTCCCTCCTCGGACAGCATTCCCATTTTACGCTGCCAGTCACGCACCTTGTTGACCAATTGCTCCCGGTAGCTACTGAGAACATTAAATTTCAAAGCTAGCTTTCCCTTAATTCTTGGATCGCAAAGGCACGCTAGCATCATTTCGGGACTCTCTTCCATTCGTTTGCGAAGGTGTACTTTTAGCAGATCCTTCAGCTTCCTGACTATGGCTGCTATGTCAGGATGTAGAGTGCCACCTTGAACAGCCTCACGGTTTCCAAGGAACACATCCATCTTGCTGCCTAGATGGGAGAACACTGGGATTACCTGGGCCAGACTGGCAGTGTTTGAGCTTAAATTTTCTGTGGCATCCCTGAATGGTTTAAGGACTGCCACTAGCTGGGCGATCACTGTCCAATCCTCCCTATTCAATGGAGAGGTAATCCCAATATTGTGCTCTGAGGCAAGATTATGGATTGCCCTCTGCTGCTCCAAAATCCTCTCGAGCATGTCTAACGTGGAGTTCCACCGTGTACTGACATCCTGACGTAGGCAGTGTACGGGAAGACCTGACCTCTCTTGCTCTTCCCTCAAAAGTTGGCTAGCCTTAACACTATGGTGAAAGTGCCCAGCGATCTTTCTGCAGCGGGACAGAACTACTGCTGCCACATTAGTTCCTTCTGACATTGCTGCCTTCACTACAAGATGGATGATGTGGGCTGCACAGTGCACACCAACAATATGACCATCTCGCAGCGCTTTTACAGTTACCACAAAACCAACTTCAACATTGGTGCCCGCCTCTGCTCCCACCCAAAGGCTAAACATTTTCCTCATCGCATGCAGAATGTTTTGGGAAGTGTGCTTTTCATCCATCACTTCTGCATGGAGAAGGAAAGATCGGTAGCCTGCTGCAGCAGCTTCCTTAGACACACCGGGCTGCCACCAGTGTGCTGTCAAAGAAAGAAAGGCATGCTGGCCGCTAGGTGCACTCCACAAATCTGTAGTGAAATGAACAGACTGACCAGCAGCCTTGGAAAGCTCCTCTTTCACTGCTGCAACACAGGACTGATACAATGAGGGGACAATGTTCCTGCTGAAAGTGGAACGTGACGGAACTGTATATTGTGGAGCCACAGCCGCCATCAATTGTTTGAAAGGCTCCCCTTCGATCATAGAGAAGGATGCCCCTCCAACAGCAATGAACTGACCAATCAGTCGCGTTACTTTATTGGCCTGCTGTTTGGGCATTGACCTTTTGGATTGGAATGCCACAAATTGTTCCAGGGTGGGCTGGACATGCAGTGCTCCAACCTGCCTTGGTCTCTGGCTGCCAGCACTAGTTGCTGCTGCTGCTGCTGCTGCTGCTATTGGCTCAGAAGAAGAAGCTGTTGGGGTTTTTCCACGGCCACCAGCTATGCTGCCTGCACTAAGTTTTCCCTCTGCATCTTTCCCCAATAGCACAGCGTTGTGTTGAGTGCTGAGGTGATGCTTCATGCTAGCACTGGTAAAATGGCCAGACACTTTCCCTCTGCTTATTAGCTTCCCACAATGTTTGCACTTTCCATAGCGCCCTACTTCAACATTTTCAAAGTGCTCCCAAATTGGGGCGCGCATAGCCTTGGAGTGTGCCTTGGGTGCTGCTCTTACTGCTCGGGGTGGATGAACAGAGGCAGAACTAGTGGTGGTGGGACTGGTGGTAACAGTACTGGCCATAGTGGGACTGCTAATTGCTTTAGATTTGCTAGGTTTTGCTGCTGCTGCTGGTGGTGGTGATGGTGATGATCGTAGCGGAGAAGGTGGAGGCTCAGGGGAAAATTGTGCACTAGTCATTTGGACACTGCTCCCTGAGGAATCTGATTCCTGACCACTCATCTCCTCTACTTCCTCTGGCTCATAGTCTAGCTCTTCATTAGCCAGATCGAATGGAATTCCTGCTAGGCTGGAGCTAAGACTGATATCGTCGTGAGACTCGTGACTAGTAGTAGTGCGAGCAGGAAGAATAGACTCTGCACTTGGCCTCTCAGTCTCAGGCTCCTCTGCTACCTCGCTAGGTGGAGTTCCACTATGTGTAGCCCTCTCTCTAACTGTCTTTACAAAAATTTTGTAAGGACTTGGTGGCTTGCTAGAGGTACTAGGAGGACATGGCGTGGCGGTACCAGTGGGAACAGTAGGCGCAGCACTAGTGGTGGTAGAGGCGGTAGAGGTGGGGGTGGTGGTGGTGGTGGTTTTCCCTACAAAGGAATGAGATCGCTTTGGTTTGGGACCCCTCTGAGTCTTGCTGCTAATTTGGCTCTGCTTGGTACCTTGCATGCTGCTGGTGGATGGGGAAGATGCTGCTTGGGGCAAAAGGCACTTCTTTTTAGTCACTGGGCTGGTACTACTTGTGCTACCCTTTAACTTTGAACGTGCTTCTGGTGCTTTAGGCTTTCCGTAAAAAACCATAGAGCTTGTGGGCCTAGCCGCACTACTACTGCCTGCTTTTGGTGCCTTTCCTTTACTTGATGATCCTTCAAGCAATGCTTCCCCAAATGATAAGCGAGAGCTTGGCCTACTTGGCCGACTAGACTGACGCAAAGGCTGCATCTTAGAACTGGTGGTGGTGCTGGTGGTGGTGCTGGTGGTGGCGGTGGTAGATGGAGCTTGTCCCTCCTTAGTCCCAAAAGGAGGATCCATTTCAAATTTTGTGTTGTGTGTGTAGTGTAGTGTAGTGTTTAAAAAACTATAAAAAAAATAAAAAAAAATAAAAATAAAAAAAAAGGAAAAACGAATTAAAGACAAAAAATTAGAGGAAGTTCTCTTCAGTGCTACTGCTTAAAAAGTAAAACTATGCACTACTGCACTGTGCTGTGTGCAATCTGCCAAAGTGCTAAAGTTATTTAAATTATTAACTCAAGATTAACTATTTAATAACTAGCAGTATTTTATTTTTAATTTGAATTTACACGGGCCTAAGAGCTTAGCCTACTACTATGCTAGCCTAAAGCTATATTTCCTTACTATAAGTCTACCTCTAGGCAGACGCTCTCAAACCCACTAAGCTAAAGTGAGGTTAAATCAGATTCAGTATATGATTTATTAATTAATATTAAGTTATATAATATTAATAGATTAGAAATAATTTACTTATATATTATGTATTATAGATAGAAGAATATAGATTATGAATTAGAATTTAGAATTAGAATTACTTATATTATAGATTATGAATTAGAATTTATACTGTTATATATTATTTATAATATATTATAGATTAAGATTAAAGAAGATTAGAATTATTTTAGTACTACAGCTAGTAGCTTGAAGCTTTGCTTAGTACAGCTCGTCACAGTCAATTTTTCTTGAAAAGAATTAGAAATAAAATAAAATGTCACAGCAAAACAGTTAGCTTCACTGCTGGCTGCACTCACTAGCCCAACAAGTTCACTTCACTGATGGACTGAGGTGAGCAAAACACTAAGGGTACTTTTAATAAAATTGAAATAAAATGTAAAATAAATGAGAAAATCTTTGCAAAACAGTTAACGTCACTGCTTGCTGATCAAAAAAAAACACAGCACTTATGCGGCTGCACTCACTAGCCCAACAAGTTCACTTCACTGATGGACTGAGGTGAGCAAAACAAATGAAATAAAATGAAAGATTAATTAAGAAAAATTGACTTGGTCTCTTGCTGTTGCTAAAACAAAGCACAAACTATAGAGCTGCAGCACCAGTACTAATAAGATTAGCTGAACTATACGCTAGTAGTAATTATTTAATATTATTACTTTTATTTATAGCTAATTTAATTAACTATTAAGACAAGAAAGAATTATAGAATTATTGATATTACTGATTTTAGATTAGACACTAGTAGATGTCTTGAATGTCTACAGTACACTCTACACTAGTATACTATTACTAACTATAACTGACAAATATATATATAATTTTATAATGAATTCAATTATTAATTATATTAATTAATATTACTGATTTTAAATTAGACACTAGTAGATGAATGTCTACAGTACACTCTACACTAGTATACTATAGAATATATATATATATATATATGACTGACAAATATATATATATATAATAATGAACTATTAAATTATAGATTCTATTAAATTATTATTTATAAATTCTATTTAATTTATTTAAGCAGGACAGGCAATAGGCACTAGTGCCAGCCCAGGGCAAGGGCACCCCAGTGCCACTGAGACACTGGGTGCACTGTCAACTCAACAGCACTTACACTACAGTTGATGACAAATTAAATAAAAAAAATTAAATTAATCAAATTATTATTATTAATTATATTAAGTAGCACTGAAGTGAGGATGAAGTACACTGTGAGAAATGGCAGGCTAAGGCTTACCAGTCTCACACAGAACAGAACAATCTCTCTGTAACGCTCGGATGCAGCACAGCAGTGTTGCCAAAGCAGTCACAGCGAAAAATGAATGGATCTCTCAGGCAAGCTCTGGTCTTATAAAGGCGCCTTCAGAATTCAAAAAACAGCAGCACAGGCATTGGACGAGACCCTTAGCGTGACGTCACAAGAGTGAGCTGATTGGACAGACGAGATCAGCTCACTCCTGTTTGAAATTTTGGCGGCTGCGCGGCAAAAACGAAGACGATCACGAAGAATCTTCGATTCTTCGTGGTTGTGAGTCTTCGTCTTCTCCTACGTTTTGCCGGCACTGTATTCTCTTCGGCGTGTCTTCGGAACGAACAAAAAAACGGCCTCTTCGTGCTCGTTTTCATGTTCGCCCGAAGACGAATGCGCAAGTCTACTATTTACTAAAATGTTGAAATTGCATGCAGGTTATTTCTGCTTCCACTGTTATAAAACCCTTGCTAGCTAGGTTATGATCTTTGGCAGCTATAATAAGATAAGGTAGTCTCAACAGGTTGTTATTTGTTGCTGGTAAATAAAACCACTTTTTCAAACTTTATAAAAGGTGTTGGGATCAATCTAATAAAACAGTGGTGTGCTTTAAATCAGTGTCATGTTACCCTTTTGCGCTACCCTAGCGATATCACTGGGCAATGCCACCAGCTGCACCCTCTGCGCAGGCATCCATATTTACAGCACGGGGATAGGACATTCTGTGCTGGGTAAAAGTAAATTATGGAGACGTTCTCCATCTTACATGATTTACAAAATCTTTCTGAAAACCCACCTTTTCAAGAAGAGTACAACCTTTCCACCCAACACTCTCAGCCATCATCCTAATCAAGCCATCTGAATGACTAACAACCTCTACAGATCAACTCATCCAAGAAGTGCTTTCCTATTGTTTAACTTCCCCCCTCAACCACCGACTGGATTACAAGCTTGCAAGAGCAGACCCTCTTGTCCTTTTGTACCAGTTTGTTATTGTTTGATCTTAAATTATTTAATTGATTGTAAGAGCACTATGGAATTTGCTGGTGCTATATAAAAAAATGTAACGTAATAAGGACGTGCTCACTTGATCATGCACAACAAATGGGCTCCTATTCTTAAGATCTAAAGGGGACACTAGCTTTTTTATCGAAGGTTAATGGCCCTTGCTACCACCTTGATCTACTTCAAATTATGAGGACTTCCAACACCTTCAATGTGTGCTGTTTAAAGCATTTATGGTCAACCATTTTCCTCCTGCATACCGTTTCCTGACCCCATTCTAGTTCATGGACACAATAAATTTGAGCTACCTAAAATTCTTGATTCCCAGTGGTATCACTTAAGATTACAAAGGAAATGTTATGGCCCAAAGAGAGGTGCCTGGTCGATGTCAGGAATGTCCACCCATAGGTCCCATCTAGTAGCATGCACTACACAAAGAGTATGTACAAGAGTATGTATTTTTTAGTTGGGGAACACCTATATCTGACAAAATTAAAACAGTCTTACACTGTTATCCAAGTCTTTTAGCTTTAAAATGGAGGAAAGCTATTCTAGCATAAGGAGCTGTAACATTAAGGAAAACTATTCTAGAATCAGGAGTATTGACCTCTTTTTCAACATTTTTGAAGACTTATTAAACTCATCTTAGAAGACCTCAATTCTTTATTTTAAGAACACCGGTTCTGCTGCAATCATAGCAGCATTTCATAGGTGTAACAGTAAGCTTTTCTTGTATTTGGGGATTACAGTACACACCTTAACTTTGAAACAATAATATGTCTAGGACAAACACCCATTCTGATATCATTATCCCATTAATCAAACTCATCTGTTCAGATAAAGACAGAAGCAAACAGTTCCATTCATCATCTAGGGGATACAGAAACCAAGGTTGCCACCGAACAATAATTGACGATCAAATACCAAGAATCAACAAAAACTCCTTGTAGTCACATACACATACTATTTCTGTTAAAACCAATAATACCTGGCATATTTCCAAAGGAAAGAAAAAGGTGTAGGATTTGTTGACACATCAGTTGCATGAAAAATGGACATTCAAACTAAGGGCAGGTAAAAAATATGTCACTCAAGAGCCACCTCTTGCCCCTAGTAATTGTGTCCCAGGAATTGTGTGGCAACGTGTATGTACAGCCAGTGATGTATTTATGTGGACCCAAGGCACCCCATCCCAGGAACTATCACAAGTAGGATCCAATCTAACTTATGCTATGCTTCCTCTGTGCTGAGAGAGAGAACACAACTGCTCTCTGTCTCAGAAGGACTTGTGGCATACGATAGGAGATACTATGGAGGTCTGCTTGTTTGGCATAGACCAATGTAGCATAAATGGCATAGTTACATGGGAGATCTCTAATCTCCTTGGCCAACCTATTCGGGAGCTTGATCTCCTAATAGGGCAGTCGGAGATTGGACAGGGGACTCTTCCCCCTGGGCCTGTTGGCTTAGGTCAGCCTAGTCATCCTAGGACAGAGTACATTGATGATCTAGTTGCACAGTTTCCAATGCTTATTTAGGCAATCTGTCCGCTGGGGCAACCAACTGGAATTTGTATAGATCCTTTGCGCTTAAGTTTGTTGTTCTATATTCAATATGATGTGCTGGTTCTTTTTGGCCAGAGCAGCCTCAGGAATATTGGGACATCACATGTGCTGCTCCATAAAAAAATACTCCTGTATCTAGTAGGCTAACAAAAAAAACCCAGAGCAGTTTTGTCTCTTAACTCTTTCTGCATCCACCACATACAAGCTTGGAAAATACTTTTCTGTAGTGCAGTGGAGGTTGCATGTACATATCTTTGAAGATATCCTGCTGTGCTAACATTATTGTAAAATTATTTTTTAATGATCAACGTGCAATAACACTAACAACATCTAATAACACCGTATTTCTGATATATTTCATGTTATTTTTAATGGCCAAAACAAGGACATTTCTCAAACTTTTGAATGGTACTGTGTGTGTATATATATATATATATATATATATATATATCCCTAGGCAAAGTGTGAACAGCAATGCTACAAAAATTGGCCCATCCTCCCAAGGGAAAAAAATGTTTTCCAACCTCTCGGAACTCAAAGGTTAATCACATGAAAACAACATACAGTAGTAGCATTTTCAGTGTCTGTGTCGATAAGCTATTAGTGACTGCTATTCTGTCACATAACGATTAAATGCAAAAAAAATGTTAATAATGATTTCAGGGAGGGCTTTGTTAATTCAAGAGCACTTGAAATTGTGTTGAATGCTGTATTTAGTTACGAAAGTATTACATTTAGCAGAGTAGATGCAACAGCACCCTTCATCCGCAGTAACAAACCGAGATAAGCCAGTTGGAACATAGGGAGCACTGGGCGATAAACAGTTATCTTCCTCCTGCTGATAATATCTCCGAAGCACCAGCACAGAAGTGTCTGAGAGCTTTATTTAGTCATGAGTATCCCTTATGAGTCACTGCCTATTCACAGGTTTTTCAACCTGCTTCCAACTTTAGAATCCATGGTATCACACTGATGAATTCACACTCAATATCATTTTCATCCTTTTTCTTTCTCAAAACAAGCTAAGACCTATTTCTTGCTAACAAACCAGCTTTCTTGGTGCGTTGCTTTTATTTTTTGTTGCTCCCATAACAAAATGATTTGAAATCATTTTTTGTGTGTATATATATTATAATAGTCAATATGCTGGGCAAATTTAGCCCTTCTAAAAAAAAAAGGTAGAAACATGCCATGGTACATGTGAGTATGTCACTGTGTGAGATGTGATGATAGAGTGAGGATGTTTTAGTGCCTATATTAGTTACATAGGGAGCCACTCGGCTTTACCTGCTCTCCCAGGCGAGAAGTTGCCAGCCCTCCCCTAGTTAGTGTGTAAGTATGTGTGTAAGTATGTTAGCGTCTGTAAGTATTTTATTGTGTGTGTGGGAGGAGCTTGGGGGGGGGCCACCGTACGTTTCAGAGGGAGGCCCTGACATTTTTTGTTATGCCACTGTATTTAGGTCTTTGAAATAGAATGTTTCACATGACCTCAACTCCCCCACCACTTATGGTATAATGAATAATCCTCCAGATTATGTCATTTCTCCATATTTGGCAAATGCTTCAAGAGATAGATGTTAAATATATCCAACCAACGTTTCTGTGTGTGCCTTAAAATATTCTTTAAATTTACTTAACTATGGAAAATACTTGTTGTTCTTAGAGTCAAAACGTGACGTTTTATCAGACATTTTATTTGCGGTACTGTAGTTTATATTTGGTTCATAATGAAGTCACTTAGGAATCATTGTCCTTGAGCTGAAAGAGTTTGCCTCTAATACTGCGGTGAATATGCTGTGACCTGTAACTGACATTTTGTTGAATTGCTTTTGCCAGAACATCTCCAAATAACTTAAGTGAAAAGATATGAGTGAGGGGCTGATGGGCTGATATAAAAAGCACAAATGCGCTTCCAATGTAGCTCTGGGCTCCATGCCCACATTTCCATATCAGAGGTGATTTAAGCAACAATTACCCAGTAAACTTATATGATGACCTCTAGATAGGCCACATATTTGAAAGTGTATGACAGATGTACATTCATTACATACACACTCAGAAAAATCACCAATTTTATCAGCTATAGATAACAAGAATGTTCTGCATAATTTATTCCTGCAGAAGTCTGTGTTAACCATGCCCTGCCTATTTGCAACAACCAGACAGCTTTCACACAATAGTGTTACCCACAAAATAGCTTGAGTCCAATGGACAATGACTTCAATGTTAGGCCTCATGGGAAACTAGAATTAGTCAAAGGAAGGAGAATGTGGTGTGTTTGTGTCACTATGTGAAATTCTTTCAAACTCGAAAGATCCAACACAGGCGGCAGGAACTATGTTCAACCATTTTGTTTTTGGTCCATTCATTTTCATACAACTAGATTTCTGCCCGGAGGGTGTTTTACATTTTAAAATGAAATTCATTATCAGTCACCCTCATTCACTCTCTCATGCTCTACAGTCTCTCACACTCTCACCCACTCTCTCATTCACTCTCTCTCATGCTTTCTCTGAATGTCTGCCTACCTTCTCTACCGAACGGTTTTGTGTCCTTGTTACTTTGTTCTTCTTGTTTTTCTGTCTTATTTCTTCATCCGCTTCTCCGTAGACATGGCCTCCTGGTGAATTTCTGCAAAAGGGCAGCGCCTCTGGGCACACAATCAGTATACCATCGAGGGGTTATTAATGCATTTTACAGAGCTGCGTTCCACCTTTGCATCAGTACCCTTTCAGACAAATGATAATATTATGTTTATCTTGTAATTGACATTTACTTATTGTTACAGAGATTGGAGCCAACTAAAACCCCAAATTATTCTCAAGTGATGACTTATTTGATATTTAATTCATAATTAGCACTTGCTTTTTGTACTTTAAATTTATGAAAATGACTTTGAATTTATCAAGGTTTAACCCCCTCTGCCATTTTAATCAAATAATTTTTAAATAAATACACATTTGGAGTTGAATTTATAACTCTACACAAATCTAGTGTTGTCTTGAAACATCTGAAATTTTACTGTCAGTGCCCAGCTTTCTTGATCTTTAACTACTATGGAACATCTGGAAAAGTAACATTATGACTGTTTTTTGAAGATGAATTATTATGTAAGTATTGGAAGATAGATTGCTATTAAACAGCTTGGTATTTATTAAGCTTTTTGGATTTTAATGATTGTTTTTCATCTTTGACACAAGTGGAAAAAATATCTTCCTATTTTGCAGAAGTAATTGAATATCATCCATACAACATTTCACAATAAAAAGTTAAAATTGTTAAAACACACAAATCTTTTTGGAGGATGCGAATCCAGACAACATTTGATTGCCATAAATCGAGGGGAAAACTATTGAAATGTGAGCTTGCTATAAAACAAATAAAGGAAAAAATAGGTGGTTACTTTCTTGAGTTCTGGTTTTGAAATCAATAAATTACATGCTAGTGAGTTAAGTGCCCCTTAAGTTATAGTATAGAATCCCATGTGCCTGTTTGACTTGTGTAACACATTGACAATCATAAACAAAAATTGTTATAATCTAAATGGTGAGTTCTTTTTTTACCTGCGTTGTGTATGACCCTATCAAAACAATGTACTGAGTGTAACATATCGCCTACTGAAATAGCAATTTCTTTTTAAAAGCCGGTGTCAGCCAAATATCTTTTTTTGGACGCTTGATACAAGCGCTTAGTTCAATGTGTATATGAAAAAAGATCTATAAGAACACAAGATTAAAACCCATATATTTTCTCTTCAGCTTTATACAGAAGTCAGAGGGGAATGATAAATAACTCTACTGAGGTTTTAAACCCATTTATTTTTGTACTGCTTGGTTGCGTTTTTAAGAGTCAAATGGAATAGAAAGATATTTGTTCTTATGAGGTATATAGACAAGATTAAACTTGTTTGAAAGAAAAAAAATCCCCAAGTATGCTTCAAGTCATTGGAATGCAGAGAGGAATTTTCTGTTCATGGTCAAACTGACAATTCTCTTAAATTATATCTAGTCTAGAAATCACAATCTAAGCAAATTAAATATAGAAGGTTTGTTGTTGTAGAAACCCCAGGCGGATCAATATTTATTTCATTTTCTGGAATGTAAACCAAAACTCACATGTATTTAGTCTGGTGTTTTGAAATAGATATTTCTGCTTTTGATAAAAGGAAGTTGTGACAGGGAACAGGGCATTGTGGTGGATAACATGTACATTTCCCACAAAATACTGCAGTGCAATGTATTCGATAACCCCAGGGAGAATGTTTTGTTACCAGCAAAGTAATGGTAATGTTGTAGTTATGTTTGGGTCCCTGGGGTGGAGCATTTGGAGAGAAGGGAGGGCCAGTGCTCCACTCCACAGTTTACTTGCAGCAGGTGATGCAGCCAGTCCAGGAGTTCTGGTTCAGAGATTTACTCACCTGTTACCAATGAGCAGCAGGGGGCTGCTACAAAAAGGAGCCCTGTAAGTTAGTCAGGTGAGAAAACATACAAGCAGTGAGTGAGACTGCATTTTCTCCTAAACAAATCTGCTGAACGGTTCCTAAACGAAAAAGGTCTGTGCTAAATGTTTTTGTTGGTAGCGGGTAAGCCGTCCAACGATAGTTAGTTTGTTTGTCAGTAAGTGCTCAGAGAGCAAGGCTTTTCTTTTTGTTTGTTTTATTTATGTTTGTTTACAGACCTTTTAATAAAAAGGACTACAATTCTAAAAATAATTCAGCCTTATGTGGTATTTCAAACCTTAAGACTGTGTGGTTACATGATCCCAGCTCACAAAGTATATAATACTATTTTTTTCTAAGTTTGTACCAAGCACACCAAGTTCTAAGTTAGAAATACCATGTTAAAGTGAAACCAACGTTAAAACTTTTAGAACCCTGTTTGTTCATAGAATTGGTGGTGCTAAACCATATTCAGGGTGATATATATTTTCATTCCCTTTATTTCAACAACCTTTCTGTCTTATTAAATTTTAGCCTCGGTCATATATTCATTTAATAAAGGGGAAGAATGGTAAAGAGGTCAATTGTCCCCTGAGCTTCACTAATTTCATAATTTACCATAAGCTTTTTGTGTTCTACATGCAATTCCAAATGTATCCACTAGGTGCACAGAGAAAAAAGGAATTTCAATTCCTTTATATACTCCTTGTATTGACTTTCTATTTATTCTATAAATGTGTTTTGAACAAGACTGGATAGGACATATTGAGTGTGTCTTGGGCTGCTTTATTAGTGGCCCACTTGGCTCGGCTTGCTGCCCGGGCTCAATGCTGCCAGGCTCTTTCCTGATTCCACACCCTTTTATTTATTTATTCATTGTTCAGTTAGTTTTCTCAGTGTACACCTGAATTGACACAGAAGATTCCATTCAAACACAGAGAAGAATGTAGGTAGAAAAAAGTTTTGACTAAACATTTAATTATTACTATTATCTTTTATTTATATAGTGCCAGCAATTTATGCAGCGCTTCTTACAATACATAAAAGGAGTATGACAAACCAATACATTAGGTAAAGAGGGCTTTGCCCACAATCTGGCTTTTTACAGAAAGGATGAACGACGTGGTCACTTGTTATCCGGCATTAATGAATAGGAACACATGTCAAAAGTAGTAGGATAGTGAATACCATTAGTATCCTGACTCAAGCAGAATTCTATCCCCACCTTTTTATTTTTTTCAGGTGGGCTAAATACAACTTCTAGCTGGATTCACATCTAGAGCAAAAATAGGATTTACCCAGACAAGATATCTGTAGCAATATACGCAGTGATTCTAGAATGGAACACAGACAAGCATTAGGCATTAGTGTGGACAGCAAGTCCCCTTCTAGACTAACCATGTGTTTACAGTCTGCGAATCCTCAAAATGTTGGTTATTTCTTAGTCAATTGCTCCTTGGTTTTGTCCTATGCCTACAACAGCTGTATCCAGGCCCGGACTGGGACAAAAAATAGGCCCGGGCATTTCAGACTGAGCAGCCCATTTTTATGAAAAAACATATATGTACATACATATACATAATACTCGGTCATTCAACATGGGAAGCCTGAAGCCACAATTTAGTGCGACTAATCCTTGAAATAAATATTATAGAGTAAATAACACAATACCTTATCTTTTCCACTATTTCAGGGTGATTTCAGGGCCTTGAATGTTTTGTCCCCTGAAGTCACTACAAATTCAGGAGGGCATTTTATCTCTGGATAAGTTAAAATGAAATAGTTCCCACTGTAAATTAAGGAAACAGATAACCAAACACACACACCAGGACAGGCTTTTCCCACACCGACGCCCAGACACACACACCAGGACAGGCTCTGCCACACCGACACCCAAACACACACCAGAACAGGCTCTGCCACACCGACATCCAAACACACACACACACCGGGACAGTTAAAGAAAGAAGAAATGTTTCAGCACCCAACTCCCAGGAAGCTGGGAGCTAGCAGGAAAAAGGGCAAAACAAAAACAGAAAGCATAACAAAAATAGCAACGTTTCGGCCAAACAGGGCCGTTTGAGCTTGACAAAGACCCTGTTTGGCCGGAATGTTGCTTTTTTGTTTTGCTTTCTTTGAGTAAAGTAACCTAAGGATTGGAAGCTGATTGGAGTGCTGGGGTTCTTTTCTGTGTTCTTACACACACCAGGACAGGCTCTGCCACACCAACACCCAAACACACGCACACACACTAGGACAGGCTCTGCCACACAGCCGGCCTGTGGCAACTTTGCCACCAAAACAGCCTGCCTGTGGCAACTTTGTCACCAAAACAGCCTGCCTGTGGCAACTTTGCCACCAAAACAGCCTGCCTGTGGTAACTTTGCCACCAAAACAGCCTGCCTGTGGCAACTTTGCCACCAAAACAGCCTGCCTGTGGCAACTTTGCCACCATAACAGCCTGCCTGTGGCAACTTTGCCACCAAAACAGCCTGCCTGTGGCAACTTTGCCACCATAACAACCTGCCTGTGGCATCTTTGCCCCCCTTATACATCCATGCAATCACACACAAATATTTATTCACCAATTCACAGATAATCATTCACTCATTCAGATATTCATTCATACATTGATACTCATTAATTCCCTCATTCAGATACTCATTAATTCCCTCATTCAGATACTCATTAATTCCCTCATTCAGATACTCATTAATTCCCTTATTCAGATACTGATTTACATATACTCATTCACACACATTCATTCACTCACTCCTTCACAGATACTCATTAATTCACGTTTTCATTCAATCTCACATACACCATACTGCTCCGGCCCGACCCACCGGGCAAATGCCCGGTGTGCCCTATGGCCAGTCCGGGCCTGGCTGTATCACTACACCACACATAGTACAATTATCTCACTGCATTAGCCTGTAAAACCAGAAGGCTGTTCTACATGTCTGGTGCAGTAATACATACGCTCATTCAATCTTAAAATTATAACCCCAAGTTTTATGCTACCATTACATGAAATAAACTTTATTTTACCCTAGAAAGGCAGTATTTGTCATATAGATTGGTTTGCTAGTCTAAAACTATGGGATCCTTGAGTCACGATCTCATTACCAGGCAATGAATTCTGCCGGGGGGCTTCAGACTAATTGTCCAGATTTATTTATATTTTACTGGCAAGACATATCCTTTCCTTTCCCATTTATCCTTTATCCTTTACCAACGCAGTCATATTCCCAAAATCTCACTATGACAGAAAAGTTTTCCATCTTAGACTGGGCAAAGGCAGAAATATCTTCTCAACATGGATAACTGGAGTGAACACAAGAACAGACAAAGATCACTCCTGCTTGCACACGCGATAAATAATCAGAATGTTTTCAAGCCATGGCCAGCTTTATTCCAGGAAGAGGCAGAATAGGCCATTGATCAAAAGAATTATGTCTGCATTTGCAAATGAATTCTAAATCTAGAATGTTTGCCCTCATTTAGTCAAGTTTTCTAGCTTTAATGTCCTGCCTACAGTTTTTTTTTCAGATTAAGACCCTGTCTAGAAAAATCTTAAGAGAGGTGCTTTCTATTCAATGAGTCCTGATAAAGTAGATTAGGATAAAAGTAATTTAGTAATAGCATGATTAATGGGTCCTGATAATCTAATGACTATTTACGGTAAATCACAGTAAACAGCATATGAATATCCCATATGGAGTGCAATATTGGAAATTCTCATTGTGCTAATACTAATGCACTTCTTGTGTTACACAACAACAATTTTTTTAAGTTGCATGCAAGTGTAAGCTGCCAAGAGAGAAGTGGAGGTTTGGGAAAATGTATATATATATATATATATATATATATATATAGATAGATAGATAGATACACACATACACTACTGTTCAGAAGTTTGGAGTCACTTAGATGTTTTCATGGAAAACAAGGGAATTTCTAGCTGTGCTAACATTATTGCAAAAGGGTTTTCTAACAATCAATTAGCCTTTTAACCTTAAATATAGATTAGCGAACGCAACGTGTCATTGGAACACAGGAGTGATGGGAGTGATAAAGGGCCTCTGTACGCCTGTAGGAAGGTACAATAGTAATTTACAAAATTAACGTCTACAGTGTATTTCTGATCCATTTTATGTTATTTTAGTGGACAAAATGTGTTTTTCTTAAAAAAAAAAAAAAAGGGACATTTGTAAGTGAGCTCAAACTTTTTAATACATAAATACAAAATACATAAATACAAAAGCAGTATCACGCTCTGTGTCTGTAAAGCTGACATTACCATACCCCCCCAACATTTTAGAGGACCTCCTCAGCCAAACCCATGCTCTTCACTGATGCAAAAGCAAGTGGTTCTACGGAAACCAGGACTGTCCCATAAAAACCAGAAGTGTTGGGAGGTATGCGTCACAGCCTCACAGACACAAAGCAGCAATCAATGCAGACAGGGATATGCACGTCCACACACTAGATTTTTATACTGCCGCAGCATGTAGCCACAAACCGCCATGCAAAAAAAAATGTTATTTACTATATATCATGAAGGTCAATGTAGCCTCTTGCACAGGAGAAACCTGCCAGTGTTTACCCTGCATAAAGGATTTATAATGGATTGACATATATTTGTTAATCTCAGCCTAACTCACTATTTAGTGAATCAACCCTATGCAAGAGTTAAGACATTATCAAACACAGAATACAAGATCAAACACCAAAGTCGCTAACAAAATCCCCAAAACACTAGAAGCAGAAAGTTCAAGCAGGATCTATTATGAAGGGTCACCTTTATCATATCACACAGTTTGGGGCAGATCTAGGTCTCTTGTGCCTGTCTTCAAACATTGTGGAGGCTACCATTGCAACATTGTGGTACCAGACCTACTTCTACGCATTGGGGGTAGCTTCTGGTATGACTGTTGGTGATTCCTGGTCCAGGAAGGCCAGGCAGCAACCTACCCTGACATTAGACCTTCCCTGCGGAGTAATTAGACAGGGCTGGCAATTCATAATGCATTGTAGATTCTCCTGCAAACTCCCTGTTTAGTGAATAAACCCAGGATTCACTGCATCCAGAGCTACCTCTCTTAGATACCTCACAGATATTTCTCTAGGCCAGATCTGAATTTGGTCTGATTCCTTTTGAGGACCTTATTTGGTGGAGTTCACCACCACCAGAGAGGGGGCTGAGAAATTACTTGACAAGATAAATTCCTTAGTTGCAGAAGAGATTAATTAATTTAAAGATTAAGGCTGATATACAATTAATTCAGCAGCTGCATACGCACATCCCTGTATGCATGCAATTCAGCCATTTACTTTCCAACGCATAAGCAAAACTTTCCAGCTGAAAACATGTGAGATGATTATTAGCATCTGATTAAAAAGGATATGGGAGTAACCTGACAAGAAAATAAAGTCAATTCTCAGTCAATTAATTGTAGAAAGTGAATTATCAGCGGGGGAGCTAACCCAGCAATTTTTTCAAGCTATGTCTTTGTTGTTAATAAATAGAGAGGAACAAATTGAGTACCGGTATATGTAATATTATTTAAGAACATTACCTAGTATTACTTGGAATGTTTCTGAAGCTGGCATATGCAAGTCTTTCATTTATTAACTCTAAAAACATATCTGATTTCAATGTGTCTTTTTTTCTTCTTCTTTTTTTTGGTATGTTTTTTGGTTCTAAAAATGCCCATGGGTCCTTTCAAACGCTCATACTTGATGCTTCAACTAAGGCTTCTTGTGTGTATCAAACAGGTCTTTATACAATCTAACATTATAATAACATTTTTATTCTGTGATTTCATAATAGCACTTGTTAGTTAATAACTGTTCTTCAACGGGCCACCTGAATGTTTATACACACATTCTCACACTCACATAAACGTACACACTCATGCTAACACACATATTTACCCATACATAATCATGCTAACATGTACACTTACACACTCATGCTAACACATACATACATACAAACTACATACATGCATACACAATTACTCGCTCACTCCCTAACTCCCTTAGCCTCTCATTCTCTTACATTAGTTATGAAACATAAATATGCATACTTGGAGATGCATAAAGGTACTGAGATGCGCAAGAAAGTCCTCAAGAAAGATTTATAAGCAATAGTCTTCATGTTCAACAGTGAATAAAGACTCAACCTTAATACTAGGTAGTTATAGTTAAATATACTATGGGGGCAGCTCTATGTGTTTACAGGCACAAAGACATTTAGCAGGGCCCTATCTCAAATGTTAGTGATACACATTTGTAAGAAATTAAAGGAACACATTTATTATGACAGATTAACAAGAAGATACATATAATGATATCAGTTTCAGAGGAATATGGGATGCGCTCCTTTCATCTCCTCTGAGGACCCCTTAGAACAATGAGGGCTCTAAGCAGCTGCTTAATCTATTGTATTGTTGGTCTGTCTCTATCCTCTGTTAGAAGATGTGCTCGCCCCTTCCTTCGTCAATAAATTGGGCTTTGTTTTGTTGTACTCAGACCATTAACCGCAGGGATAGCCTCAAACGCATCGACCACTTGTGATTAGTATTCTAAACCTTTCACGGTTTTAGCATTTCTCCAACTAATATGCAGTCAATTAGTGTTGTGTATCTCAGAAAAAATCACCTTGAAAACACGATTTATTAATTACGAGAGGGAGAAGAACTTTAAACGTGAATTCACTAATAATAAGCATATACATATATATATATACAAAAAATGTGTTACTACAATATAAGATACTTTTTCCCATGACCACAATAATAATGACTCCTTGCCTTTCTGCCACACTAAAGGAGTGTGAAAAAACTGCAATAAATGTTAGGGTTTGTGAATGTTGGCGGTTGTCACTCCTTCAAAGGGTCTTAGCTTATTTCTTTTTTTTTTTCTTCACTTTCATTCTTTTAGTAGTGAACTTCTTGATTACACTGAAAGTGCTTTCTCAGCTGATCTTGGGTTACGTACTAGGAAAGTTAGGAGCTTCTTCCTGCAACAAGTTTAGAGAAGCAAAGCTGTTTTATATCATGCATTTTCTTTCTACATCTCTAACTGGGGGGTTTATTTTCTAAACAATGAGTTGTAGTAAGATGAAAACATTTTATTTTTACAAATAAAATGTAATGTACTAATGTGCCCCACAGCTCTTGCACAGGTCTGTCTCTCGTGCCCTTTAGATGTTCAGTGCAGATTGGAATGATATGATGTCAAGTAACAGAGGCTTAAATTCGAGGAAAGCACTTCCCCAGGACTTCACAAAGTATTGCCATATATATGCCTCTGCTTTTCTAAATAAAAGCCTGCATGGGATGGAATATTATTTTACTTAGATAATCAAATAAATTAGATTTTACTTCTACATGCAGCTAATCTAGAACTCGCTGTTATAGTCTTTTCTTTTTAATTTGGGAACCACACATCGTTCCTCCAGCATTTCAGGTGTCCAAATTAGCACACTTGTGTTGGGATGTGGGGGACAGGGTAGGAATGGATAGAATGGGAGACATGGCTATCCACCTTACTCAAACAGCTTTCTTGCAACAATAGTGAGCATCAAATCTTTTTTACCTTCCAGGGCCGGTCAAGGGAGACCAGTACATACTCCAGTTACTTGGGACTGTGCTCAAAAACCAGAACTGTCCCATAAAAACTGGGACTTTTGGGAGGTATGCTATACAAGACCACATCTTTTCACATCTCCTCTTAGCACACCCAACAAATCCACTATTTATGGGTGCTAGCTTAAGGGCACAAACCAAACATAATAAAAAGTAGAACAGCATGCAGTGTGCAGGGCTAGACTGGCTTCTAGGTAAGCTGCCTGCATGAGGCAAAATTGTATTGCAACAAATACAAAAGCCAAGTACATAGTACCATTTTGCATGTTAGAGGGAATTCCAAGACATATACACTATATGGACAAAAGTATTGGGACACCTGACCATTTCACGAAAAGGGACTTTTATAAAATTGCATTCTAAATACCTAGACATTAATATGTAGTTGGTCACCCCTTGCAGCTTTAACAACTTCCTCTCTTCTGGGAAGGCTTTCCACAAGATTTTGGACTGCTTCTGTGGAAATGTACCCAGTAGAGCATTTATGAGGTCAGCACTGATGTTCGACAAGAAGGTCTGGGTCAAAATCTACTTTCCAGTTCATTCCAAAGGTGTTCGATGTGGTTGAGGTTAGGGCTCTGTGCGGGCCACGCAAATTAATCCACACCAAACCCATCTAAGTCTTTATGGACCTTGCTTTGGCCAAGTTTTCCAGACGTTGTTGCAACGCACCGACCCAGCGCTACAAGGTCCTCCGGCAATTGCGGTTCATCCACCACCGCCTGCACGTATTCATTCTGTACCCGCTCATCTACCTTCCCCCCAACGTTATGATGGCGAACCAGCAGCATGCAGAGGGTTCCTGAACCAGTGCGAGATACATTTTGAACTTTCACCTTATGCCTTCCCTACGGAACGGGCTAAGGTGGGCTATGTAATTTCGTTACTCACGGGCACAGCACTGGCTTGGGCCTCTCCACTATGGGAAAGAAATGCCCCTCCGGTTCGGTCCTACTCGGAATTCGTCTCAAGGCTGCGTTCAGTGTTTGACATTCCTGGAAGGAGGAGTACGGCATCCGCATCCCTGTTCTCTATCCGCCAAGGTTCCCGTTCTCTTCAGGAGTATTCCATCGAATGCCGCACGCTGATGGCGGAGGTCGACTGGTCCAATGAGGCTCTAGTCGCCGCATTCCTGAATGGACTATCTGAATCCCTCAAGGATGAGATCGCGGCTAGAGACCTTCCTACGAACCTGGATGCGGTAATACAGTACGTCTCCCAGGTGGACTTGCGTCTTCGTGAGAGACAAGCTCAACGTGAGAGCCTGAGACGACTGGAGAGGGGAGTGAGGGACACTGTACGTCATTTTTCCCAAGTTCCGTCCTCAACCACTTTGTCTGATTCTGCGGAGGAACCTATGCAGCTGGGGGCAGCTAGACTCTCTGAGCACGAGAAGAGCAGGAGGAGAAGAGAAGGATTATGCCTGTATTGTGGTCTGTCGGGGCATTTTCTCAGGGACTGTTCTAAGGAGGCCGGGAGGCGCCCGCACCTAGGTAGGCTGAGGGGACCTACTATAGGGGTGATTAGGCCATCCCCTGAAACCAAGATCACCCGCATGACGGTTCCGGTTCAACTGGTCTGGTCGAGGGTTCCGTGAACACCATGGCCTTTCTGGATTCCGGCGCTGCCGGCAACTTTATTGACTCTGAGTTTTGTAGCCGGTTTCGGGTCCCCACCCTCCTCCTCCCCAATCCGTTATCCGTGGAGGCTATCGACGGGAGGCCTCTTCTTCAAGAGCACATAACTCTTCACACGACTCAACTTACCCTCTCTGTGGGAGTGGTTCACAGCGAACCGTTGCAGTTGTTGCTCATCCGTTCCCCGTCTGTTCCGATTATATTGGGGTATCCTTGGCTGCGTAATCACAACCCCACGATTGATTGGTTTACGAACCAGATTACGGCCTGGAGCAGTGCTTGTATGGACCACTGTCTCTCACCTGTAAAGACTGTTCCTGTGACACTAAGCTCCATTGGAACCTCAATACTGCCAGATCAGTACCGTTGTTTCGCGGACGTATTCAACAAAAAGGAGGCGGAGAAACTACCTCCACATCGTCCGTATGACTGTCCCATTGACCTACTCCCTGGTACCATGCCACCCAGGGGTCGGACCTATCCGCTTTCGGTTCCAGAGACTAAAGCTATGGAGGCGTATATTGAGGAGAACCTTCGTCGGGGATTTATTCGCCGCTCCACGTCACCCGCTGGAGCTGGATTTTTTTTTGTTAAAAAGAAGAATGGGGAACTTCGCCCTTGCATCGATTACAGAGGGTTGAACAGAATCACCAGACGCAACACATATCCCATCCCATTAATTTCCGAGCTCTTCGACAGACTGCGCGGAGCTACTATCTATATCAAGTTGGATCTGCGGGGTGCTTACAACCTTGTTCGAATTCGCGAGGACGATGAATGGAAGACGGCATTTAACACACGATCTGGACATTACGAGTATACGGTTATGCCGTTCGGGCTATGCAATGCCCCAGCTGTCTTCCAGGAGTTTATTAACGATTGTCTCAGGGATTTTCTGCAACAGTTCGTCGTAGTATACCTGGATGACATTTTGATCTACTCCACAGACCTTTCCACTCATCGCACACAGGTTGCTCAAGTATTAGACCATCTACGGCAACACGGGCTCTACGCCAAGCTGGAGAAGTGCGAGTTCGAGGTTTGCAAAGTACTGTTCTTAGGGTATGTCATTACCCCGGAGGGGTTCGAAATGGACCCAGCTAAAGTACGGGCTATCAAGGACTGGCCGCAGCCTGTGGGTCTGAAACCGTTGCAACGCTTTCTGGGGTTTGCCAACTATTACAGACGTTTTATCAGAGACTATTCTAAGATTGCCGCTCCTCTGACGGTCCTGACCAAGAAAGGGGCCAATACCATTGAATGGCCACCCGCTGCCGTCTCCGCTTTTGACCAGTTGAGGGAGAGGTTTACCACTGCTCCGGTACTGCGACATCCAGATCCCCTTTTACCGTTTGTTCTGGAGATGGATGCATCTGAGACGGGCGTGGGTGCTGTCCTATCTCAGAGGGCCTCGTATAGTGGGCCACTACACCCGTGTGGTTTTTTCTCCAGGAGATTTTCGTCTGCGGAGAGGAATTATGATATCGGCAACAAGGAACTGTTGGCGGTTATACTGGCCCTAGAGGAGTGGCGACATCTGTTGGAAGGGGTTCAAGTTCCTACTTTGATCTTAACAGATCATAAGAACCTACAGTATATCGAGACCGCAAAATGTCTTAATCCTCGGCAAGCAAGATGGTCGTTGTTCCTGTCACGATTTCCTTTCGTTTTGACCTACCGTCCAGGATCCAAGAATACCAAGGCTGACGCTCTCTCTCGCATGCACACGTTTCCTGAAGAGGAGTGTCACGAACCCGAGGCGATCGTTCCTGCGACTAAAGTCATGGCTGCTATCCGACTTACCTGTCGTACTCCCCTGTTGGATCGTATTGCCAGTATGCAAACTCAAGCTCCGGTGTCTCTACCTGTTGGAAAGCTGTTTGTTCCTGTTCGCTTCCGGTCTCGAGTCCTCCGTCTTTCTCATAGTTCCTGGACGGCGGGACATCCAGGAATTTCACGCACTAAGGAGCTCGTGTCCAGAACTTTTTGGTGGCCGAATTGGGCCAAGGACACTGTCCTATTCGTCCAGTCCTGTACCAAGTGTGCAGCTAACAAGTCTTCCAAGAGACTACCTGCTGGCCTGTTGCATAGCCATGGATTTCATTGTGGACTTACCGAACTCCAGAGGTCATACTGTTATCCTTATGGTTGTTGATCGCTTTTCCAAGATGGCTCATATGATTCCGTTGAAAAAATTGCCCTCTGCTGCCATGTTGGCCGACGTTTTTATACGCGAGATCGTCCGTCTCCATGGATTACCCACCGAGATTGTCTCCGACCGAGGTTCACAATTCGTAGCACGCTTCTGGCGTGAATTCACTAAGGCCTTGGGTATTACTCTGGCATTCTCATCCGCGTATCATCCACAGTCCAACGGAGCAGCGGAGAGGGCTAATCAACACTTGGAGCAATATTTACGCCTGTTTGTCAATAACCACCAGGACAATTGGGTTAATCTGCTACCCTTCGCTGAGTTTGCCTGCAACAACTCCGTACAGGAGTCCACAGGAGTGTCGTCATTCTTCTGTTTGTATGGTCTGCATCCACAGTCCTTTCCCGGAACGTTCCCTGCCTCTGCGGTTCCAGAATTGCAGGAGAGATTGGCTACCATACGGTCCACGTGGTCTTCTGTACTAGAGGCTTTGCAACAGGCAGGCAGGCGTCAAGAGCATCAGGCAAACAAAAGACGCTCCAGTGCTCCTGCGTATTTGAGAGAGGGTCTGGTTGTCTACCCGTTATCTCAAACTCAGGGTCCCTTCCATGAAGTTGGCTCCACGTTTTATTGGTCCTTTTCCTATTATTCGTCGGATCAATCCAGTAGCCTACGAACTTCTCCTACCTCGTACCCTTCGGATTCCTCGAGTCTTTCACGTTTCGCTTCTAAAGCCTCTGGTGTGCAATCGATTTACTACCACAAGACCTACTGTTCCGGGGACTTCTGGTGCAGATCCACCTCGGCGTTGTCCTCAGATGATTCTGGCCACTCGCAGACAACAAGGGAGCGTGCAGTATCTGATCCACTGGAGAGGTCTTGGTCCGGAGAGTCGTTCCTGGGTACCCGCGGCTCGTCTCGATGCTCCTCGTCTGGTACGGGTCTTCCTCGCCAGGAGACGGGTTGGTCTTGCCAAAGGTCGTCCGGTGGCCGCCCCTTCAAGGGGGGGGTACTGTCACATACCTGGCTGCCGGTGCTTCTGGGTCCTCGGACCGGCAGCCGCCGAGGAGAAGAGGGAGACCTCCCACCGTGCCGCGGCAACCGCAGCCGCCACGGAGAAGAGGGAGACCTCCCACCCTGCCGCGGCAACTGCAGCTGCCACGGAGAAGAGGGAGACCCCTCACCGTGCCGCAGCAACTGCAACCGCCGCGGAAAAGGGGAAGACCTCCCGCCTTGCCGCGGGAGCCGCAACCGCCTCGGAGGAGAGGGAGACCTCCCGCTTCTCCGAGACAGCCTCCGCCGCCGCGAGGAAGGGGAAGACCTCGCGGTTCCACGCGTCGGTCGTCCTCTGCTGGAACCAGGTCCGGTCCTGCTGCGTGCACGCGGTCCTCTGCACGCCACCTAGTGGTGCCAGCCGGTACTACGACTCCTTTTAGGAGTTTACGATCCGCCAATCCCAAGATGGCCGCGAACCGGAAGTGACATAACGGCACTTTTAATTTTTGGCGGGAATTCGGTAATTGATGCCTGGACTTCCTCGGCCTATATAAGAGCCTCATCCCAACCTTGCCTTCTGATGGTTGTACCTATCTTGTATAGTGTCTGCTCAGTACGCGTTTCTGTTGACTCCCCGTTACCGACCCGGTTTGTTCCTGTTACCGATTCCTGGCGTTTGACTCTGGCTACCCTCACGACTACCCTGACTTCTGGCTTCCTGACCTCGGCTTGCTCATTGGCTATTCTGTGCTGGACTTTTTGTGATCTGTCTGTTGGACTTGCACACGCTGTTCTACCTGATTACAGGTTCTTTTCTATGCTGTGCGTGACACTTATCTTCTATTTAAAATAGTTTCCCATGCTCTGTTTAAATCTACTACTGCAATTTCCATAGTTTAACCCCTTCCCCATTTTTATTTTCAAATGCAGTTATAGAAATAATGCAATCGAGCCAGGCTGTTTTATATAGTTTGCCTTTTCTAGCAATTAAATAATATTTTATATTTTTGGTTAGTTCATAAAAAAACAAGTGGCTACATATTAGCAAAACTAAGTTAAAGGAACAGTTTAATGTTCCTTTCACCCCGTTACATAATAGTGCATATTAAATGACTCTGTGACTACTTAAATATGTATTTCTTCAAAATAAAAACATGCATCAAATAAACCTACCTGACCTAGATGCGGCAGTCCAGTTGTTCCAACTGCCCTCATCCTCCTCCGCAGTCTGAGATTTCTTCCCAACGACGGCTGCTTGAAGCTTGCACATGCTTGATTCCCCATGTACACAGAAGCTGCCCATAGCACTGAATAAAATGGTTTTAACTCATTTTGTTCCAATAAATGTCCTTTCCCTTTGCCATTGTTGACAATGATGTGATATTTTGGATGACTTTCCCTACATAATCACCGTACTGAGTTGATTCTTTATGGCATGGAATAAGTCTATTCCTCCAGAAACCTTCAATAGTCACTCTATTGGTTAACACAGTTAGTATAATAAGGAGTCATGGTGTTTGTCTAGTGGATAAGGGTTGGCTAACAGAGCTAGAAACCATACAAATGGCTAATATTGAGCTGCCTAAAAACATTATATTATGCAAACTTATATTTATCTGATTTGGGGACAAAAATTACAAGCTGTCTGGGGTCAGTGACAAGCTGCTTGGGCAACAAAAATGGTAAGGGCAAACTGGGGAAAAAGATGGCACTGAACAGCTGTTTGGGGGCTAAGATAGCACTTGGATCTCATTACAAATTATAATTTATTTATTTATTTTTTTAAATGCATCTTAATTTACCAAATTTGCACCATTTTTAACCACCTTGCTGCCACTCTTGGATCACGTCGAAATATTAGGTCCAATCCCAGTGGGCACAAGTTATCAAGGCAGTGCAGAAGTCTAGTAGTGTCTCTGCCAGTGAGGGCTTCTCCACCAGCCCCCTCTAATTGGTGGGCTTGTAGTATTGGGATCACGAGCTTAGGGGAGTTGCTGACCAATTTTATATTTTTCTTTTACAAAAACAGGCTCCCCAGGTCAGCTGGGTCCCTTACAATTTTAATAGTTGTACCCCCCTGATGGCTGCCCTGTGTGAGAGCAGGAGAGAGTGAATTTATTAATCATGATATAGCATAATGGATACGGGCAGAGATTTGGTTGGTGTGGTTTTGGTAGGGGCGGGTAGCATTTAATCTTTGGACCCGGGCAACATATCACTTTTTGCAGCCATCTTTACCCCTACAGAAGTAAACATCATGCTTTTAAAGTTACTTGCAAGTCTTCTGTTAAAGAGGAGATCATTGCTTCAATTTTAAACACGCTGATGACCTCAGAAAAATGTAAAGGTTGCAGATTGATCAAAGACCAATGAACAGTTCCTCTAACGATGAAAAAATAAAAAAAGTCTGGCCCATGGAGCAGTCAGAGTAAAATTGCTGCTAGCTACCATGGTAACAGATGCTGGTGGGGGTGTTGGCATGCTGCTAGCTGATCAATTCTGAGATCAACCGACAGGCATCACAAGGTCAAAAGTGCCTCCTCCCCTCTAAGACCCATTCTCCCCATGCAGGTGCATCAAAGGTGTTAGGAGGTTGGCATACTCACAGACACATGGATTTTCTACCTAGAGGTTGTGTCTTTAGCATGATTCAATTTTTTAACCCCTTTCTATATGTGCCTACTTTCTGCTATATTGTGTACTGAGACCTTCATGGGTCACCTATGCAATCATCAGATACATGCAATAACATATAGGTGTTCATTGTTAACACATAAGTGGTGCATAGGAGTGTTACCTATGTATATAACAAAAATGGTCCCGGCCCCCAGGGAAAAATGTGCCTTACCTTTGCCAAGCAAAAGAATGATATATACCTAAAATACAGCAAGGAATGCTGATGGAACAACAAGATACAAGATATACAATATTAGCAGCAATCTGTCAATATTGTATACTTAACACTGGAAGCGTCTCTTGTAGATTGAACTGCAAATTGTGTGTCTATCCATATGGGAGCATCAGCCCAGAATTTCTTGGAGTTAAACAATGAGGTTATGGATCATCTGTCTATTTAATGTTTACAACCATTTTTGTTTCTCTTGATAGGAAATATGGTTTTTGTGTCCTATAAACGTTTGTCTTTTTTCAGTACTTTCATCAGACTTAATAATGGAAAACACAACACATGTTGCGGCAAACGTCATGCGCTGATTTTGGCTATAAACCGGGAGTTCTAAGCACCTGGTTACAATGTTCTTAACATGCCGCCATCCTCCTGTGCTACAGATCATCACCCCTCCTGATTTTATGGATTCCTTTGATCATATCAACATCTGATACTCCCACCTGCTAATTCTCGGCTCTGTGATCCTCCTACTCTACATATTGATATAAACCCACACTAGTCTGATAAGACAGACAAAGAGAAAAAAAAGACGGCAATATTAATATAAGAACACATTTTATTGAGCATTATTATCACAGTTTAGAGACACTCCTAAAAGAGTCTACTAATAGCTTTTTAACATTACTTATATGAACCACACAGTAAATGTAATTTGATGTTATGGCAGGGTAAGGATTTAGACTTTAATTAAACTAATGAATTGTTATTATTTTCCTTATTGTTCATGTAATTTACTCTTGATTCCTATTGGTTTATATGCTATATTTGTGTGTGCACTATATATAAGTGACACATGCTATACATTGCTGGTACTTGGTGATTTTTATCCGCTGCATGCTTCCTGATATGTGTTTATTTTCTCTATTTTTTAATTAATTTTTTTTTATACTCAGCAGTTTTTCAGCATTCAGAGTAAGCCCTATGTGTCCTTAGTTTAAGCTCAATTTAGGACGCGTCGGGGCTATGTAACAAACATTGAAACAATCCAATGGTAATATACTCATCTGTTTTCATGTTTAATTCATCATCTCTCCTACACCCACCAAACATGGTCCCTTTGTGGAGAAAAGTATTGTTACCTATCCATCAATAAGAGGATCAATACATTTTTATCAGGGGAGTTACATGTGTGCATTATTGCTGCACATGTGAAGCACAGCCCTGCACTATGAGGGGCATATAAATTAAATCAGTTATGCATCCCACATTCTGCATGGCAGCGCCATACAAGGGGAGGTCATCAACATGCGAAATGTATGTGCCCCGGAACACATAGCTGATGTGATCGCTAAGCAAATTACCAACGTATATTTACAGTAAGTATCAGTGGTAGCTCAGTTTTGCTTTTTAATATTCTGTGCTTCCTTCTTCATTGGATAACTCATCTACTATTCATAGGGATACCTAGTTAAAGGGAAACCGTGCATCACATAATATAGTGGTATAAATATGAAAACAAACAAACCATAAAATTGCCAAAACATCGTCCACTTATTTCCTCATGAATACCAAACCTGATAGTAAGTAACTAATCTGAATACTTTTGTTAAAAGCGCACTCACTTATTAAACCTATGCGATATATGTAGCATGCACAAACAGTCTATGTAGGTCACAATAAAAAAAAATCACTTGGAATCCATTATTATTGGTTAAATATTGGTTATTGGTTAAATACCATAATAATAAAAACCTTTAGGTAGTAAATACACATGTCCACAAGAATGGCACACTTTTTTGAACCCCTGATATACCCATTTTTGTGTGCTGGGTATGATGGGACTTGTGGTCCTCAAAAGCCCAATATATATAAAAACATATGTACATTGTTTTCAACAATGACAGCTGGATTATGTTTTATTAAATAATATAAGCTTCATATTTAATTCAATAATACTAGCTATTTTTAAACCTTATGGAAAAACAGTTATCAAATAATAACCCTTAAGTGTGATGCTGTTGTCTCTTACCATCCAGTCTAACTCATTGTTACTTGTGTAAAAAAAAAAAAATATATATATATTTTAATGTTTTTGTAAAGTCAATATGAAGCATTGTGCAAAAAGTAAAATGATGTAAAATGAATATGTTTCATAAATACAAAACACAATCCATCTCATAATAAATGAGCCACGGTCTCCATTAGCAAAAGGTTGAATGAAGGTGAAGCTTCACTTTTATCCTACTCCAATTTGCGCTGCCAAACATTATCGACAATTTGTTTAAACAGAGGACCTGCTTGTCCTTTTAGATCTATTGATGGGAATATTCTTAGGTATAAATCAACAACATAAATGCTGACACTGCAACCACTACAATTGTGTTTATATTGTTATCATTCAGCAATACAGTGCTAACAATTTACATAGCATTCTGTACACATACTAAACTATTATATTAAAAGTAGTATGTGATTAAAAAAAAATGACCAGTGATTAATATAATATACAACTAAATCATTTTACATTAAGAAGTCACTTTTTCGAGAAGATGCTTGATAATTAAGTTACAATAAATAATTTACATTGTTGTAGATAGCTGTTTTAATCTGGTGGTACAAAAAACAAAATACTGTCTGCGCTTCTCACCCTAATAAAGTTGGCAACAAATATATAAACATAATATAAATGAAAGGTTTGGGTTATATGAATTGGCCAAAGCATAATTAAGCTCACCCGCCACGTCAAGGCACACTCTCAATAGGGTGAGATCCTACTCTCACCTCCTACATAGTGGGCACACAAAGCAGTTTATACTGCTACCAAAACCTTATTAATGTGTGGTATAAATGAAAAAAAGAAGAGTGACGGTATGTATGTACTATATACCGTATTTGCTCGATTATAAGACGAGGTTTTTTTCAGAGCAAATGCTCTGAAAAATACCCCTCGTCTTCTAATCGGGGTCGTCTTCTAATCAGACCTCAAATAGAGTCTGATTAGGAGACTAAGATCCAGATCCCCCGCACCGCTGCAGGGGACCTGGATCCTCCTGTCTCACCCCCCCCCCCCATCATACACACTTACCGGTGCTTCCTGCTGTATTGCCGGGGCAGCGGGTTGACGTCTACGCGATCCGCGTAGACAACGTCCGCTGCAGCCGGAAGGAGGTGTGGCTAGCAGCGGGGGTTGTCTGCGTCCGTCGCGTAGACCTTCCCCGACTGTCAGAGATCTCTGATCTCTGACAGCCGGGGAAAGTATACGCGACGGACGCATACAAACCCCCGCTGCCAACTCCACCTCCTTCCGGCTGCAGCAGAAGGCGACGTCAACCCGCTGCCCCGGCTGGAAGCACCGGTAAGAGAGGGTTGAGAGGGGAGAGAGGGGAGAGAGGAGAGAGGAGAGGGGAGGGGAGGGGGGGGAGAGAGTGTGTGTGTGTGTTAGTTAAATGGGGGCATAGGGCATTTCTGGAGTGGCGTTAAGGGGGCATTTAATAGAGCACTCTGCCTCCTGAAATGCCTTATACCTCCCTATATGCCACTCTGCCCCATAATATGCCTTTTAACCCCCTAAATGCCAGAGTGGCATATAGGGGTATAAGGCATTTCTGGAGGCAGAGTGCTCTATACAATGCCTTTTAACTCCCTTAATGCCACTCTGCCTCCTGAAATGCCTTATACCTCCCTATATGCCACTCTGCCCCATAATATGCATTTTAACCCCCTAAATGCCAGAATGGGATATAGGGGTATAAGGCATTTCTGGAGGCAGAGTGGCATATAGGGGGTCAAAAGGCATACCATGGGGCACAGTGGCATATAGAGGGTTAAAAGGCATATCATGGGCCACAGTGCCATATTGGTGTGGCAAGCCTGGGGGCAGATGTGCGTAACTGGGGGACAGGCTGGAAAATACAAGAAATAAAAACAAAAAAAATATTTTTCTCAATCATAGCTTTTATTAAAAAAAATAGTTTACATGAATTAACATTTACTGGTAAAACTTTTTTCCTTTAGGGTCGTCTTATATTCAGGCTTTTTCTTTTTTCCTAAGTTAATATTCAGATTTTGGGGGGTCGTCTTATAATCAGGGTCGTCTTATAATCGAGCAAATACGGTATATATAAAGAAGAAGAGCATACCAAGGATTTTTAGTACTCAACCGAAACACACACACACACACACACACATACATACATTGTATATATATATATATATATATATATATATATATATATATACCTCCATACCTCCCTTTATGTGAATCTCAGTAGAAGTAATATGGAATCAGGGGTTTGTCATGTAAGTGACAATACTAATGTAACACAGCATAGGCATTCATGAGAAATAATAATTCTGAAGAAACACAATATATACATTTTCACATTTGACATTCTTTTTGGACCCCTAGTTCACCATCATCTCAGGAGTACAAATCCATCATTATAACTATCATCATCCCAGCTGAGGGAGCGTGATTCAGAGCTCCCAGAGCAGAGGATGCTGTCTCATATTGTCCTGAAGAAGAAATATTGAACAGAATATTGAAATAAGTATTAAAATAAATCAGAGCTCCAGCCCACCCTCCCATGTGGAAAAAGGTGATGCAGTTGAGGAACGTGTTGGAGCTGGGTAGGAGACAGCTGTGCCATTAAAGTGGTCCCAAAATCCTTAGTGATAAATGAAATAAATGACATTTACAATCCTCTTCTCTTGAGTTTTAACTATGCCACCCAAACAGACCCCAGAGTGCTAAGTTAAAAATGCTTTGAATTATGTGCTAGAAGCACTAGAAGATTATGTTTATGTGAATCTACAGATATTTTCTCAGTTAATATTTAAACGTGTTAAAAACCACAGAGTGACTGAAGGTACAAACAATAAATATATGGATGCAGATTATATTATGTTTAATCCTCATTACACTGCATTTGCTGCCTTGCTAGTTGATACTTTGAGTGATATAATTATAGTAATAAAAGAATTCTACTGCTTGCCATTAAATCAAATATAAAAAATAATTGCATGTTCATTATCTGTTACCAGTCAGATTTCTCATTCCTTTGTGTTTAGAATAATGCAAGGTTATAGAAATTAATGCTGAAAAATTGTTCATCTTGCAGTGGCTTGACAATAATACATTGTCGATGCAGGAAGTACTAATACGTCCCTGCAGAGCGTTCTCTTAATGATGGAGGATCTAATAGTATGTGGGTATTTCACATCTGACACAATATCTGTCAGTATGTCATATCTGCAGAGATTTTTCCCAGCAGGAGTCAACAAAGTTGGATATGTGCTGACAGATTCTATATAACCGTGCCCATGCTGAGCTCAATTACACTTTTTCATATGGAATACAAGGTTGGCTAAGTGGCGAACCTAAGTGAGCCAACCTAAGTGGCCCAACCATGTATCAGAAGTGGGGCCAATAAACCCTCTCTCTGTGATCACTTAAATCAATGGGGGGACAAATTCTATATGTAGTGGGCTTCATTTTGGCTCCTGATGCAATTGGCAACTGGTAAAAGTATGTGGGATTAATGTACCTGCAAGACTTCTGTTTTAGACAGAAGCCTTGCATTTAGATTACAAGACCCTGCTCCCGCGACCCGGAGGATTCAGGTGTTGACCCAGAGAACCAGTGCTTCACCCGGATTTCCCAGGTATGGCCATAACCATCAATGAGATGGCTACTTCTACCGATCAGTCATTGATATGTACCCGTCTACACACAGTCCCTTCACACTTTATTTCATCAAAGAGCATCAAAACACTATGCAATGGCCGCTACATGTGGCACCCATATTTTCAGAGATTCGTACAAATGCACAAAACAGGCAATCCAAATGCACAAGTCTAGTTTTTAACCCCATATTCTATGTGATGTACAAAAAGTTGTACATCACCTACATGGGCTTTGTGTAGGGAGCCAGGAAGTTCACACATTTTTAATGGCTGTTTAAGAGTCTGAAACAACAGCCATTAAAATAAAAATGGGTGAAATGAGTGAGTGCTAATTATATATTAAAAAAAACAAAAACAAAATACTGTCTGCGCTTCTCACCCTAATAAAGTTGGCAACAAATATATAAACATAATATAAATGAGAGGTTTTGGTTATATGAATTGGCCAAAGCATAATTAAGCTCACCCGCCACGTCAAGGCACACTCTCAATAGGGTGAGATCCTACTCTCACCTCCTACATAGTGGGCACACAAAGCAGTGTATACTGCTACCAAAACCTTATTAATGTGTTGGGGGAGGTACAATTAAACCTCCTCCCATTTAACCCCTGGACAGCAAGCTGCAACCAGACTGATGAGGAGCCAACAACCTCAAATATGTGCAAACAGGGAAAAGAAAAAATGTCGGTGCGCTAAGCTAGTCTCAGGCTCAAATAATACAAATGTATAATATGAGGCCTACCAAACAGTGTGAGCATGCTGCAAATACAGTGTGTTGGCTGTACAATGTATACAAAAAACAAAATACTGTCTGCGCTTCTCACCCTAATAAAGTTGGCAACAAATATATAAACATAATATAAATGAGAGGTTTTGGTTATATGAATTGGCCAAAGCATAATTAAGCTCACCCGCCACGTCAAGGCACACTCTCAATAGGGTGAGATCCTACTCTCACCTCCTACATAGTGGGCACACAAAGCAGTGTATACTGCTACCAAAACCTTATTAATGTGTTGGGGGAGGTAGTCTTGAGCCTGAGACTAGCTTAGCGCACCGACATTTTTTCTTTTCCCTGTTTGCACATATTTGAGGTTGTTGGCTCCTCATCAGTCTGGTTGCAGCTTGCTGTCCAGGGGTTAAATGGGAGGAGGTTTAATTGTACCTCCCCCAACACATTAATAAGGTTTTGGTAGCAGTATACACTGCTTTGTGTGCCCACTATGTAGGAGGTGAGAGTAGGATCTCACCCTATTGAGAGTGTGCCTTGACGTGGCGGGTGAGCTTAATTATGCTTTGGCCAATTCATATAACCAAAACCTCTCATTTATATTATGTTTATATATTTGTTGCCAACTTTATTAGGGTGAGAAGCGCAGACAGTATTTTGTTTTTTGTATACATTGTACAGCCAACACACTGTATTTGCAGCATGCTCACACTGTTTGGTAGGCCTCATATTATACATTTGTATTATTTGAGCCTGAGACTAGCTTAGCGCACCGACATTTTTTCTTTTCCCTAATTATATATATATATATATTGTGACAAAAGGTGTGGTAAAGTGATAGATGGCAGGTATATTAGACCAGCCTTGGTCAATAGTAGCCTGCTTTAAAATATGTCCCAGGGAAATATGTTGTTTGTTTACAAACTGCACTACTGGCAGTCTGCAAAACATGGTAAGGGTCCCTGGGGCAGAGCATCTGGAAGAGCAGGGTGGGCCAGTGCTCCAACAGCACTAATTGCTGTTTTGATCCAATCCAGAGCCTGCATTCTGGACAGGAGCTCCACAGGTGTGGACTAAGTAACAGCTCACCTGTGGCTAATTAATTAGCAGGCAGAAGGTTAAAGGGTTTGAGCCTGATTCAGAGGAGGAGCAGGCCACTGTTATGCCAGTTAGGAGAGCTGATAAACTGAGAGGTGGTTTCTCTCTGCAAAGCCATATTGATGGTAACTTGTGACCTGTTTTGTCCTAAGCAAGTGCTAAAGCAACGACTGTTATTCTACTTATAACTGCTGCTGTTTATTCCTTTAAAATAAACATTGAAGCTGAGCTGGATGTGTCCTGGACTTCATTTACCCTAGAAGACAAAAATCCCAAGGAAAAGGGAGGCCTGTCACATATGGTGGAGAATGCGGGTATCCACGTAAGTCTGTGGGTAGAAGTCAGTTACAGCTCAACATGGAGGATATTATCAAGGCTTTGATCCAATCCACCACTGTGCAACAGGAGGCTAACAGGAGAGCTACAGAAAACAGTGCAGTTCTGCAGCAATTGGTACTGACCCAGGCAGAGAATGCTAAACTCCTGGCCAAAGCACAAATAGAAGGCACTGAATCCCTAGTGCAACAGATTGCAGTGGCACAAGTTGAGGCATTTAAAGTAACCCGCGAAGAGCAGCAAAATGCTACCCGTGTGCTACAGCAGGAGATCCAAGCTATTTCTGATAAAGCTGGACTTGGACCCTGAGGCGAGATCCCCAGGACCAAAGATGATTCGGGCAAGCCACTACCTCCAAAAGATGACTGCATCAGATGATGTTGAAGCCTACCTTCTGGCATTTGAACGCACAGCAGAGAGAGAGAGAAATGGCCGGCTACCGAGTGGGCAAGCGTACTGGCACCGTTCCTGAGCGGAGAGCCGCAGAAGGCGTACTATGACCTAGAGCCTGCAGAAGCAAGCGACTACAGAAAATTGAAAGCTGAGATCCTGGCACGTCTAGGGGTAACCTCTGCGGTACGTGCCCAAAGATTCCACTCATGGGCATTTTCCCAGGACAAAGCTGCAAGATCCCAAATGTTTGACCTCATACATCTGGCCCGGAAATGGTTACAACCTGAAGTTAATTCAGCTAGCCACATTGTGGAAATCCTAGTGATGGATCGATTTTTGCGTGGTTTACCAGCGGCCCTGCGTCGATGGGTCAGCCAGAGTGATCCACACACAGCAGACCAGCTAATTGCCTTGGTGGAAAGATATGTGGCTGCAGGAGAACTGTTAAGCCTTGCTTCACCAGATAAACCCCGCAATTCTAAGGTCAAGGATTCTGCAAGACTTGGTAAGACTGTTCTGGGTTTAAGGGGGGCTGAAGAACTGCAGCTATATTCTCAGGACACCAGGGACAATACTCCAGGACTCAGAGGGTTAACCAGACGTGATAGGCCTGGGAGAGGAACTACTTGGGGGTCAGACTATGTTGTGAAGTGCTTTAGGTGCAATGAGGCTGGTCATATGGCTAAGGAATGCCCCTTGAAGGATGAACCTATGGAGTGCAATATGGGTGAAAATGAGGGAATGCATTCATTTTTGTTTAATTGTGTTGCGTCTATTAACAATGACTATGATAATAACTCTTATTGGTGCTATGTTAATGTGAATGGAAAAATGTCTAAAGCATTACTTGATTCAGGAAGTATGGTCACATTAGTAGCAGAATCTGTAATACCCTATGTGAAGTCTGATCATGTACAAAAAGTGGGAATTATCTGTGTTCATGGGAATAAGAGAGAGTATCCCACAGCAGAAGTAAATATTGGAACCCCGTATGGTTCTCTAAAGTACAGAGTGGGTGTAGTACCTAGACTATCCCAGCAGGTGGTAATAGGTAGAAATTTTCCCCATTTTCTAGAATTATGGGCCTCTGCAGAAAAGACAGGCCAAAGCTCGTCAGAAATTAACCAAGATGATGAGGATTATGTGTTTCCTTTTGCCTATTGTCAGGGAACACATACAGAAAGCTCAGCAGGCTCAGAAAAACAGTTATAATCGTAATGCTCGAATCAGAGTGTTTCAGCCTGGAGACAGGGTGTTGGTGCTTGTCCCTACAGTAGAGAATAAGTTCCTGGCAACTTGGCATGGACCATACAAGATAATCGAGAAATTGAGTGACGTCAATTATAAAGTTAGGCAACCAGGTAGAAGAAAGCCTGAGCAGTTGTATCATGTAAATCTGCTGAAACCTTGGAAAGACAAAGAGGTCTTGGTGGCTTTAAAGCCTTCAGAACCTCCTAAGGCCGAGCCAGAGGTAAATATAGCCGAGACACTAGCTATACATCAGAAGCAAGAGGTCAGGGATTTTATCAGAAGAAATAAGGATGTTTTCTCTGTAGTCCCAGGAAAGACTAATGTTATCAAACATGACATAGTCACGGAACCAGGGAAAAGGGTTAATCTGAAACCCTATAGAATACCTGAGGCCCGACGGGAGGCTATAAACGTAGAGGTCGAAAAAATGCTAAAACTTGGAGTCATTGAGGAATCTCAGAGTGACTGGAGCAGTCCTATTGTATTGGTGCCAAAACCTGATGGCACATGGAGATTCTGTAATGACTATCGGAAGTTGAATGGCATCTCAAAATTTGACGCGTACCCAATGCCAAGAGTTGATGAGTTAATAGAAAGACTGGGTAAAGCACGCTATTTGACAACTCTAGACCTGACAAAAGGTTACTGGCAAGTCCCTCTCACAGACCGGGCCAAGGAAATAACAGCCTTTTCAACACCCAGTGGCCTGTTTCAGTACACTGTATTGCCATTTGGGTTACATGGTGCACCTGCCACATTCCAACGAATGATGGACAGAATTCTTAAACCCCATACTCGCTATGCCGCTGCTTATTTGGATGATGTCATCCACAGTACAGACTGGGAATCCCATCTTCCAAAAGTTCAAGCAGTGCTTGATTCTATCCGCTCGGCAGGTTTAACTGCCAATCCTTCCAAATGTACTATTGGCTTAGAAGAGGCTAAGTACTTAGGATATTCAATTGGGAGAGGATTGGTTAAACCACAAACTGCAAAAGTGGAAGCCATACAAAAATGGGCATTTTTGGGTTTGACTGGTTACTATAGGAGGTTTATTCCAGATTTTGCTACCATTGCTGCTCCTCTAACTGGCCTCACTAAGGCAAGGTACCCAGTTATGGTTAAATGGAGCCCTGAAGCAGACAAAGCTTTTAAAAGACTGAAGGAGGCTATCTGTGCCCAACCAGTCTTAGTAACTCCGGACTTCTCCAGAAGCTTCATAGTTCAGACGGATGCTTCTGATGTGGGCTTAGGAGCTGTCCTTTCCCAGGAATATCAGGGTGAAGAACATCCTGTGTTCTTTTTGAGCAGGAAACTAAACCCACAAGAGAAAAACTACTCTATTGTAGAAAAGGAGTGTCTCGCTATTAAATGGGCATTAGAGTCTCTTAAATACTACCTGCTAGGTCGGAAATTCCAATTAATAACAGATAACGCACCTTTGACTTGGATGTGTCAAAACAAAGAGAAAAACTCCAGAATTACCAGGTGGTTTTTGAGTTTGCAATCCTTTAATTTCACAGTGGAACACAGGGCAGGCCTCAAACAAGGAAATGCTGATGGCCTTTCCAGAGTACATGCTCTGATATCCATGGTCGCTCAACCCCTTAGGTCTGAGCTGGGGGGGAGGATATGTGACAAAAGGTGTGGTAAAGTGATAGATGGCAGGTATATTAGACCAGCCTTGGTCAATAGTAGCCTGCTTTAACCCCTTCGTGACAAAGGCTGATTCTACTTTTTGTACCCTTCGTGACAATGGCCGTTTTAACATTTCTGCGCTGCTTGTGTTTAGCTGTAATTTTCTTCTTTCCCGTTTACTGAACCCACACACATTATATATTGTTTTTTTCAGGACAAGAAGGGCTTTCTTTAGATGACATTGTTTTGATTGTATCATATTATTTACTATTAAAAAAAGTATAAAATATGGTGAAAAATGTAGAAAAAAATGACTTTCTAACTTTTAGTTGAAAAATCTTTTACTCATCTATAAAAGGTGCTAAATAGATTCTACTATTTGTCCTGAGTTTAGAAATACCCAATGTTTTTATGTTTTTTTGCTTTTTTCTACACATTATGGGGCAAAAAGTACAGGTAGCGTTTTGCTATTTCAAAGCCATTTTTTCCAAATCTGGTAATTCTTCCCCTCATGTGCCATTTTGGGTATCTTTGAAGCCGGCCAATGCAATTTACCCCATCAAGTCATATATTTTTGAAAACTAGACAGCCCAGGGTATTCCAAATGCTAGTATTTTAACCCTTTTCAAGCACTAATTCTACCATCAGCCTTTGTCAAACTTTATGGTAGTAATTTTTTTTGCATTTGTTTTTTCACACACATTTTACTTTAGGTATGAATAAACAGGTTCTGGTATATGTCACTATCATAAAACACCCCAATATGTGTTTAGCAACATCTCCTGAGTACAGCGATACCTCACATGAATGATTTTGCCTGGCTGTTTGGGGGCAAAAGGGCCACATTTGGGGCATGCTCATTTTTCAATGTTGAACTTTGGCATTTGGGGATCCACTGCCCATGACCTATTTGGTACATCTTTGAGCCGGGCCATTTCAGTGTGCCCAATAAAGCCATATATTTTTGAAAACTAGACACCCCAGGGTATTTCAAATGCTAGTATTTTAACTCTTTCCATGCACCATATCTACCACCAGCCTTTGTCAAACTTTGTGGTTGTCATTTTTTTGCATTTGTTTTTCCACACACATTTTACTTCAGGTACGAATTTAAAGGTTCTGGTATGGGGGGCGTGGCCGGCCGAGCTCCAAGATGGACGTGCAGTGAACCTGCTCCTCCACGACGCCCTACAATTAGCACTGATAACGGCTACCTACCTCGATCTTCTACACCGCCTCCGTTCGCAGAGACACCCGGCATGACTGGGGGCTCTCGTAAGCTGCCGAAGAGGAAGACAGTACCAGCCATCTTCCAAAAGACGACACCTGCGGCCGAAGTTCCCGCGCTTTCCATGATGGCGGCGTCGGGCCCAGCCGACGATGACGCCTCGGTTTCCTGCACTAAAAGGGACGTGGAGGAACTTAAAGATTTGGTCTTGTCGGTCAAGAAGGACCTGATGGATCACATCCACGCTGAATTACGCCAATTGACGCGCGATATCACGGATATTGGCTCCCGCACAGACGTACTCGAGCGCACCCATACTGACCTCAGATGCGGGCAACACTTTTCGTATTCGGGGTGTCCCGGAGACGTACCAAGACGCCGATGAGGTGTTGCATCGGATTCTCCAACAGCTCCTGCCTGATGTTCCGCTGTCGGACGTTGCCGTGGATAGGATCCACAGGGCATTGAGGCCTAAACCCAAGACGGCTGACAACCCCAGGGACATTATTGTCAAGCTGCGTGACTACGCGCTCAAGGAGGACATCATGCGGGCGGCTAGGTCTGTGCAATTGCGCCTGGATAATTTTGAGCTTCAACTTTACGCGGACCTATCGCCCAGAACGCTCCAAAGGCGCAAAGCTCTCCACCCTGTCACGGCTCACCTACGCTCTCACGGTGTGCCCTATAGATGGAGGTTCCCTTTCGCGCTCCAGGTCCTCAAGGAGGGTACCGGCTACGTCCTCAAGGCCCTCTCGGAGGCCGTGGAGTTTCTTCACTCTTTGGGCCTTCCCCCGTTAACATCCAGCCGGAAACGAAGCCGTCAAGACCGTGGGCCCATCGCGACTGCCGACTGGATGGATGTCCCGAGTTCCACGCGCGTAGTCCCGTAGGCTAGGCTCTCTCAAGGCTCCGCTACACGTCATCCTTAGGATCGGAGGTTACGGATTGCTCCGGTTCTCTTACAAACCTGCTCACCTCGGGTTTGGCCACCCTGATCGTCTGGTGGAAGTAAGCTACATTCCTGCCATCGCATAGCCCCTCGACAGCCCTCGGTGTGGACACCTTCTCCTGCCGGCTCGTCGTTCCTGCACTTCGTCCATCCCCAGCCGCCGCGCAGCGTTTTGGGACTATCCGCACCTATGGTATCCTTTGCGGTATGGGGGGTCATGGACTGATGCGAACTTCGTCCACCGCGATGTAGCGGGCAGACTCTATAATATGGCTATGCTTGCAAGACTCTATCGGGGTGGCTTTGCTATTGGGGTCTGCACCAGTTTAGCTTTGTATGATTTCTTGTTTCTTTATCGGGATATCGCGTTTTTATTATTTTCATTTCACGTTATCGGCATTTATTTTCGGCGTCCGACTGCGTTTTTGTACACACATTTGTCTTCCTCTAGCACACACTTGCACTTCATTGCTTAGAGGTAGCCACCAGTTACACAGGGCCAAGGAGGCCATTGAGGTAGTTCGTGCCGCCAATTCCCCTTTAAGACCGCTGCGGGTCTCCACTCAGTCTGGCGCTATGCCTCTACTACCGCCGACGCTTCGGTGCAGGGGGTTGATGGCCAGGTTGAACCGTCGCATACAGCTTAGCCCATTATCTGTTGTTGCGCATCATGTTGAGTGCTGTATGACCTTTGTTCTTCCGTCTCTTTCTTCTTTCTGCTTCTTCTGTTCTCCTCTTTTTCCCCTTCCCTTCCCCTTTATTTTATTATTTTTTTTTTTGTTTTTTGTTTTGTGTCTCCAGGCAGCCTTCTTCAGCCTTCTCCTACCGGGTTAAATGTCTGGTGACCTGAAGCTTATATCCCACAACGTCAAGGGGCTCAACACTCCTCAAAAACGGCGACTGGCGATGACCTATTATCATAAACTTCATGCTGACATTGTTCTTCTGCAGGAAACTCACCTACGCTCCTCTTACCTCCCACAGTATTGGGGTAAGGGTTTTGGTACCCACTTTCATGCCACACACCCCTCACAGAAGAAGAACGGAGTCAGCATTTTTATCAAACCGTCAGTGGGCTTTCAGCATCAATCAACCAAGAAAGATAAATGGGGCCGATTTCTCCTAATCACGGGTCTCCTGCACAATAAGCCGACGGCGATTCTTAACGTTTACGCCCCCTCCACTTCGGCGGCTTCTTTTTACTCCACCCTCGCTGACTCTCTGTTGCCTCTGCGAGGTCCAGTGGCGTCGCTACAGGGGTAACCAACCCCCCTAGGTTAATCCTTGCCCCCCCTGTTGCCCCCCCTGCTAAATTTGGATCCCGTCTTTCTTTCTTTTTTTAATTTATTTTTTTAAAGGGGAGGAGATAGAGGGTGCGGCCTGAGTAAGATCGGCAGCCAAGGCAACCAATCTTACGCAGGCCGCACCTCGAGCCCTGCTACTTACCTGTGGGAGGGTCTTCTGTACTGCATAGAGGAAGCGGAACCTAGCAGAGTTCACGTGACATCACATGACTCTGCTCCAATCCCGCTTCCTCTGTGCTTTACCAGAAAACGCAGAGGGAGGCCGCGCCCTCTGCTGAAGTCTGTGAGCGGCATCGAGGAGCTGCAGTGCAGGTAAGGGGTGGGGAGGGAGTTTGAATGAGAATGTATGATTGAGGGAATGAATCTGTGAATGAATGAGTATATGAATGAATGAGTGTGTGTGTGATAGCATGGATGTGTAAGTGCTGGAACCTAGGCATGATGGGACTGTGATTGCTGTTAGCAATCGCACTCATATCATGCCAAGTTAGACAGTACATGCTGAAACCTAGCTAGCTGCCCCCCTTGTCTATGGATGCTGCCAGCAGTATGGGGTCTGCACATCGCTTACAGCCATCCTGTACCAGCATGTACTGGCTGACTTGGCATGATAGGAGTGTGATTGCTAACAGCAATCACAGTCCCATCATGCCTAGGTTTCAGCATTTACTGGTTGGATGTGTAAGTGCTGGAACCTAGGCATGATGGGACTTTGATTGCTCTTAGCAATCACACTCCTATCATGCCAAGTCAGCCAGTACATGCTGAAACCTAGCTAGCTGCCCCCCTTGTCTATGGATGCTGCCAGCAGTATGGGGTCTGCACATCACTTACAGCCATCCTGTACCAGCATGTACTGGCTGACTTGGCATGATAGGAGTGTGAACAGCAATCACAGCAAGCACAGTCCCATCATGCCTAGGTACCAGCATTTACTGGTTAGATGTGTAAGTGCTGAAACCTAGTAATGATGTGACTTTGATTGCTGTTAGCAATCACACTCCTATCATGCCAAGTCAGCCAGTACATGCTAAAACCTAGCTAGCTGCCCCCCTTGTGTATTGATGCTGCCAGCAGTATGGGGTCTACACATCACTTACAGCCACCCTGTACCAGCATGTACTGGCTGACCTGGCATGATAGGAGTGTGAACAGCAATCACAGCAAGCACAGTCCCATCATGCCTAGGTACCAGCATTTACTGGTTGCCTGGGTATGATAGGAGTGTGATTGCTGTGTGGGCAGTGTGGACGGCAGGGCCGCCTTTGGGGTGCGCAACCTGTGATCTATGCATGTAATTTAGGGGGTTTTAAATATACCTTTTAATGCCGTGTTTTTATATGAATTCCAATTGATCTATACCTGCAAAGCTGGGTTTTTGCGTTATTCTGTAGATCCATATCTATATATTTCCATACATTATTTATGTATACCTGCAAATACAGTGTTTGTATGTCTTATTCAGTTGATTAATACCTGCAATGCTGTTTCCATGTATTTATTTGATCTATACCTGCAATGCTACGTTTCATATACTACTGTATACCTGCAAATACAGGATTTGTATGTCTGATTCTGTTTATTTGATATATACCTTCAGTGCTGAGATCACAGGTGAATTTCAGTTGATCTATCCATGCAAAGCTTGGTTTGTGTGTTAATGTGTTGATCTATACCTGCTATCGGCAACTGGGGCTAATATTAATATATATGGGCAGCAGGGGCAAAAACGCTAAGGGGGTATTAACGACAATGCAGTGTGAAAAATTCATCCTGATGCAGACGTCTGTGACGTGGATTGTGTCCTGCTGTTTGTGTGTTTTTGGTTATCAGTGTAGCAGAGCCTGTCCTCGGGTGTGTGTATAGGTGTTGGTGTGGCAGAGCCTGTCCTGGTGTGTGTTCAGTTGTCAGTGTGGCAGAGCCTGTCCTAGGGTGTGTGTTTGGGTGTCAGTGTGTCAGAGCCTGTCTGTGTGTGTGTGTGGGTTTGGATGTGGGTGTGGAAGAGCCTGTCCTGATGTGTGTGTTCAGTTGTCAGTGTGGCAGAGCCAGTCCTGGTGTGTGTGGGTGTCTGTGTGGCAGAGCCTGTCCTGGTGTGTGTGTGTGTGTGTGTGTGTGTTTGGATGTGGCAGAGCCTGTCCTGGTGTGTGTGTGTGTATGTTTGGTTGTCGGTGTCGCAGAGCCTGTCCTGGTGTTGGTGTGACAGAGCCTGTGTTGGTGTGTGTGTCTGAGTGTTGGTGTGACAGAGCCTGTGTTGGTGTGTGTGTCTGGGTGTCTGTGTGGCAGAGCCTGTCCTGGTGTGCGTGTGTATGTTTGGTTGTCGGGGTCGCAGAGCCTGTCCTGGTGTGTGTCTGAGTGTTGGTGTGACAGAGCCTGTGTTGGTGTGTGTGTCTGGGTGTTGGTGTGACAGAGCCTGTGTTGGTGTGTGTGTCTGGGTGTTGGTGTGACAGAGCCTGTGTTGGTGTGTGTGTTTGGTCATCTGTTCCTGGCACTTAACTTACAGTAGGAATTATGTAATTTATATTTATCCAGAGATAAAATGCCCTCCTGAAGTTGTAGTGACTTCAGGGGACAAAACGTTCAAGGCCCTGAAATCATTTAGTGGAAAAGTTATTTATTGTGTTATAATATTTATTTCAAGGATTAGTCGCACTCAATTGTGGCTTCAGGCTTCCCATGTTGAATGATCAAGTTTTATTTTAGCCCAATAACAAAAGTATAATTCCATAGCACATTACTTTTGGAAATTATGAATGCCCCCCCAGTTTGACTGTGATATCTTGTGTGCCCCCCCTATATATTGTTTCTAGAGTCGCCACTGGCGAGGTCATCAATTATTTGTTGGAGGTGACTTTAATACGCTTTGGGATCTTCACTTGGACAGAAAGGGCCCTGCTTTGCCGGTCCATCCTCCACTCAACTCTAAACATCTCAAAGACTTCGCAACGACGTCGACTCTAGTGGACGTGTGGCGTCTCCTTAATCCGCGGACGTTGGATTTTACTTTTTTTTCGCATCCTCACCAATCCTACTCGAGAATTGACTGTTCGTGGCCCAGCATCAGGCTAATGTTGTCCGGTCCTCGAAGATCCACCCTATTATCTGGTCTGACCATGGAGCTGTTGAGTGCATCTATCGCCTGTCAGACTGGCATTCGGGCTCCAGGCCCTGGAGACTGGACGAGTTTCTACTTACAGATCCGTCGGTGCTAGAGGAAATCTCGGGCGACCTAGATTAATTTTTTGCGTTTAACGACACCCCTGACATGGACCCGCTTTTGATTTGGCAGACACATAAAGCTTATATTAGAGGCTCCTTCATACGTATTAAGGCACGCCGCAAAAAGTTACGCCACGAAGCCATAACGTCCCTTACCAACAGAGTGAGCGCTTTGGAAGCGACGCACAAGCACTCCTTGGATGCAGCTGCACTACGCGAACTGATCCAGCTGAAAGGGGAATTGAACCTTCTCCTTAGCAAGGAAGTAGTGTACTCGTTGAACGCCACTAAACAGAGGTTCTTTGAAAAGGCCAATAAACCGGACACGATGCTGGCTAGGAGGTTGCGTTCCCAGAGAAAGGCACAAAATATCTCGAAGATTATTGACTCAAACAATAACAGCTGGTTCCACCCCCGCGATATAGCGGACCTATTTGCGTCTTTTTACCAAAGCCTCTACGATGGCCAGAAGGCCCCCCTAACAGCTCAGGACCCGTCTCGCCTTCATGCTTTTTTGGATTCGGTATCCTTGCCCCGGCTCTCGGTGCCCCAGATGGAGCGACTCGGCGAGCCCTTCAGTGAGGAGGAACTCCGTGATGCCATTGCCTCCCTCAAGGCTTCTAAAGCTCCAGGGCCTGATGGCCTTCCCGGCTCTTATTATAAGAAATTCCAACGCCAGTTACTGCCTCGTCTGCTCTCCATGTTCAATGTCTTCCTCACAGGGGTACCTCCGACTCGGGAAATGCAGATGGCCAAAATTATCGTCATACACAAGGAGGGGAGGGACCCTCATCAACGCAGATATCAAGCTGTATGCAAAGCTGCTAGCGACTCGCCTGGGAGCTGTCCTGTCCTCCTTGGTGCATCCGGATCAAGTGGGATTTGTTCCCAATAGAGAGGCCCCGGATAACATTCGCCGGACAGTGGACTTGATTGAAGTCGCCAAACTTACCAACCAAGAGTCGCTGTTGTTGGCTTTGGATGCCGAGAAGGCCTTCGACAGGGTCGACTGGAGGTATATGTGGGAGGTCTGGCGGAGATTTGGCTTTCATGAAGGCTTCCTGAGGAGTGTCCGTACGCTCTATGACCAACCGTCCGCCGCGATTGCCCTGATGGGATGTGAATCCTCTACTATCAACATCAGAAATGGTACCCGGCAGGGGTGCCCTCTATCCCCGCTCCTGTTCGCACTCTGTATTGAGCCACTGGCTGCGGCTATTCGACAACACCCGGATATTACGGGAATTGTGGTTCGGGACACTCAGTACAAATTAAGCCTTTTTGCGGACGACGTCCTGCTTACCCTTACAAACCCTGTGGTGTCTCTTCCTAATCTCTATAGCACCCTCCGAGTTTTCACGGGTCTCCGGCTATAAAATTAACGAAACCAAGTGTGAGGCGCTGAATGTCAACTGGACAGATCCGGTCCGCTCGTCTATTGCGTCTTCCTTCAAATTCACATGGCAACCCTCCAGGTTAAAATATCTGGGTATCTACCTCACCAATGACTTTCACTCCTTGTACAGGACTAATTTTCCACCACTCCTCACGGCCCTTCGGAAGGAGCTTCGACGATGGTCCCAACACCCTGTCTCTTGGATGGGACGTATTTATGCTGTCAAAATGACCCTCTTGCCCCGACTCCTCTACCTTTTTCGGGCCTTACCATCGCCAGTCAAACGGGACGAGATTGACTCTTTTCAAGCATCTGTTTTCCGCTATATCTGGGGTTCGAGGCGAGCGAGGATCAACAGATCCACTATGTATAAACCGAAACGATCTGGAGGTCTGGCGGTTCCCAATCTTTATCTGTATTACCTGGCAGCCAGGATATCTCAACTGGAGGCGTGGTCCCTTCCTCCGGGTACTCTTCCCTGGGTCGACATTGAAGGGGGATTTATACCTTGCTCGGCGGCTCCTACTTTATCGGCGATTACCACTACTCTCACCATCTGGCGCAAGTGGAGACGTAAGCTTTCCCTCATGGGTGCTGTATCCCAGCTGTCGCCCCTGTTGCACAATCCCCTCTTCCAGGACGGAGTACGAGCGGCCAAATTCAGGTGGTGGCGGGATGCGGATTTGACCAGGCTGGGAGCGTTGGCTAAAGGCAATAAGGTGCTCTCCTTTCAGGAACTCCAGGAGGCTAACTGTGTACCAAACACGGAATTGTTTCGTTACCTGCAGTTGCGTCATTTTGCTCAGTCACTGCTTCGTGCCGGAGATCTCTCGGCCCTCACGGCCTTTGAACAGCGCTTCCTGCTCCGCAAACGCCTCCGAGGCTCTAAATCGCTACACTATGCTCACTTTGTGTCCGTGCTCCATCCTCAGCCGCCGGCTTACAGAGCCCTGTGGCACAGAGAACTCCGGGAGGAAATCCCTGATGAAACGTGGGACGAGGCCGCTGTACAAGTACACAGGCTCACCGCTAACACGGTCATCCGTGAAAGGTCTTACAAAGTCATGGCCCACTGGTATCTGTCACCTGTGCGACTCTCTCGTATGACCCAGGGGAGCATCCGCAGCTGTTTCCGGAATTGTGGAGAGCCTGGTACTTACCTGCATGCCTGGTGGACGTGTGGCCACCTTCGTCCGATCTGGTCCTCCTGTTTCGACATGTTGTCCCGGGTGCTTGGCGTTGTCATTGCGCCGTCCCCAGAGCTTGCCTTATTATTCATGGACACAACGGACTCTTTGTCCCCCTCCGCTTCTCGTCTTATCTACCGTATATGTGCGGCAGTAAAACAAGCCATAGCCTGACACTGGAAGGGTTCTCCCCCCTCTCAGGGGGAAATTAACGCTAACATCTGGCATATTTTTACCATGGAAAAAATGACTGCTACCCTGCGAGACGAAGTGCCCAAATTCGAGGCGATCTGGGACCCTTGGATATCTACCTTTATGGACCCTGCTGGAGTCCATTTTGCTCTACGCCTCTAGGTCCCTGAAGACATGTGTTTGGTTTTTTGGGGTTTTTTTTCCCTTTCTTTATTCCTTCTCCCCCTCCCTTCACTCTTTCTCTCTCTTCTCGTAGTCTCTTCTCCCCCATTCAGAGGTGGTCTCTCGACACTTCTGTATAAAATTAGAAAATTGCCTTGGTGTCACAACATTGTACCTATGGTCGTATTCTGTTATGGTTGGTCCTTCTAGATCCATTATTGTGTATCCGACATGTTCTGCCATGATCAAGGCTGCCTGTTGCGGGCCTTGTCTGTATTGGCGCGTTGTGTTTTCTGATGCACTACATGTATGTTTTTGCCCTTAGGCGCGAGATGTTTATGTTCAATGCTCGGACGACTATTGAGTTACCTGTTGTTTATTTCTGCTCTGTGACCATTGCTAATAAAAAGATTTAAACAAAAAAAAAGGTTCTGGTATACGTCACTATCACAAAACACCCCGATATGTGTTCAGCAACATCTCCTAAGTACAGCGATACCTCACATGAATGATTTTGCCCGGCTGTTTGGGGGCAAAAGGGCCACATTTGGGACATGCGCATTTTTCAATGTTGAACTTTGGCATTTGGGGATCCACTGCCCATGCCCTATTTGGTACATCTTTGAGCTGGGCCATTTCAGTGTGGCCAATAAAGCCATATATTTTTGAAAACTAGACACCCCAGGGTATTTTAACTCTTTGCATGCACACATTTTACCACCAGAATTTTTTCAAAGTTTGCAGTAGTATTTTTTTGTGTGTATTTTTCCCCCACACACCTACTTTATGTATGAATTTACAGCTCCTGGTTTATGCCGCTGTCACATGACACCCCAATATGTGTTCAGCAACATCTCCTGAGCGCAGTGATACCCCACATGCATGGGTTTGTCATTTTTTGGGGGAACTAAAAGGCCACATTTGGTACGTGTGCATTTTTCTAATTGGAAATTAGATGTGTGGCCATCCTTCCCCCCGTGTTAATTGGGACATTGTTGAACCCGGCCAATTCAATTTACCCCATCAAATCATACATTTTTTAAAAGTAGACACCCCATGGGCATTTAATATGCCAGTATTTTAACTCTTTCCATGCGAGAATTGCTTTATATATATATATATTTTATTTTTTTTGCCTTTTTTAAAAAAAAAATTAAATTTTTTTTCAACTTGAAGGTTCCCCTGATAGTGACATCAGTGGGAAATAATTTTTACATTTTAATGTTTTTTTTACTATTTTTTTCTAATTATTATTATTAATTTTATTTTATTTTTTAATTTATTTTTACTAATCACACTGTGATTAGAAAGCTGGGCTCCATTGACTTGCATGGTTGAATGCAGTACCTGTATTCAACCTGCAAGTGGAGCCAGAGTTCTCTAGAGGGTCAGGAGACCGTCTAGCGAACTTTTTCACCTTTATTGTTTTTTTTCCCGGGCCGCCGCCATCTTGCAGATGGTGAAGATCACCGGCAGCTGCGGCTGTGACCGCTCTCCGGAGCGGTCACAGTCCATCCAGAGGTAAGTATTTGGTGTCGCTGGATGCCTCCTGATCGAGGCATTCCAGCGACACCATTTAAGTTTAGGAGGTGATCGTTGATCGCCTCCTAAACGCTTTTAAAACGGGCATCCGCCGCCATACAATGTATGCCGGTTGTTGACGCCACAGGGAGGGGGCAGACATGGCCCCTGGTGCCGATCGTGGCGTTGCTGAATGCCTCGAGGTCGAGGCATTACAGCAACGCCATTTGGGTGCAGATCGCTTTCTGCACCCGTTTAAAGGCGTACAGGTTCTGGCACGTCATTTGTCATAATCGACTTGTTTTTCCGTGCCGTGCCAGAACCGGCAATTGTCATTAAGGGGTTAAAATATGTCCCAGGGAAATATGTTGTTTGTTTACAAACTGCACTACTGGCAGTCTGCAAAACATGGTAAGGGTCCCTGGGGCGGAGCATCTGGAAGAGCAGGGTGGGCCAGTGCTCCAACAGCAAAAATTGCTGTTTTGATCCAGTCCAGAGCCTGCATTCTGGACAGGAGCTCCACAGGTGTGGACTAAGTAACAGCTCACCTGTGGCTGATTAATTAGCAGGCAGAAGGTTAAAGGGTTTGAGCCTGATTCAGAGGAGGAAGCCACTGTTATGCCAGTTAGGAGAGCTGATAAACTGAGGGGTGGTTTCTCTCTGCAAAGCCATATTGATGGTAACTTGTGACCTGTTTTGTCCTAAGCAAGTGCTAAAGCAAAGACTGTTATTCTACTTATAACTGCTGCTGTTTATTCCTTTAAAATAAACATTGAAGCTGAGCTGGATGTGTCCTGGACTTCATTTACCCTAGAAGACTGTGGTTACAGCCAAGATCCTTGACAAAAATCCCAAGGAAAAGGGAGGCCTGTCACAATATATATATATATATATATATATATATATATATATATATATATATATTGTGGTATCTATGGCTTGTTAAAATGTAAAATGTAACTTCTTTAATAGAACAGGTTTGAGCTGAGCTGTATCAGATATAATCAAACAAAAGCAAATAAAGCTCCTGGCTCTCACTTAGATCTCTAACTATACATAAGGCAATCCTAACTACCATGTTGAACGGCTAAGCTGTTTCCCAACAAAACAAACAGTATTTTTACAGCTCTTACATCCTCTCAGCCAAGAGCGTGGCTGTCTAACTGACTCATGCTGCTTAAGTAGATCTAGCCTACTAATTATCACTTACAGATGAGCCCAAAGGGAACACACCTAGCAGAGTGCTGTGTCCTACATCTCTCCCTTTCTAGGACCTTTCCGTTTGGAACTTCACTTTCTAGGCTTCTGCTAAGATTAACATTGCTGTCCTTATCATAATAAATATAATCAAATAGATAAATATTGATACAAGATTAATGTTATTTTTTTCATTAGGAGGCCCTCTGAATCAAACATGATGGTGAGAATTCATGAATACATACAGTGGTATCAAATGTATGTTATGACAAATAAAAAGGGATTTCTCAGGTCCACTTGTATACTAGAGAAATAAGCCTCCAGGAAGGTAAAGATGTGAGGGTTAGGAGGGTAAGTGAAAGGGTAAGGGACTGAGTGAGGGAGAAAGGGAGGTAAATTTCAGTGTATTAGCATGAGTATCTACGTGTAAATCTGTGTGTGGTAGCATGTGTGTGTCTGTATGAGTGTGTTAGCATGAGTGTGCATGTTAGCATGTGTGTATTAGCATGAGCATATATGTGTAAGCATGGGTGTGTAAATGTGTGTGTTATTTAAACCACGTTTATAGTATGTATGTGTGAGAGTGTGTAAAATGTATGCCAGTGTGTATGTTCTCAGGGGGGTGGCTGTAAGGGACCTATGGATTTGCCTGCCCCTGGGCCAAAAGTTGCCAGCCCTTCCCGTATGGAGGGTATAGAGGTAATCCTAACAGATGATCTCTCACACTCTCTCCCTGTAGGCTGTGTCTGACTGATCCAGCATTAAAGAAGTGACATCACATCCACTTACTGCACGCTGTATCAGTCAGCACACTGCATGGAGGAAAAGAGACACACCACTCCTGCAGGTAAGTGTTGTGGGCAGAGGCTGTTTGGGGGCGCCAACCAGTTGTTTGTGACAAAGATGCCACAGGCTAGGTGTTTATGCGCACTGACAAGCTGTTTGGAGACAAAGATGACACAGACAAGCTGATCGAGAACAAAGATGCCACAGGCAAGCTGTTTGTGGGCACTGACAAGCTGTTTGGTGGCAGAGATGACACCAGACAAGCTTTTTAGTGTCACTTATAAGCTGTTTGAGGACAAAGGTGGTAGAGAAAAGCTGTTTGAGGGCTAAGATTACGCTGATAAACTGTTTGTTTGTGGGCAAAGGTGACACCCATAAGCTGTTTGGAGACAAACCTGGCACTGTGGGACATGTTGCTTGGTGAAGTTGGGGTGCCTGTGGGCAATTTGCATACTGGGCCATGTGGTTTCTTGTGAGAAGCTTGGGCAAGGGATATAGTTGAGTCACATAAAGCAATGCTTGACCCAATGGTACCAGCATGGCGGCTCTTATCACATCTGAGCTACTCTGGTGACATGCTCCATGCAAAGTAATGTCTTAGACTGTGGTGTTCAGTGTGAAGTTAATATGTGTCACTGATTATATGCGTAAATTGGTGTGTGTGTTTGTTATCTAAATATCAGCGACAGGGGTGCACTTGGCTTCACCCCCCCCCCCAGGCCTGAATGTGCCAAATCCCCCCTGCAGTTGCCCCTCACTATTCTCCTTGTGTGGTCCATTTGCTGTTGCACATACAGTTATGGGGTGTTTGCAATAACAGGGGTTTGCGGCTACATTTACGCCATGACTGGAGTAATTTGTTTTACATAGGAATACACAGAGATGGTGCTTTGCGCTTCTTTTCTGGATTCGTAAACCGAATGTGTCCTGAGCACTACTGTCATAAACCCAACCGATAGAGAGAAGTGAAGAAGCCAGTGAATATGAATGTTCTTATTCATTATCAGTAAGCATCTTTTGCTGCCGTCATGCACGTTCCGGGGTTCAGACAACTCCCCGCTCTAGTCGTACGGTGACAGCAGATGCCTGCTCCGGGGCTCTGCTGCCAGCACTCCTCTCCATCGCTTTCCTTCGGTAACTCCTCGCCTTCAGCCCGATACATGAGGGGCTTCTCTCCATTGCAGAGAGAGCTGGAAGCTGCCAGCGGACAGGTCCAGCCCACAGGAAAGGAGCCTCGTTGACGTGCGCGGGGTTTTGGTGCAATGCGAATTATCTCTAAGTCATTGAGTTGGGTCTGTCAAACAGAGGAGGGGAGCAGCCACGCACCGCATTGTACAGGGAGCCCGGTGCCCCGGTCCCGTGCAAAGTCACCGGCAGGAAGCAGCAGGGGGAGCCAAGCCTGCCAGAAGCAGCTGCAGCAGCACCACCCCCTGCTTGTGTGATCCATGCTCCGGTCTCTGTAGCCTGGGCGGCTCACCTGCTCTGCACTTCGGCACATCGCGCGGGACAGCTGAGGCGCAGGAGCTCGCACTCCACACGCAGGGACAGCACAAGCCTCCGGGAGCGCAGCCGCTCGTAACTTGGGTGACACCGGAAGTCTTGTAAGAGGAATTGAGAACAAGGCAGCGGGCTCCTTGTCTACAACTCCCCAGTTCGTTGCCGTATCCCAGGCGGTTGTTGTTGCCATGGCTCGGGAAAACGGGGAGAACAGCAGCTCCTGGAAGAAGCAGGTGGAGGACATCAAGAAGATCTTTGATTTCAAAGAGGTTCTAGGCACGTAAGTAGCCGGTGGCGGAGCTGACATGTAATCACACCGTGACAAGTACACTTCACGTAGCGGGAAATCCCCGGAACCGCGACTACAAGTCAAACTAACCGTCCATCTTTACCTAGAAATACCTAGAAATAGTATGAAACCCAGCGGGCTATATGGTGTGTACACACCGCGCCGTATACTAACTCCACACCACACTATACATCATGTACACACAACGTGCTATATCGGGACCTGTGTCATGCTATACACCGCACAATATTACATATTACATGGATTTATTAATAAATACACACTCTCCATAAAGTGTAGAGGTGTATATAAAGGTGGCAAAGTATGGCATCACTTGCATTAATATATTAATAATATTAGTATTAGGAAAGTTCTTGTCTGTGATGTACACATATTATAATACACGTACCACGTCTTTGGCAGGTGTACTTATCATATATGTCAAAAAATGGGTCAACTTTATTTAATATAAGATGTTTATATTTGTGATTTGTTTTGCTTGTAATAGAACACACAATTAGTGTCATTCTTTTTGTGTATATAAGCTTGATTAACTGAGAAAGATAGTATGGGGAAAATAGCAAAATTTGCTAAAGTTACTTTATTATGTGGAGTATGGAAATAGTTACCAATAATACAAACAAAAAAGCTTTAAAGTAAGCATTCCTTAAGGGTCAGCCCTTTCCAGCTCAGACGTGTATTATTTATTACTATTAATAATAATAATAATAATAATATTTTATCTATATACATTTAATACACTATACAGCACGGTATATTCAGGGTAAATCTAGAATTGAAAGACAAACTGAATATTAGGTAAAGAGGGCTCTGCTCTCAAGCTTCCAAGATTGTAGGAAAATTCTTAATACTTAATATTTTGGACATTCTATTCCTAGAAATCTGTGAGTGTGATACATTTATTCAGCTCAAATCAAGCTGGCTGGCTGTATAAGTTTGTTGGATTTGTCCTGTAGACTTGTATACTATAGTATAAACTGACCGTAGACTGAAGCAATATCTACTTAAATGCAATAATCTAACATTTGAAGAATGTATCCATCCCTACTTGGCACACTGGGGGGGTCTAAAGTAATTTAACTCTTTGAATCGGGTTAGAAACAGGTATATGCTGTCTGTACAGTACATTCAGTTCATATACATCCTCAGCATATATAGTAACCAGCCTCCAGCAGCTTCTTCTATGGACCGCTTAGGTTAGATTTTAATAGGAGATTGCTAGGGCGACATGGCTAAATATTATTTTTTTTTTTATCTCAAAATATGTAGTATATTTCCAAAGTATGTGTAGATGTGTAATTATATCACACGCAGTTTAAAATGTTATGCACACTAAATCATTTGGTTAAATAAAAGTGTACGTTTCTTTTTTTAACAAATATCCATTTCTGTTGCTGGCATATATCTCATATTTGAATGCCAATCCCCGGCATATCACACTTTCAGGGTGCATTGAAGAAGACCAGTTTCAATAGAGTCACAATGTCTGTAAGGGACAGATTTATAGATTAAGGTTTAATTGTAGTAATGGTTTGTGTACTAAAAGGCATACAGTGTTTAACCCTCTGACTGCTGGGGTTAAAATATCCCTTTTTAAGCTTAAGCTTTGAAATGATTTGGCTGAAGGGTATCCATAGGAACCTTTACTTCTCAAAACACAAATTATAATCAATTGAGCATGTTTGAAATGGATATTTTTACTTCTGGCTATGGAACTAAAACACCTGTACATTCTGTATGGGCACCTATGGTATATAGATCTATCTATCTATCTATATCAGTGTGTCTTAGTCTGTCAATTCTGGTCTTGTCATACACCTTGAATATTTGTATTTTAAGAAGTGCTGCGTAAATTGTTGGCACTATATGAATAAACGATAATAATAATAATATATATTAGTAATGCCTTGTACTAACTATATTAACAACATTGTTATTTTTGACATTTAAACTAAATACAGATAGGGTATTTCAGAGAGCAGACCAATGTAGATGAGATCCCTCAAAAATGTATTGAAAATAAGGGAATGGGAATTATTTCTCATTTTCCATCATTTTCAAGATGAGCGGGTCAAAATGACTCTTGGTGTTACCATTAACATAACCTCTTGAAATGACAGTTACCTTTTCTTACAGTCATATCAGTTATCAGTTGCCTTTCTTAAATATTACTGGTGCACAGCAGAATGTTTTACCTCCTTTGCTTTGTTTTTTTTCACTGTATTAACTTAATTTCCTGACCAGGTGTTTAGAAGTCTGAGCAGCTGGAATATTATCACAGTGACAGATGTTCCACACGGATAAATTCCGAGAGCCTGGTTGTTCTGGTTATCTGTATAGTTTCAGGGACAAAGTTATGAAAACAATATTTACCTCTTTTAAGATCATGAGTTAGGCATCTGTTGGTTTAAGCCTTCCTCTGCCGGGTCAGCAATACATAGAGGTGGCGGGTAGGAACTCATGTGTTACCTTCTGCTGCATCAGTGATCATTCAGTGATTATTCAGGCCAATTACATTACAGATTATGAGAAAATGGCCCTTGGAAAAAATAGTTTTAATCTACAAACCACACCACAATCATTTGGGAATATGGGGTGTTGTGTTCCAGTTTCAACAGGTTGATGCCCACTCTTTACTCAATTCTGTTATTAACCTAGAGCCTCCTTTAAGTAATTGAGTGGATTCGATATCCAGTCTTAGAACACACTCATTTATTTATAAAACCATGTTTTAAAATGTAAGGTTTCTGAGAGAAAAAGGTTGTTTAGCATTGCAATGTTCAATAATGCACCCAAGGTATGGTTCTTTTCATGCTGTCGCTGCAGACGGTTGGTCTGTGACATCCTGATTTGGAATCCACTGAAGTATACCGTGCTTGAATTTGTCTCCACTTTGCGCATCATGTCCTGTGTACGCATGATTCCCTTTGACTCCACTAAGTCGCCTAGAGCCGACTAATCCGTGAAGAAGAAGAAAAAGCAGGCGTATATCGGAAATGGTGTTTTTTTTTTGTCGTTTTTCTCTGCCGCCTTCTGTTTTTATCAGAGAATCAAGTTCTTGATAATACACAGTGATAATATTGGCTTTGCACACGTCACAGGGAAATTATTCTGCATGTTTACATAATATGAGCACATGAAACATTTTGCATTTCGCAAGCACACCGAAAACACATTGCACCAGAAGTGTTCTTTAGAAATGCATTTCATAGTGTTTAGGGTCCCAAATAAGATACTGAAATAGAGTCAACTGTATTCAAAATATCGTTATTGCTTAAAAAAAAAATCTAATCTTCCCTTTTTGTTTGTGAAATAACAACTACGGGCATGTAAACAGTGTGGTGAAAAATACCAAAGGGCCTACACAGACAGATGCCATCCATGTAATCCTTCATGATAGGAATAGCTAGTTGATCTAACAAATAATGACAGGATGCTTGCGTAAATCTACTGCATTTCAATACATGTCACATAGCCCACAGCATTTTGTTTGATTGGACGTTGTGCATCAGATGATGCAATGACTTGGACAAGGCATGTATAAAACATATCCTTTTCACATTATTTTAATGGTTAATCATTTTCCTTCCGGCTTCTCATCTGACATCTTCAGCCATTTAATGCTGTTGGAGGGTGCGTTTTGATTTAAGTTAGCGGAGTATGTCCAAAGACAGTACAAAATAAAACCCCATAAATATATATATGATTATCCTGTATATTCTGTGTCTTATCAGGAGGAGCGGTGCCAGGGTGTGATGTCATTAGAATCCTTTTTTTTTTTTTTTTTTTTTTTTTTTTTTAAACTTTGTTCATTTAAATTATTTTGTTATATATTGATTTAGAAAATATTTTTTCCTGGAAGAATAAATTGAGATCTTGTTTTCAAGTATGCACAAGCACAAGAGAGCATTTACAACAACAGCAGTACAGTTACAATACCAATAATTTGAGTTATTTTTAATTATTATTAAATTGTCTGCAAAATGCAGCTTTTTTGTAAATTGTGTATTGGCGCCACCCATTTTTTATTGTGCAGTTCCTTTTTTTTAAGTATTGGAATATTCACAATGCAGATATTTATTCTAATGTTGTACCAGATAGAGGTGGTCAAAAAAGTTGTTACACAGTATAAGCAGAGCCAGACCCCTTCGGTTGGTTTGTTGAGCAATGCAATAATGGAGCCGGATACACCAGAAATAGGAACAAAGTATGTTTGTAAGCACGAAAAAACTGAACGGAGGAAGGATTTCCGTCACCTCAGCTCTGGCTCTTATATCTCCTAATTTCATGAACCAGAACAAATGTTACAAACCAAGCCCTGTATTCTGTAGTGAAATTAAATTGGGTTAGAAAACCATATTGTGTGACAACTGTGTGGATTTGCGTTACTAAATCTGTGAAAATTCCAAAATGTCCAATTTAGGATAGAACTTGTTAATTCCAGTAGTAAGGGCCAGCAATTTACCACCTACAGGATTTTGGGGGAAAAGTTGAAACAAATGACCTGTTAAAGTGACATTTTGGGCAAATCCTCTACTTTGTATAATGCCAGCAGGAGATGCGTGTGTTTTGGTGGTGTGAATTGGCAGTTTTCCTTATCTACCCTGCAGAAATTAGGTGGGACTTAGGGGGGACTTCATTGTGTTTTGTGTTATTTTTCAGAATATGAAATCTAATTACATTTTCATCCAGTGGAAATCTTACATGCAGATCAATATACAATACTGAACTGAACCCACCGTTCTTTGCTGCAATTAGTGTAGGGGTCTCAAAGAAGAAAGGGTAATACTTGGCTGCAGACAGTAAAAATTTACATTGATCTATGAAATAATTGCGTCATCCGGTTTTATTCATCTTCTTACAAACTTGACGTAAAGGTTAAGGTAAGTGAAGAAAAATCACCTAACATACTTCACAAATACTTCACACTGTAGTGTGAAATGTGATAAGCAGCTTCTCTTCCCTTACCGCCTGCTGCACCGCTTGCTTGTTATATATGTTATGGATGTTATATGTGATAAAAATAAAGCCTATTGAAAACTTTTGTAGATTGCCATTCTTACTTTTTGGAGTGCGCAGATGTGTCTTTTTGGCTTGTGCCATGCCAGGGCTGGCTAATCCAGCTTTAATGTAACAAAACGAAACAGAACTTTTACATTAATCTTCCTCTAACTTTACTCGTCATTATATTTTCTCATTATATATTCTCATTATATATTCTGCGTGTGACAGAACCGAAAGGGAAATGAAAGTCTTGTTTTGAGACAGTAGGGGAAGAGGTTGACTTTAATTTTGCAGCCTTTAATTACTAAATGACATTACTGTTATTGGGGATTTATGTTCATCATATTGCGATAAAATATGACTATTATGGTTACTTTACAAATTGTCAGAAATAGGCTTAGGGACAAATGTATGTATTTGGTTTGGAAATTGGCTTAATGATAGAATCCAATTCAATAATGGAAAATTCTCAGTCAAGACAAAGGTATTAAGTGGAATAGTTCAGGGGTCTGTCATCTGTCCTCTTCTTTTTAAGTTGTTTATTAATGATCTCCCATATTGCATTGAAAGACATGTCTCACTGCTGACCACACAAATTAGGTAATACAGTCTAACCTTGATGGCTTAATTGGGGTTTTTTGTTGCCTTCTTTTGGATCAAGCAGGAAGGATAGGTTGAAGGGTTGCACTAAATGGACTTAATTCTGCACGTGATGGGGTAGGTGACAATTCAATCAATGTGACCCATTTTCAGGTATTCTGGCCTACTTTAACCTCAAACCTCTTTTCAAGACATGAATTGAATATAGATTTATTCTGGAATTTCCATGGCTGTAGAGTTATTAACAAAATGTCACAAGAAACACTTTAGATGAATAAAAGTGGCCTTGTAGCTATGGTTCATGTAAATTTGATAACTTGCTTATGCATATTTATGCCAGAAAATTCAATTAAAATTAAAGTGTCTTCCTTGTTTCTAATCAACAAGATAAGCTTTGGGGTATAAAATGTAATTGGCTATACATTGTTATGGCTTTAAAATCCTCTTGCTTTGATTGGATTTGTATTACTTAATTATGAAAAAAGTATAGGTTAACATGGGTATGGGTTTGATGCCTGAACCTGTTAATATATCATAATACTAGTGTCGGCTTTTGGTTTTTAGGTGCCCTAAGACAAAACATTAATTGGATCGCCATCTGTAGTTTAAGTTAAGAAATGTTATTGGTTCCAAAATATCATGATACACTTAAAGATAACTTACATTGGCAATTAAAGACAACTTGAGAGGCATTAACCATGCCACAGGCCGCTAACACCATTGTAATTGTGATTTAACATACAGACCCTATGGTCGCCTCCTGTATTATAAAAATAGCCTCAACTATGTGTTGAAATCCCCCCCCCCCATTCCGACAAAAACCTATAAGAAATTCCACCTACAATACGAACCATTAATAACCCCTCCATGATAAAAACACCAAAAAAACAAAAAACAAAACAAAAGTAAAAGGTAGAAAAAAGCAGAATATCTCAGCCTAATTATCTATGTCCTTTGATCTTCGCCAAGACCCCGACTACAGCTTGACCACCTCAACATCCACTCTTTAATACAAGTGGCACAAATAAGGATAACCTAAGAAATGCAACATTTATGTTGCTAAATTTCTTACAGATGATGTAACTATCAGATGATAGCAATCACACTCTTATAAATGTATCTCCTTTATCATCAAAAGACTACCTTCGACCAATGAGGAGGTCTAAGCAGTAAAATAATCTTCATATATGATAGTACCACTCTGCTTTTTCCTCATTCCTCTTACAGAAAAACAGTACCATCTAGGAGGTACTTGGTAGCAGGGATATTTAAGGGGACTGATACAGGTGTGAATGAATTAAGAGCATACCTGGGACAGTTTGTAGCATAGGATACCTGATGTTAAACTGCTAAAACAGAAATGGTTTGTGGTCTTTCCATTGGTAAATTGTACATGCATCTGAAAGTATTAACATATTATTTGTGTGCTTGTCTCTTTGTTCAGGGAGATAATTTACAGGATATTGTTGCTGTGGTGTGTATTTCTTAAACAAAATGTTTGCATTGCTGTGATAGGTACTGTACTTGTTGGCTTTAGGAAGTGCATTTCCTGGCCACCATTAAATAAGTGCTGTGCTTTCCATCTGTACCGTATAGACTTTTCTAGAAAGTATGAGCAATGTAAGCGGTCTATGGTTGGGAGCAGATGCTTAACAGGTAACCTGCTGTGCGACTTTAATATGCACTTTGATGGACTTGCTTTAGATTCAGATATCAGATACGCTTAGAACAGCAATGTCTAGGAACCTGCAGCCACAAATAAATACATTACAATGTGAATTAGCTGCTTGAGCACTAAAGGGCGGAATGACCAGACTTCCACCTAAGGGACATCGTGAGAAGCTTATTTAAGAGAGATTAACTAAATGCAAAGCTACCTTCCTAGCTATTTTTTGTCTCTTGCTTAAAGACGAGACTGGGTCACCCTAACTAAAGGGTCAGATAATGAGACCACAGAAACTCTTCGTTTACAACTAAAGTAAACGAACAGGCAAAAGACACAGCTTTACTTTTTTTGTAAATTCTTTTATTGATGTAAGCCTCAGTACATTACCCCACCTTGTTTTTAAAGAACTGAATATTCTGCTCGGACAAGCAAATAATAAGAACCAATTGCCGCCAATAAAGAACATAACATCTGTTGGATTATTTTCCCTCTAAACCACAATACAAAAACATTTTTAAGTGTCATATTGGACTCCACAGAGCATTTAACTAATAACGTTGTCAGTGTCTATAAGGATGGCTTGCCACATTGCATTGCAGACACATCTGTATTGTTCATACTGATGAAAGCAACCGTAACCATCTATGAAAGAGCAGAGAGCCAAAAATCCCTCTAGAAAGCCAACATGACTGATGGTTTTGATTAAACTTGGAATGATTTTATTGCTCTGGTAAAGGATTATGGTATTGATGGTGGAATAGAAATTGCTTCTGTATGCAAACATGATGCATCATAGCATATATTAGAAAGCTTTTCTAATATACGTGCATTCTACTGCTTTGCATATAAAGCATCAACAATATTAAAGCAGCAGCACAATGCTATCTAGTATATATTTCTCTGATTCCTTCTGCTTTCAGCCTGATGATTTGGTTTGGAGCCAGAAGGCAGAGACGTGATACAGTGAAGGGGTTCTTACTGGAAGATTGTACTACTTGAGGACTGAGACACTGAAGTGTGAAATGAGGACTATATAGGCAAATATACACATTATACAGGAAATAGGGACATATACAGAATTATGGCTTTGGATAACTAAAATATCTAGTCTGAATAGGCTAATGCTAAGTGAATCCTTGATGGAAAATTATTTGTGAATTATATTAACATGTAATGGCTTCTGCTATATATATTTCCTTAGTCATTTAATCCTACTCTCTCCCCAGTTAATGTTCTTCCCATTATGTTGGTATCTTTTACCATGGCTCTCTCTCATACTCCAGTTACCCTCCTTGCCCCTTCGCATTTGGCACACTCCTCTGATGTCCCTTAACACTTACCCTTTTCAATCAGTGTTACATTTTCAACCCCTAGGATAACAGATAAGACACATCATATGGTCAAAAAGTATATGCAGGTTACGGAGCACACATAGGAACAACAACAATGTCTCAATTCAATAACAAACTGATTTTCTACCATGGTCTAAGAGTCAAATATTAGGGCATCTGATAAGACACATTGTATTGCCAAGAGGGAGGCAGACCATGCAAGAGTAAAGTTAGCTGTATAAAACCCAGATAACTTTGGATGAAACCTCCCACCCCACGAGGACCCCGAGTGCCTCAAGCCAGGCGCGCGTCAGCGTACCCAGTCCCACCCCACACATAATAAAAACAGAACTGGGAAAAAATGGAAAACACTTCCCGGGCCCATGAGAACCCCTCCTCATAGAAGGGCACCTAGAATCCCTGAATAGCTGCTATAGATTCTTATGTCACTCCTCAGCTATTTTCTCCTGTTAATTCTGAAATTGTGCGTCAGACCCATTAGACTTGTAACTATAAGTAATATTGTCATTGAGCATTCTTATAAAATGGTAAAATCCATTGAGTTTTTATGATGACTGGCTAAAAATATGAACTAATTGAACATAGAATTTGACAGCAGACAAGAATCATTCAGGCCCACATAGCCTGCCCATTTTTGTCTGATATAAAGACCTTAATAAGTCCTTGGTCTTGTCTTAGACATAGTATAATGCAGAGCCGGCCTTAGGTGTTCTGGCGCCCTGTGCGGACTACTCCTCTGGCGCCCCCCCATCCCAAAAAAAGAAAGGAATCAAAACTTGTAACACAACCCCAATCACTATATACTATGCCAAACATTGATGTGGTGTAGGCCTACCACTTCATTGTCTGGCTTAGTAGTAGGGATGCACCGAAACGAATTCTGGACTGAAACCGAAAGTGCAGCATTTACCTGGCCAAAACCGAATATGACCCCCCCACCATAAAAAAAATCTAACACTTACTTTAAATAAGTAACACACCAAAATAGGACAAAACAATTAAATAACAATAATATATATATATATATATATATATATATATATGATTAACAGCAATCACATTCCTATCATGCCCAGGCATACCCAGATTCCAGGATGTACTCCCAGACTTGGCATGATAGGAGTATGATTGCCCTATCTACCCCTTCTCACTCCCTTCTGCCCTATCTACCCCCTTTCCCCTGTCTCACTCCCTTCTTCCTATCTACCCCCATCTAACTATCTACCCTTTCCCTCTTTGAAGTTCACTTACCTTTCAGGAGTCCTGCGGTGGGGGTGCAAGGCCTCTGCAACCCAGCTCTGCCACTGTATGGAACAGTATAGAGTGATGGGAGTTATGATGTACTTTTAGAGCATAATTAGATCATGAAAAAGACATTGGAAATGGTACAGCATAACACCCATCACTCTCACACACTTACCAATCCACACATATACAGTAATCCACACATATAAACCAATCCACACACATACCAATCCACGCGTATACACCTATCCACACGTATACACCTATCCACGCGTATACACCTATCCACGCGTATACACCTATCCACGCGTATACACCTATCCACGCGTATACACCTATCCACGCGTATACACCTATCCACGCGTATACACCTATCCACGCGTATACACCAATCCACGCGTATACACCAATCCACACGTATACACTAATCCGCACACATACCAATCCACACATACACCAATCCACACATACACCATCCTTCTCTTCGCTCCTCTTCTTCAGTTCTTCTGTCTTCTTCCGGGTCAGAGGGCACGGACAGCGGTGGGCGCGGCTTCAGTGTTGTGCGGCGGGATCTGACAACAAACCCTGGCGCACAGCAGCTGTTGCCACGCGGATCACAAGGGAGCAGTATCGGAGGTCTTTAACAGACCTCCGGCTCCCTTAAGTTATTTTAAGCCGGGTTCAAGGGAGATCCTTGAACCGGCTTAAAATCACTCAAGGGAGCCGGAGGTCTGTTAAAGACCTCCGATACCGCTCCCTTGCGAGCCTGCTCCTCCAGCAGCGGACATTACTGTCCGTCTCTGGAGGGGTGCCGGGTGCCCCCTGATGAGCGGCACCCGGTGCGGACCGCCCCCCCCCGCTAGGTACGCTACTGGCGGCAGCGGTACGCTACGGTGGTGTCGGACCCCGCGGCGGCGCCTCCTGGAGTGTGGCGCCCTGTGCGGTCGCACAGGTCGCACACCCCAAAGGCCGGCCCTGGTGTGATGCCTATCCCATGCGTGTTAAACTTCCATCACCGCTTCTCCTGGGAGGCTATTTCACTTTTCTACCACCTTTTTGGTAAAATAAAGCTTACGTTACCTGTAAGCCTCAGACCCTCTAATTATTTTCGCAAACATTTCTGTACTTTAAAAGGAACTTAGAAGCCATAGAAAAAAACAGTTTACCTGTTGTGGAAAACGGCATGGGTCCACTTTAAATGTAAACTGCTAGTAGTGTAAGGAGCCCCCTACAGATAAGAAAAAAATGTAATGGAGCCAGCAATTTACTCATGTGTCCCTTACAATAGAATTACCGGTAGGTTCTTATCTGTCATCAGATTCTGTCATCCCATCTAGTCTGGTCAAATAATGGTATGTATAAAGAAAAAGCTACAAATTGGTAAATTACAAATAACCAACACATTTGAGGCTTATGTTCAATTATATAAATGTCTATCAGTAGATATTGTACTGGATGGCAGATAACAACATTGCAAGCTCATCGTGATTTGTAGTGAGCATATTCTACATGTTTTAGCCTCCGTTACAGTGATGCTATTCATTTAGCTAATTCATCATCCTGTAAGACCACAGAACCACCAATTTGACCAAAGCCATCTTATTTAGGCTGATGAGATGCTGTCCCTCTGAGAACCAGGTATTTTTTGGATACATTTTCACTTTTACATTTAGGAGGTTTTCCTTCACTAAATGGTCTTGCAAGCAGCTAGTGGAGTAAGATTAATATTTAAAACATTTTGGAAATAAATTCGGTATTTTATTTATAGTTTAATTTGTTAAGTTATGGTTTTAGTTTAAAATGGTACATTTAGTATTCTCATATGATTTTGTATACAAAATTGTGTAAATATATCATACTTGAGACCATAATTCTTGGCTGTAGGCTCAAATCAAATAACTATTACATATCATATGTTCTTGCTAATATTCTTTGCAGCCGAGAAGGCATTTTTTTCTTCTTATGAGGTTGCCAGAAGCAATGTGGTTTATAAGCCACGTGTTCAGATTTACTTAATGTGCCTCCTCCTTCTTACATATATAGAGTTAAATAATCAAATCTGTCCGAGACAGGCCAAGCAGATCATTTTGCTGATGATATTGGCTCCCTCAGGCTGTAAGTAGGACTACAGAAAGAGGAAATCAACGTTTTAGACATGAGATGCGAGGAAATGTGCTTATTTGATGCAAATTGTACTTGTGGGAGTTCAGAGGGCTCTGGGTAAATGATATGGTTTCCCCTACCAGGCTTTCAATAAAGCTGAACATTCGCATTGTATATCATGTGCTCGGTGTTTCTTAACCCCCTCAGTGCCACTATTCTACATTGTTTTTTGGGTTTCTCTTAAAGACTATGGTTTGCTCCTGTCACACCTTTCCCAGTGTGTCATTTTTTTTTCCCAGCTATTCCAATAATCTCTGTGACATTGTCAGCATTTATTTCAACATCATGCTCCTGAGTTGATAACGTTTGTCTGAAAACAGCTATTCTCCATAGAAATGTCATGTCTGGCACCTAAGAAATGTGCAGACTTCAGATTTACTCATGTCTGCTTTGCAAACTGCAAACAAATAAGAAACCCAAAATATAAATAATACCTTCATAAATACATAGTGCTTTCATTTTTACAATTGGTGTGCATTTTACATCTACGATAATACTAAAATGTGTAAAAACACAAGCATTGTGGAAATATTTATTTCATTACAATATGACCAAGATTACATTTCCCTTGTGATTCTGGGTAGCACAAAAATGAGATATATTTCTCCTAACTAGGTAGGGCAGGAAAAACCCAGACTATAAATCTCTTGAACCTGCCCTAGCTAACCTAACTGTACCTATAGGCATAATTGATATGTTATTGTAATACTGTAATATATAATTATATATATATAATTATATATATATATATATATATATATATATACATAATCTCTCAGTTAATAATGACTGAAAAAATCAGAACGGAAGTCTCAATGTACTGCAGTTAGATTGCTGTTAGAATAATGTTATTTTATTTTAATTTGTGAGCACCGTTCTGTAGATAATAGTAGCACTTAGTGTATGAAACTGTAAAATATAGATTTAAAGAATGTGAATTGCGTATGTTTACATTTTATTACTGTATTTGAAAGTTACAGTTGTTTGAAAAAGTGGCTAGGGACACATTTGCAGTGGTGGAAAACATTTGCTTATCAAGCACGCTGGTTGACTTTAATTCCTCAAACTGTGTGTTTTGACACATGCTTACGTATTTTTTGATCATACTTTTTTGATCATTACTTTTGTGTGCTTTATGGGAATGAAAGAGACTCCACAACAGCTAGAAGGCCCCACTCAGTAACCCACCTGGAAGACCAATTCTTTTTTCTCACCTGTCTAGTTTCTCTTAGGTGTGATGTCATATTTTATATCATGGCTGTCCAACTAAATTATGACTCCCAGCTTGCCTGAGAGCTTCATATATACTGTTATGTGGAAGCGTTTTTATGGGATCTGACCAACCGGCATTTTATTCTTACAGTTCTTAACTTAATACTTAATACTTAATCAATATTAAAATATAAAATATGTCAATTTCAAGTGAAGAAAATGTAATGTTTAAAATAAAAAAATAGTACCTTCCCAAAAGAGGCAACTGTCAAATTGAGGCTCCTTTTGCCATTAAAATGCTTTGTGGATGGTTGCCCTTTCTCTTAGGCTCTTTATTTAAAGTCTTTTTAACATATGAAATGTTAAAATGCAATATCCAGATACTATTTTGGAATTCATTCTGCTGAGCAATGTGTGTCTAAGTGGAACTGCAGCATCACATCGAGCTAGCAACAAACTGTTATCAGCCTGCATATTCTCGGTGCATAAACGCGGTCAGACGCCTACACAAAACCTGAGTTTGTGAATGTCTGGAGAGGAGATTCTCTTTTGATTGCATTACTGTTCCAGTGTAAAGCTCAGTTGATTAAATGACATAGAGGGGCAATTGAAATAATGAACCTTTCCCAGTACATCCCTGATGGGGAAGCATGACATTTCTGTGCTATTTTGTTCCAAAGGTCAGTTCGTGCTTGTTTGTTTTAGGCCTCGTGAACACTCAGGAAGTGATATTGAGGTTGACTAGTTGTTGCTAAGGTTATAATATCAAAAAAGTCAGCTTCTTAGTTTTTAATTAAATTCATAACAGTATGTCACAAATACTTGCTTCACCAAATGTAAGTTTGTAAACTTTCTAGGCCATGGGAATGGTAGAAATATATTCATCACACACACTTTCAGCTCGGTTTCTGTTCATCGTGGTTATACAACTTTTAGGTCTCACGTTTTCATAAACATGTCCAGTTTTTAAGATATTTTAAATAATATGCCTGCTACTATAGTAATAGTTAACTTCCTATGTATTTAAATAATATTGATATCAGGCAGAAGGCACTGGTGTTTCACGTGCCTTCTTCCAATCCCTTGTTTCCATAATGGAGCATTAACAATTTACCCGATGTGCCACATTATGTTTTATCATAAATGCCGGGTTTTTTTGCAGAGCCATGTGCTGCTCTCATGATCTCTTCCATGGACGACTGAATCACTATTTACACACAGAGGTGGTTTGGGTCAGGGTATTGCTTACAATTCGCTTACTTTCTGATTGATTTGAGGTATATGTGATAAAAAGCTTCTGTTGCTATCAATGAAAGACTGAAACATTATAATTGTGCAGAGGAAGTAGATATCTTAATGAATAGGTCCATCTTTACAATGCCTATCTGCTTTTGTCCAGCTAATGGATTGTGACGTAATTTCTCTGTACACTGTATGCTAGGAGACGTGAATTATCTCTCGCTAAGAATGCTGTTTCCATTCATTCCGCTGAGAAAAGATCAGAGTTTGCAGATCCTGCTGACCAAGGGTTGCAAACATTAATAGAGGGAGGACGTGACATTAAACAGCCTGTTTCATGGTTGTTGCTTCTCCAGACTCTTGGAGGCACAGATATTTTTTATTTGGATGTAGTAAAGCATTTTCAATGCTTTCCCTTAGACTGCATGTATGTATGTATGTATGTATATAGTTATTTCGATATTTCCCTCATGCGCCAGTCATACAATTAAGCTATAGCAACACTTTTCTGTAGTCTCCAGATACTGTGAAATAATCGGTATTTCCTTATAGTTGTTTAGTTTCTAGTTCAGTAGCCAAACCTATTATAGCCGTGCAATTTAATATCAACGATTTGCTATTATCAAGAGTCTAGCAGTGCTGTCTCATCCTTTGCTTGTGTTCTTATCTGCGTTTATCTGATTTTAGCCCTTGAGGTCCACAAAAAAAATTGCTTTCTGCTCAGAAAACCATATAAATATATAACTATAGTGTTTTTTGAATAGTATTCGCTGAATTCTTGCTTTGTTTTCTGTATTTATTGGTCATCATTACTCTACCCCAATATTTATGCCTTAGGCAGGTGTTTTTGAATACGCTGGACAAGCGCTGAATTTTTGCTTTGTTTTATATAATGATTGGTATTGAGGTTCAACATGCTTTAAATTGATAGCACACACTAGCCCTTACAGGCACTTACTTGCCCCAACACACACTCCCTGTTCTTCCTTTCTCTCCTCATTTCTCCCCATCTCCCCCTTTTCTTCCCATCTCCCCCTTTTCTTCCCATCTCCCCCTTTTCTTCCCATCTCCCCCTTTTCTTCCCTGTATTATGTCTTGTGTTGTCTTTCTAAATGTAATAAAATAAATGTTAACAAAGTCTATATAACTAACAAGGGAAGGCTGTAAAGAGAAAAAAAGTGTAAATGCCCTGCAGTGAATAATCTGGGAGGCCATATTAACCATCAATCTTTTAAGGGGCATAATTAGTACTAAATAATATCTAGCAATTTCTAATCTACATCTATAATGTGTTTTTCTCAGAAGTCATCTGCATATACAGTAAATATGAAAAGTATTACAGAGCACTTCCTGGTGCTTTAATATATAATTACTGTGCTTTTAATATTGTAAATTAACCTGTGTAGCAAACAGGTTTAAATCCTAGATAATTGGAACTGGTTCCAATTATCCATTGTCTTTCGCTTTTCCTTGAGTGTATGAGAACACACTCTCCGGTGTTTGCGTAGTCGCTCCTCTTTCTTACTATCTACCTTCTTTCCTTTCCTCCCACTATTTCGGGTGCAAGGCTATATTGTAACTCAGGTTAAAATCATAAATCATAGGTTCTTCGCCTCAAGTTCACTGATATACAATGGAAACAAATCATATGTTACTCTACTTACCAGTTAAATAATAATATTGATCAACAGGAGGTATAGTATTCTTTTAATAGGCTTATTCATTTGAAAACTTATTTTGGGTGACCAACGGTGGCTAGTTCACCGCTCGAAGCAGGCAAAGGTTCAAATACAGTTTCAATTTAAAATCAAGCAGTGTATTTGTCCTTACATACTGTAGCTGACATGGTAACAGAAAACCGAGACACATCCACATTGATGTGAAAGCCATGGCAGAACACATTAAAGTATTCTGTTACCTTTTCAATGCATGAGGCTTTTATGTACAGAAATCAATAGGATATTTTATCTTTGCGCTTTAAGGGTACTCCGAAATGAGGATAACAGAGTTGTAATTTTCTGAATTAAAACTATAGGTATCCTGGCATAATCTGTCAGGAAATAAATATATCTACTCTATCTACTACAATTAAAAGCAGTCAATTATTCATTTTCACATGTATACACATTGTGTATACACACATACATACACTATATGGACAAAAGTATTGGCCTGCACAGAGCCCTAACCCATCGAATGGGATGAATTGGAACAGACATTCTAAGCCAGGCCTTCTCATCCAACATCAGTGCTGACCTCATAAATACTCTACTGGATTAATGGGCAGGAATTCCTACAGAAACACCCCATAATCTTGTGGAAAGTCTTCCCAGAAGAGTGGAAGCTGTTATAGCTGCAAAGTGGGGACCAACTACATATTACTGTTTATGTATTTAGAATGCAAAGTCCCTGTTGGCGTAATGGTCAGGTGTCCCTATAGTTTTGTCCATATTGCATCTGGTATGTACTTCTCTTTCAATGTACCCAAGCCAATACATTTGCATTTTCATTTACCTGCGAAGATGCTTTTAGTGGTTCCAACCGGTCCAATTTACAAAACTACAATATGCATACATGGGCTTCATAACAGAACTTTTACACACTGATTATAGAACTAGCCTTAGTCTTTTGTTGCACAATATTATACAGTCTTACAGTTATAAAACATGTCAATTCACTCGGCATTCGGGATTGTGTTAGCACTTGTTTGAATCATAAATTAGTTTTCTTTAATCCTATTTTTTTTACTCATGTTTATATAAAAATATCCCGGTATAATTCATTTTTATTAAAGTAGCATGTAAATCCACATTAAAACACATCAACAGAAAAATGGAAGTGACTCCCTCAAATAAAACCAGGCAGAATGTTTTTGAGCATCACAAGACAAAAATGGCAAAAGACAGGGAGTATAAAAGAAAAATGATGGGTTAACCCTTACTTCAACAACTTGGCAGCTTTGTGTTTAATCATATGTTTAATCAACCGTTCCTGTTTTACAAATAAACCTCTGTTCCTTGCCAGAGTCTTCAAAAATATTTCCAAACCCAAAATTTTTTTAATTAGCATGTTACCATCATTGTGTTTATGCTAATAATTATCATCAACTTGATATGCTCCATAAAGTGAAGTATTGCAAATTTGTAGTGGCCCTGAAGGAATTTCACAGCCAACGCTTGACACGATTATGGAATTTAATGATAAACTCAAACGTATCAAACAAACACTGCATTAGTCACAACGCATAAGACGTCCTGGTTACGAAACTGTCTATTTATGAATAATATCTATGGGATCCTCTGGCAATGAGCGGTTAAGGTTCAAAACTGAAATTATTGTACAGGGTTTGATATATGGCTTTGCTGTACAGTAAAATGTAGTATATTTTTACATTTCTACGGAAATAGCTTGTCTGGGCAGGAAGGTCAATGTTTTATCTTTTAATGCGTAATAAGTTTAAAAGATGGCAGGTCCTCTAGAGCCCTCTGTTGCTATATTTAGCTAATCTGCATGGTTCTTCCAGTTGCTCCGTTCACCCTAATGCAGCTTACACTAATGGACACAGACAGTTCCTGAAAACCATCTAGTCTAGTGAGTTTTTCCCCAGTCCACTTTCTTTCAGAAAGCATTGGCTCGCCAATTTAATGTATGCTGAAAGTCAGCGTTATTTTTAAGCGCGAGGGCATGAGAGTTTTTGTTGCCTTTCACCTGATAAGGTGGTGATTGGAGTTTTTTGAGATTGTTGGATTGACATTGCTGCACTTCTTATATAGAACAAATAATTAATCTGCACATTTTGCAGGTATAAGTGTGTTATGCATACTATATCTTTATCTTTAACCTGTGGCATGCGGAAACAGACAAAAAAAGGTTTAGGCAGCCAAAGAGCAGGGACTCTAGAAGGACAGGGACCTCTTTAATCAGTTTTGGTTTTCAGCTTGGTTCCCCATCAACTCGCTTTGCCATATTTACAACTGTATTGGCAAGTAGACTGTATGCATACCTCCAATGCTTTTTCCATTTAGATCAGTCATATGATATTAAGAAAAAATCTAATTGCTTTAGCTACACATTGCTTAGGGCCAACCTAACGCTGTATAATAAAGTTGGTGGGTCAAAGCAAACTGTCCCTGTAGTGTTGTGGTTTTTCAGCTCCAGTAGATATTTTCATTGTGAAAGTACCAGATCCATAATTTGCTTTCATAATAATTTACTTTGGCAGTGTGCAATTGACCCCTGGCCAGATTACATTTAGCATTTACATGTTAGCTGGATCCTACCTGTGCTTCTTTCATTGGATTTGTATTTGTTCTCTTTTGCAGACTGTATTATGGAATGTATATGGAACATATCTACCATATGTGTTGGTGCCTGCTTTATTATTGGGTCACTTGGCTGAGCTTTTGTAAATAAAATTGAGTGAAATTTCTAAATGTCATAAGATGTAAATTTAAATCTTATTATCACAGTTATTAATAATATCACTAAGATATCAGTTGAGTGTTTGTAGCTCTAATTTGTATGCAGTAAGTACATATGTCTGTACAGATCTGTTGTGCCCACTGATCTTACAAAATCCCTTTTTATGCTTCTTAAATTGCATCTTAATATGTCGGCATCGTAGCACTTTGGTTCCAAGAAGGAGAATCTATTATCGCTGCAGATTTTAACATGGTACGTGTTAAGTAGCTGGCAACACTTCTGACACTGGGGTGCCAAAAACTGCCAAAAATCTGATTAAATGTGTGCAAGAATATGCTGCTTTGGAAGAGATGGATAGTGGAATGCAGATCTTAATTCATTTTGTCATTCTACAGAATTCTTCTGTTTTCATTGTATGCAGTTTTTAACAACCTTCAAAGATTCAATTATTCTAGGTTGCTGTTGGTGTGTACAACCAGCTGTGGATTTTGTAGCTCCTATCCTGTATGCCAGACTAGATTGATTATACTTCAAAGCTTAAGTGTGCTATCCATAGTCTCCGTGCTGGTGTGACAAGATCATGCCAAGAGGTGTGCCTGCTCTGGAGAGCCTTTCTTTGAGATGTTTATTAGATACCTAATAACTGGTTAAGGTCGTGTTTGGGAGCTAGGGGAATGCCGTTTGAACTTCATGTCTTTTAACCAAAATTGATGTGCTATTAGCTACTAACATTGTGAAACCGTACCTAGAGGAAATAAATGCTTTTTAAACCATGGCAGAGCCTATGATGGCACATTGAAAGAGACCTTCTTCTTTTAGCTGCTGCAGTGAACAGGACACTGGATATCCCTTTATATAGCCACGGAAGAGCTCCTTCTGTACGGTAAATGTTAGTTGGCCCAGAATAGCAGGGGCGCATGGCTGTTTTAAATGTTTCCTAAGAGAGGTTGTCAATGATGGGTGACATCACGAGCTGTGAGCTTTTACTGGTCTAAAGCATCAAGGGGGGGCAATCTCAACTGTAGGTAATAAAAAGATGTTACCATATTTCTGATCCATCTTCTAAGGAGCCCCATTAGAGCAATATGGGCTTAAGTGGATGCTTATTATGCTTGCATGGTAATGCCATCTCTTGGTGCAGCCCTTGGGTAGTAAACTCAATAATTCCATCACCCCATGTGGCTCCTGTTTCCTTAATTCATATTGTAATTTGAGTTTAACTATGGGATTTTTCTTACTTTTTTATATGTTCATCTTTTTTAGGTAATAACTTGAATTAATCTTCATATCTGCTCGATATATGTCACAGCCTGTTATTATATTATGTGACTACAGCTATTTATATGACATGCCATTGAAGTTCAAAGAATTATATGGACAAAGAATGAAACAAGAGTTACAAATCAGCTCTTCATTATTACAATGTGCAGGCATCAAAATAACCAGCCACATGGAATGATTTGCTTAAGAAGCTTGTTAGAAACAAGTGATGAAGCCTCAAGTCGATAGCTGCTATGAGATTAGAAGTCTCCCTTTTAGTTTCACATAGGTACTTATCTTCCATTTGTCAGATTATGTCAATTGCACAGTATATTATACTTGGCTCAGGCAAGTTTATGGGTGATAGGGGAGGTCAAATGCCGTATAATTACAATATGAAGTAATTCCCTTTATTTGGCATTCATACAGAGAACTTCTGTTCTACAAAAACTATTTTCAAATGTATGTAACTGGGCCTATATGATATTAGAGAGAACTCATTGAATGAATGGGCATATTTATTCCCTCATCCATAAAAAGACAAGAAAAAGGTTCGGCAATATGACAAACCCCATTTTCCCATTTGTTCTCCTTTTCCGCAGGACGGGTAAATTATTGATATGAAACAGTAATGTGAGATCTAAAATACATTTAAAAAATGGTTGCAATAAATGTGAAACATTAATACATTAAATGTATTTCTCAAAGTACTTTCCTCTGCTACAGCTTTCACAGAAATTCACATTTTACTGAACATCCCCCAGTTTCTGCAAGTTCAAGTTAATGGATGCTTTCAGGTCTTTTAATGTATATTTCATTTCTTAAACCCTTTTCCTTTACCTTTTTTACAATGTGAGATGCACATACATTTATTTCTTGGAGTCATTCTGTGGATGATTCTGATGTGGAATTTCTCAAATTCACAAAACCCCCCCACAATATAAAGCATCAAACCTATAAAACAATCATATACAGAAGGTATCATAACTAAGTATAAACAGACTGTAAAAATAAGAATTAAGCTTTGTACATGTGCACCTATGGTAATTATTACAGTTTATGTTAATTTGGCTATATGAATATATTAGAAGCCCAGCAAAAACTTCTGATCTGTGCAGAAAATAGATTTCTGCAGGATCCGGGTCACTAAATTCTATTACATCTACTCTTACCCTCAATCTGCTGCCAGGTTTGTGTAATAATGTTGCTGATTTTATTAAAACAGTATGTTTGCTCCTTGTTTTTTGTTCCAAACCCCTTAATTAAATTTATATATTACAATTCTTTTCTTACTCGAAAATTGTGTAGAGACACTTTATAACACTTTATAGAGACACTTTATAGCAGAAAGAAAGCACATTAAATAAGTCATTTTGAAAATCCTATGGCATGTATTCCTAAACCTGTTTATTTTTTTAATGTTATTTATTTAGAATAGTGTTTTGGATTAATTATCAGAATATCCGGACAGTGGCAACATTAAATATTTATGTACCTTTATCTAAATTCTGGACCTTGGCCATTGTTCCTCTGCTAAACCAGTCTGTTACCCATTCAGATGTTATTTTGGTATTCTTTGTAGATAATATTAGGTGTAGTAACTGTTTTCTTTGCCGAAGCATGCTTGTCATGTTCATATTAATCCCCTTTGAGAGTGGCTTTGAGATTGCTGGAATGTCCTGAATGACTTGCTCTAAATGAATACAGTGTGGTTGCTAACATTTAATCAGTGTTCCTGTCTCCATACCAATACTGAAGTGGAAGATTTTAAGTAGGTCTCTTACAAACATGTTGCAAGCCAGCATTCACAGCGTGTGACACCTCTCCTACCATCTAAGAGGATTATACGTGTTGTCTGTCAATGTTTTCTATCAATTCCTGCCACATCTCAGGATAGGGGTCTTTTTATGTATGCCTGCACTTGAGATGAGTAAGCTGCAAGGTGTTTGCATCACCCTTTTTGCTGCCGTGTGCTTAAGTTAAAGTGGAGCCACTAACTGATTTGCCCATCAGTGGGATCTTTTTGGATATTTTTGTTTTTCTTTTGTTTGACCCTTTTGATTATAGAGTATCTGGTCTCATTTTTTAGTAATATTTAGAATGTCAAATATAAACTGTGGGATTTGGGATAAGGTGACAGATCCACTCTAAGAGATGGAAGAAAAATATATAGTATTAGAAGATACTTCACTTTTTTGATGCAGCTGTATTTTACTGAAATGGGTAAACAGGGCATAAGTAGCGCATCACGCAGAAATTTGGAATGTGCTTTTGGTTATTCTCTGTTTATCTTTTACTATAATTTTAAATGAATGTTCAGTTTATTAAGGAATGATTTATGGTAGAAAATCTGTCAGGTGCTGGGTACTCCTGTACTCTGGGCGGTGTGACTATGGTAACGGAGTACCGATTAGCGGAACAAGAGGTTGCCTAGGTGAATGGACAGGTAAAACCTCTTGCTATTGGTCGTCCAGCTTCAAATGAGGGTCTCACAGGTGCTACAGGTTAGTGGTAATTACCCGCAGACTTTATAACCCCATCACACCATTCAGTCAGTGCTTAGTTGTCTGATGTCTTTGCTACAGCTCTGCAACAGTCTATCAATTAACGCTTGCTCTGCTGTGGACTTTGTTGTGCATTTACTAAACTTTGACCCCTGGCTTGTCTTTCGTTGCTGTTGATTGTCTCCTGCGTGATTGCTGATACGGCTTCCGATGCTGGCACCAACCTTTGGACTGTTCATTGATTATGCTTTTTGCCTGTTGCCTGTGTTACAATAATATTTAATAATATAATAACAACAATACAATATTTTAAGTATCATTTCTGCCTGTTTTTTTTTTTTTATCTGCCAAGTATGAGCAGCTCACCCGCAGAAATGAAATAATCACCAAATTTGAATGCTTGCTCACATAGGTTTCCAAACACTTCTGCTTCAATAGGGGTGAGATGACCTTCTTGAAGACTTCTCTAGGAGTGCTGCCTTGAATTTTAATAAAGCAAAGGTTTCATTCCCAAACCTTAAAGGATTGGTAATCGGATGGGCTACAGGATTGTAACGTTCTTGTATTTTTTTAAAATTCCGTTTTCAACCACTTTGTGACGTACCTTAAATATTCAAATAGTTAAAGCTAACATTGTGCATAGTACAGCTTATTTCACAGGATGTAGATCAAATTTTCATTATCGTTGCCTCTGAATGCTCGGAGAAAATACTTTTATTAAAACAAAATTACTCGAGGACTTGGGAAAACAAAAATAAATTAGTGTGGTGTTCCCTTTTTATACATTTGTCAATTAGGAATTGTTGTTTGAAGTCTCTTCTCACTTCGCTTACATTATGAAGAGCCAACACCAGTGAGCTTCTACACCAAGACTAACATCAGTGGCCTTGTATTAAGCATATTTAAGTCAGTGATTAAACTATGTATTATGCAGGATCGGCTGTTCTTGCAGAGATAAAGCCCTGTATTATATGTACAGTGAGTTCAGGGCTAAATACACTGATCTCCTTACATCTACAGCCTGTTTTGTATGTGGTTTTTTATCAGGAGAAAAGTATAGTTAAAATGATACCATTTATTCATCAATTAACCAAGTTAACTGACCTCAGTGAATGAAACCAGAAAGAGAGAAACACAGGGTATCTGCCCATACGCAAAGCACAGAGAGCATGCTCACATACCCTTTGACACTGGTGTTTGAAATCTAATTCAGTATGATATGTTGGTTTCTCAAAGTTTTTTACAGCTGGTAATTAGCTAGTCACATACATACAGTTTCATGGGAATTTTCAGCCAAAAAGACAAAAAAAGAAAAATGTATTTCTAGTGCAGATCCTAAGTTTGCCACCGATCCTATGCGGCGTATATGTGCAGCATATAGGAAAGGCATCAGCATATGATGATCTGCTTCACAGCTTGCTGATGAACAATTATAAGGAGAAGTTGACATAAGTTCCCTTCAGTCAGTATTAACATTTACACAACCATGCATTTTTTGTTGTATATTTTCATTATATCCCTTTGATTGCCATCACTCGCATTCTGTTTGACAATAATCCATTTTTGTTGTTATGTCAATAAAACATGACTGGCTGTAAAATTGCATATATTAGCCTATTTTACTTTATCAATTCTTTTTTATTATGTTTACAATATTAACGGGTCAGATATTGACACTTCACTAACAGTTTTATGTACTAGTGACATCTTATGTCGACCTATATTTGTAAGTCCCAGTATACATGTATGTGTCCTTTGTGTATGGTTGACTGAAATCATAAGATACCAAAGTCTGTGGCAGTCTTTAGCAAATATATGTAGGCATGATGATGCAAACACCACTACAGTAACTGTCATTAAAACAGCAACTGTGTCATTTTGTTGTTGAGCCTTCCCCTTCACATTGGGGCTTACGCCATACGCTTCCTAACTTCGCACGCAACGTTTAAAATAACCTGTTACCAGGTAGCTGTGAAGTGATTCAGTTAAAATACAAAGCTACAGATGGATCACCAGCATTCATAATACAGAGTCTGCAATGCCGTACAATGAGGTTATGCATACAAATTATGTATGGAAACAGAGACTGAGGGTGTGGAGGAACCCTTTTACTCACCCTTTCTAAATAAATGGTTACTGAGCAGCCCTAAAGCAAGCCCCATTTAGCATTCTTAAGGCATTTTTTATGAACAGTCTTCTATCATCCGGCCTATGCAGTACTCGCTGTCCACGGTGCCTTCACAATAAAACTGCTCTATAAGTTCCAGAGTCGAAAATGTTTTGTGTGATGCTTAAGAGTGTACTTATGCTCCAGTAGAAACTGACTGTAGAAAGCATCTGTGAGCACCAGCAACATATTAGCCAGTCTGCTTGCTAAAAGTAGTATAAAATGTACATTTGCGTGCATACTCAAAATTAACCAATAGCTGTAATACAGCTACACAGGGCTGAAGTTTGCATTATCAAAACCTTGGGTCTTAGGAAGCACTAGCCTTGTTGGTACGATTTACTGAGAACACCAGTCATAATGTTGTTGCACTCTTGGTCTTGCTGTAGATGATCTATCAAAAACAACCACACCATACCTTTGACTTACAAATAAGGAAAATGCAGACAGGAACTATAAAAAATGTAATATGCAAGTCCCAGGTAAAAGGTCAGTGCTGTTTTACTAGTTTAGTTTCAAATGCATGTTTCATTCTATATATGCCCTGATCTCAAGGGTGACCTTTGTAGTGCTGATGGGTGGACACCTGGGTCCTCCAGCTATTTACTGTGTACCATTTTCTATTCTTGGAGATTGTTGTCTTTATATACTGCTCATTCTTTTTTTGAAGATTTTCTGAGTTATAAAAGCCCAGAATTAAACAATTGTGGATTACTTTTTGTTTCTTGCATGGAAAAGTAATGCCAAGCAAGACATTCCATTTTCCTGTACATTGATCAGATTGTTCAGTTGACAGTATTAATCCTGATCTGTTTTCCGATTATATAAAATATGGTGATTTAACACCATATAGAGCTTTAATCAAAGACCCATTAATTATAATGTCATAATCAGCCATACCGGGGTCAAAAATGATGCTTTGAATAATAGATTGGTCGAACAGTGCATTTTATTTACATGTTATAAGGAGGATAAAATGTTCATATATTATACCTCTTTCTACTTATTTGTGTAGAAACATATGGTGTATTTTTCTTCTACCCAGTCTTTTTGTTTTCAAATATTTTTAGTGACCAAGTAGTAGTGACTATTACACCACCTACTCCAAAGGATCTGTGTGCAATAAATGAATGATCCATAAAACAGCAGAAATAAAATAGCAGAGGTGTGTTAAGTGAGGTTTACCAGCAGTTAAGAAGAGAGCTTTGTTGTGCATTGCAACAAATCTATGGACCAACAATGTAATTGTGTATATTTATTGTAGATGTGTATGTGTGATAGTCTATTCGTGTGATATGCATGTCGTGAATGCAAATATCCATTGCTTGTGCTCACGAGAGGTGGATGTGACATTCTAGACAAGACACGCTCCTGGAATACTATTGCTGTTCCTAAGTGAGCCACATAACTTATTTAATGTGGATGTGATGACTCTGTGTGCATATTTAAAGTGTAACAACATCAAAGTTAAAGTTCAAATTGTTGTCTTGCAAGTGAACCATTTCATCATCTCTCTGGCGAACACTCCTGATGTTGGACAATGCTGATATATATCAGAGCCGCCATAGTGATAACTAAATGTGCTTATTTGCAGCGTTTCTTGTCTCTCTCTTATTTGTAATCCTGTTTGTACCTAGCATTCACCATAGATAAGATAACACTGGGATTTCCAATTACTTCATATTAAAACCCAACAGCATCTGCAAGTAGCCATGAAAATTCATTTTTCAAGTTTGTCGTTGACACATTTTCTACTTTATTTTAAAGTGCATTAATGGCTGCTCGCCTGGCCCAAGCAGAATCTGTTTTAGGATAAGATTGATTTCTCCACTAACAGCTCCTCTATTTCATTTCAGTGTTCCTTCGGATATAATGAGAAATATAAATCAGAGCGTGGTGGCAATAACATTACAGGGGGAAAAGGTCCAAAGAACGGCTTTTAATACTCCACCGACAAGTAATGGAGGGAAATGAAAAATAGTTTAGCTTATTTAGGAAACATGAGTCCGTAACAGACGACACATAATCAAATCTGGTTATATGGAAGAGGCTTGAGTCCTATCTTTTTGGTATTTGGCTTAAAGCTGAATTGTTACCAATGCAACACATTACTTATATGACAAATATGTGTAGCACGTGCTTTTTTGCTTTTCTTTCCATGTAAAAAAAATTGGTTCATAGATGGAAATCTACTTTAATTCTGACAGGTTGATGATTTGACATCACTGTAACGCATTTTTCAACTACTATTTCAACATATACATTAAGTACATAATTTCATTCAACATAACCTTAATTATGCATTGCACATGCTGTTTCCGTCTCTTTTTAAATAAAAGGAGCTTAATGTGTTAAATGCATACATTATTTTTACGTTTGTGTATAAATATTTTTTATTATTACATGTATGTGGTATAAAGTAGTTTAGTTATTTCAGCTGCTCCAAAGTTAACGTTTATAATTTGTTCTTGTTATGTCATTGTCTTGGTGTTATTATTGTTATCATTGTGACAGTGCCAAAAATGTATGCACTTCTTTAAACAGTAAAGTACTCGGATTGACTGATATACAAACATGTGAACTAAAGAAAATCCTGCTCACTTGCTTACGTTCTAGAACGAGTTGGACATAAAAGAAACCTAGGCTATTAAGGTTGTGGGGTGGACCCTTGAATGTAGGCTCTGGCGGGGGGGCTTGATTGTAGGCTCTGGGGAGCAGAGCGCCCTTTTTTCTGTTTCTGTATAAAAGTTATTTTATATAATTATTTCTTTAACATGCTAGAGAGTGCAATTAAAGTTCTGTAAAAGTAGAACGGCACCTTTAACCATGAAACCAGAGGTAGCTCAGAGATGCAGTTTTTCAGAGTGTCCTACAAATTCTCTTCATGGCAGGCTGGTTGGGAGAGTTTTCAGTTTGTTTCTCATATAAATATCTACTTCTGACATATTTCTTTCTATCGAAACAGGTCTGACGTTTAAGCAGCTACTGGTCCGCTTTACTAAGGGCAGGTTACCAATTCAGACTTCATGGAGGAGGAGGGAGGTCCATCACAAGACCCAAACCCCCAGAAAGCACCCCACTTGATTTCAGTGGAAACATTTTTTGCCAGTAATTGCTTTTCTTTAAGAAAAAAAGTTTATTTGCCTTTAATTTGCATTTAGCATTCGTGGGGCACTAAACTGTCACTTTAAAAGATGGCATAATTTACTCATGTTGCCAGAGACAATACAGTTTTGAAACATAACCTATTTTTTTACTAACTGCTTTGTAACGTTAACTACTAAAATTTTGCAGTCCATAAACACCTATACCTGTTTTGCACGGTATTCATGGAGCCATTTTTATTTTTAAATAAGAGGAAAATTAACCTTTATTTCTCTAACATTTATCCTGGGTGGAAACACAGTGACTTAATTAATAATTGTGTATACAGCATTCTATTTCAAAACCATAGGAAGGTGACATAAGTTTAATTATAGTTATTTTTTTTTTGGTGCAACTTCTATTCATTTGCTATGGGCACGTTTATGTGAAATTAAAATTCTCGTCTGTCTTCCTGCATTGTGAAGACATAGAGGTGGTTCTTGCTGTCTGCCAAATAACACAGTACAGAAATGCACTAGTGGAGTCTATGAAACATGGTACATTCCTGTATGATTTTTATAACAAGAATCTGCAAGACCCCCAGATCTCCAACAGTGAAAAGAAGAGTTTCTAGCTGTGGACAGGGATCATCAAGAATTCTCAGGAAATTTAAGTATATATTATAAAAGCCAAATGTTGAATTGCAGGAGGAAATACTCTTTATTGTCACTGTAAGATTAAATAAATAGTAATACAAAAAGTGGGGGGACTTTTGTCATCAGAAATTGTAGCACTTCTGCCATGAGCTGTGATTACTGTGTTTTTGGCAGCACTGACATTTTTTTAAAGTTAGATGTTAATCCAGTCCCAAATTTAGTTAGTGTAAATCAGGATTATGAAAGGGATTATAAGGATTATAAAGGAGGTGCATAACAGAAGCTCTTGAGTTCATCACCCTCTGAAACTAAAGGCGGTTTAGAAAAGCTCTCACTGCAGAATTAAGGGTTTCCAGTGTGGGAAACATACTACCTTTCTAGTAAAAACATTAAACTATTTTACTATCTCATTCATGGCAAACACATAGTATTATAGTATTATTATAGTAATAATATATTATAATAATATTATATTATAAAAATATTATATTATTGCAAGCTGCTCACCACAAAAATGTGAACGAACCATTAGCTATCATATGCATCAGTTGTCCCTATAACTTTATGGAATTTTTCTACTCTAACTTTAATGGATTTCCATGTGTTGTCTGTGAAATTCTATGAATGGACTAGGGCTGAAACAACTAATCGATGTCAACGATTTTCATTATCGATTAGTCGAATCGATTTTTATCATTTATAAAAAGTTTTTTTTCAGAGCAAATGCTCTGAAAAACTCCTCTCCTTATATAATCCGACCTCAAACAGAGATCGGATTATAACACTAGAATCCAGATCCCCCGCAACGCTGCAGGGGACCTGGATTCCCCTCACTGTCAGCCGGTGGGTGTCCGTGCGATGCCCACAGACAACTTCCACCTCTCCCCTCCACTTCAGCTCCTACGATGCAGTGGCAGCATCACATGATGTAGAAGCCCCAGCGGAAGTGAAGGTGCAGACCCCCACCGGCTGACAGAGAATCGAGGTCTCCTGCAGAGGATCATCCTCTATGTCAGCTGGTGGGGGTCTGCGCGATCCGCACAAACAGGCTCCGTTACTGCCCTTCACTTACGCTGAGGCTTCTATGAAGCTGCAGTGAAAGTGCCTGTCAGCAACGGAGGTTCAAAAAACACCAGGGAGTCGGGAGAGAGGCAGAGTGGTGTATGGGAGCCACTCCCATACACCACTCTGGCTCCTCCCCCCTCCCATACACCACTCTGCCTCTCTACCCGGCTCCCTGGTGTCTTGTGAACCTCCGTTGCTGACAGGAGGCGGAGTGGTGTATAGGAGGGGGAGGAGGCAGAGTGGTGTATGGGAGGGGGGAGGAGGCAGAGTGGTGTATGGGAGGGGGGAGGAGGCAGAGTGGTGTATGGGAGGGGGGCAGGAGGCAGAGTGGTGTATGGGAGGGGGGCAGGAGGCAGAGTGGTGTATGGGAGGGGGGCAGGAGGCAGAGTGGTGTATGGGAGGGGGGCAGGAGGCAGAGTGGTGTATGGGAGGGGGGAGGAGGCAGAGTGGTGTATGGGAGGGGGGAGGAGGCAGAGTGGTGTATGGGAGGGGGGCAGGAGGCAAAGTGGTGTATGGGAGGGGGGCAGGAGGCAACGTGGTGTATGGGAGGGGGGAGGAGGTAGAGTGGTGTATGGGAGGGGGAGGAGGTAGAGTGGTGTATGGGTGAGTTATAGTGGTGTATGGGGGGTATAATGAATTTCAGGGTAGCAGAGTGGTGTGTGGGGGTGTAATGAATTTCAGGGAGGCAGAGTGGCATATCTGGGGGAGGCAGAGTGGTGTGTGGGGGTGTAATGAATTTCAGGGAGGCGGAGTGGCATATCAGGATGCACAGTGGCATATAGGGAGGTATAAGGCATAAATGGGGGTGAGTGGCATATTGGAAGTTATAAGGCATATCAGGGGGCACAGTGGCATATAGGGGGTATATAGCATATCGATATTAGGCATATCAGGGGGGCATAAGACATATCTGGGGGTAAAAGGTATATCAGGGGGCTCAGTTGCATATCACTGGCATATAAGGAGTATAAGGCATATTGGGGCACAGTGGAATCTCTGGCATATAGGAGGTATAAGGCATATATGGGGGCAGAGTGGTAAATAAAAGAAAATATAAACAAGACTTTTTTCTCATAGTTTTTATTAAATATGAAAAATAGTTAACATATGAATTAATATTTACTAATAACTTTGTATTAAAACCTAGTTTGAGAAACACTGTGTTTGGGTTCTTGTAGGTTTTATTATTATGTCAGTAAAATAAGAAGGTGAAGAGAGAGAGAGAGGCCATTGCGATAAAGAGATGAAAGTGTAAATTGTACGTTTTCTATTACATTATTTTAAATTTAAAACATTAGCATTTTTTTTATCCGATTAATCGAAAAAATAATCGGCCAACTAATCGATTATTAAAATAATCGTTAGTTGCAGCCCTAGAATGGACATATATCCAAATAGGTCTAACAGAATAAACAGATTTCCCTTTAAGTGGGAACGCAGCTACCATTAAAACTATTTCGTTTTCTTATCTTGTGTGGAAAATTTGGACCCTATTAAAACTACTTGTTATACTAGTATAGAATTTGTCGCTGTTTAAATTACAGTTTTATGCTTAAAAAGCTCATACAACATTTTGAACCTTATTAGTAGGCTGTAGTGTGACATTCCATCAGTTGTTTAAAACCTATGGAATAAAATCTCAAAATCCAAAACAATGAGGCTGCGTGAATATATGTCTACACCCGAGGTCAATATTTAGCCTTTGTAATATGTTAAGTTAATATTTTAATATGTTACTGCGGGCCTGGCCACTCTTTGTTTATACCTGCTGTAATAAAATGACCAAAACTTCACTTTTAATACTCAAAAGGGCTAATTTTCTATTGATTTAGTGAAGTGAGTACACCTATACACAGTGATTTAACTGAGTAGCTTGAATAACTGTATAATGTTCTTCTGCTTGTAATCTGGCATTTTCAGCAAATCTTTACCTTTTGTTTTCTCCTCGCAACCATAACTTTCAGTCAGCCCTGAAGTCGTTGCCAATTCATCCAAATAATCTCTGCACTTTTCATTTCAAGTCCCCTTCCTCTGGATGTCTGCCAAGAATTTTCTGCGACGCTGCAGAAAAAAGGAAAACAGATCTCGTTTCTCGACACAAAAAACATATAACCCTGATCAATCAAAATGAATGGGACAATGAAAGGCAACAAATATTTTGTTAAATGCCAGACAAGGATACGTATTAAACCTGCTTGTGGATCATTATTGAAAGAAGTGCATCAGCTCACCTTTTAAGAGCCTTCTTGACTGGCAGTCAGAAATCAAGGTAGCTTTTGCTTCAGAGTAGTGTTCTGATGTATTATGAGAGTCCCTTTTTAGGATGGGTAGCATCAGTTTAAGATCCAAATCCTTCTACCTCCCTTTCCTTCCCTGATGTCCTCCTTTTCTACTTTTTTCTGAATGTTTGGTATGAATATAGAGATGTGCCCCTGGCACGCCTAGTAAAGAAGCATATTCAAGTGTGCATTATGGGGGGGAATCTGCAGAAGCAGTTGCATCCTACTGCTACTCCTACCCCAAGGCTTTATGTAGTGTAGTCAACAAGTCATGACTCAATACAATGACACATTCTGGCAGCACAGCATACTTTTAATAATAAAAAGCCTTCTTTGCTCTGGTTCTCTTTCTGCATTGCTGCTGAAGAGTTCCATTCAACATGTGGTATGCAGTTCTATTTGATCATCATCTGCCATACAAAGATCCTTTACTTAAAACATCTTGTTCTTTTTTTGTCCTTCCTTTGTTTATCCAATACAATTTTACGGGATTATTTATGAAGGTCTTTAATGCCGACTGTAGGCTATCACAGAAGGCAATCCATAAATAGAAGTATTCAATGTATTTTAAAGAGTTATAATCAAGACCTTGAAGCATTGCCACATTCACTATTGAGTATTGTGTATATGAAAACCCCACAATGGGACCGCCAAAATGTTTTTCATTGACTTGTATAGAACTGCACATCTTCAACTTTTTGTAATGCATAATAAGGTATTGCAAAATTTTCACATTTTGCTTAAAAATATTGCTCCCCATTAATGCAATAACATTTAACTAAACATGTGTTTGGTTAGATATGTCTTTACCTATAGCTGCAAACTTCAAGGTGCTGTCACTATATATATATATATATATATATATATATATATATATATATATATATATATATCCATTTACTCACAGAGTCCATTGCACACCATTCCAAATATTCCAAGCCCGGTGCTAGTAACCAGCAGTTTCCATGTAAAACACTTTCAAAAAGATGGTCAGCACTCCAGGTCTTTAAATAGACAATTTCATTTTATTCAAAGTCAAGTCGACGCTTCAGTCATTACTGACTTTCATATATATATGTGTGTGTGTGTAATAATATAACTTGCTAGTTATATTATTTCTTTTTTTCTTTTTCTTTACTATTTGACATGTCATGTGAAGCCTCTGTGGTACACTTACTGATTTATAACAACTTGATTCACATGGGGGTGCCTGAAATGTTACAGGAAGTAACAAAAGAAGGATATAATGGACATAGTCAGTGGAAATGGTCCCTTGATTATGCTTATGTGTTTCTTGCTTTGCTTTCTGGCAGACATTTCCAGTAATTGCATTTTAATAATGACTTTTCTACAAGACAAGAAGTTATATTCATATTCAGAATGTACCTTCCAGTGGTGAGAAAATGGAAATTTTGTGCCATCAAATAATCCAGAACGTAGCAAAAATTGCAGCAAATGTAACACAGTTTCATGTGAATGCCTTCAATTAGTGGGTTTTTGTGAACATTAGTCTTGTGATTATATTATTTTCAGCAGTGAAGAATGATGAAGGTGACTAATGGAATACTGCAGCGATGTGGAATATCGCCAGTGGAACCATACAATGAACAAGGGTGAATTAATCCATCTTTATCACTGTATTGTCAGATTGAAGGGCGACAGATGATAATGCGGCTTTACAGTATTGCTGGATTCACTTAAAAATATACTGATGCAACAAATCTCACATATATGAGTAATAATAGGGATCCAGTAGCACAAAACATTGCAACTTTATACTATATACACCGATCAGCCATAACATTATGAACACTGACAGATGAAGTGAGTAACTAATCTTTTTATCATGGCACCTGTCAGTGGGTGGGATAAATTAGGCAGCATTTCCTCAAAGTTGATGTGTTAGAAGCAGGAAAAATGGTGTGGGCCAAATTGTGATGGCTAGATGACTGGGTCAGAGCTGCTGCTTTTGTGGTCCTGGTCTGCCGTGGTCACTGCGTATGAAAAATGGTCCAAGGAAGGAAAAAGCGGGTCATGGGCGTCCAAGGCTCATTGATGCACGTGAGGGACGAAGGCTGGCCTGTGTGGTCAAATCCAACAGAAGAGCTGGTTATGATGGAAAGGTCTCAGAAAACACATGGTGCCTCACAGTTTGTTGCTTTTGGGGTTGCATAGCCGCAGACCAGTCAGGGTGCCCATGCTGACCCCGTCCACTGCCAAAAGCGGCTACAATGGGCATGTGAGCATAAGAACTGGAGCAATGGAAGATGGTGGACTGGGCTGAGTGCGTGTGCGTTGCTTGCCTGGAGCACACATGGCACCAGAATGCACACAGGGAGGCCCACCTCACAACTTACAGAACTTAAAGGATCAACTGCTAAAGTCTTTGTGCCAGATACCACAGCACACCTTCAGAGGTCTAGTGGAGTCTATACCTCAACGGGTCAGCACTGTTTTGGCTGCAAAAAGGGGAACTGTGCAATATTAGGCAGGTGGTCGTATTAATGTTAGGGCTGGTCGGTGTGTATTGTTTTTAAAAAGCAAATATGTCATATAATAGAACATAAACAGACAAAACCTAATGTTAAAACACTAAAAAGAGCAATTATGTAATTATTTTATCATGACAATTCTTTTAATTCAAATCGGTTAACATTCCCCTCCTGCCAGCCTCCGGGTTTTTTTTCTATGCAAAGAGCTCAGAAGTGCTCTACCCACCATGGACCTGCATTGCCTTCACCTTGCCTCCGTTGATGAGATTTTTAAGAATATCTCACTACGTTTACACATGTGCGCAGTTATTTCTTCAACGTGCATTAGTGTCACCAGCACACGTTTTTCCTGGAAAAAAAAAAATGAGGTGATACTAGTGCCTCTTAAGGACAGCTGGTGTATGTGGTATGTTTCCCTTTATATGATAAACATTGATCTGACAGCAGACCAGCCGAGGTGACCTCTTACATGCACTGTGTCTGGTATGACACACGCTTTATAACAGTGAGACCTGTGAAAAAAATACAAATTCTGCTTTAGATTCCAAACTATCTTCTTAGATATCAGTGTCATTGGTCAGACGGCACATAACCAAACAAAAAAAATGTTGTGGGGAGTGCCCTCAAAGGGGAAATAGGGCCTGATAGTAGTAGAGAGACAGGCAAATAAGAGGTGGATGCAGAAGGAGGCATTTGGGGATTAAATTGAATAATTCCCATTGAGGATTCCTGGATAATGACGAGTCTATTGTTTTTATCTTAAAATAATAAAAAAATAAGCCTGTTACTCATTCACTTTGTACCATTCCTAAAAGCGGTGTGTTTTGGAATGAGACACTTGTTTTGTAAATATTTTAAAATAGACCCATTTTATATAAGAAAGAGACAGGTGGAAGGACATGTTTTTTATTTTTTAGTCTGTGTAAAACTCCTTCCAGCAGTCTTGTGTAATCACATTGACAGATGGATGTGTGGGCTCAATATACCATTGGTAGATGTTTATGGATGCAAAATCATTAGCATTTTGTGCAAATCTTTGATGCTTAGAGTTCCATGCCTTAGGTATATATTAGCATACATGAACCATCTTTGCTCTCAGTGAGAATAAGAGCCAGGGCACGGGGTAAACTCATTTCGTCTAGGGCAAAATCGGAAATGACTAATAGTTAAGTATCATGATGTTTGCTTGACAGAATTCAAGAACACCAGCCTTTATGATGCAAGAAACATTGTATACTTTTTTATGTATAATCGTAATAATACCATTCTCACTTCTTGGGTCCCAGCCATACCTGAGGAGCCTACAGTATCTGCTGGTTGTCTTTGCCTTCCTACATGAAGCTGCCTGAAGTCCTGCACAATGACCTGCAGGAAGAGGAAACACATGAGATGTCTAGCTGCCATGCACAGAAATATTTTTTTGCATTTTTCACTTTTTCTAATTTTCTTACATGCTGTGCGTGGCAAAAACTGAACCTCATGTAGATGAGTGAAATGGATCACAATTCTTGACTCCAGCAATAGGAGCGATATTTACCTAATATACTAGGGATGCACTGTAGTGTAAATAAACTTTTACATCAAACACTTCTTTAAACTGATCTCCATCTTTCATCAGCAGATAATTTTGTTCTTGACACTATATTCTTAGAGAAAATAGACATTTTTAAGCATATGCAAATGAGTATTATCTCCTGGTAACTGAACACTAAGGGCTTTCTGAAGCTGTAGAGATAACTAATTGCATTAATATATTGATTGTTGTCAGGGCAACAAGGTATTCTAAAAGAGGAGATACTGATATCTAAATGCAAATGTATTTGTCAAGCAGGTTTATCCTGCCTGCAAGAAAAACACTGGGTTACCATCAGCTGTATTCAGCTTTCTCAATTCGCCAGGTTTTAGTTGACGTCTGAATGGTGCGTTTATGTGGCTTGTGTTTAGCCTTGAGGGTGTGGTGTACATTGGTATTAAACACAATAAATAAGAAGGTACCAACTAATAAAACTGTGACTCCTATCATAAATTATATATTTATCATATGATGCTTGATGCAACACAACGCATCCATACTGCATACGCTGCAAAGACCAAAAAGCTGTAAAAGGCTTTGTATTATTTGTTGAGCAATATAAATGGCGATACATCTCAGGAAACAATCTCTTAAAGAGAACCATATACATAGAGGGATTTGACAGAGCACAGGATGGAAGTATATGTTAAATGGCCAAACATGACATTTATTCTGAAGGGCTTTGCTGTAATATGAAAGTATCCACAAAGGTAGTGGTGGTACATCAAGACTGCTTGCAAGCAAAATCAATGCATCATGTTCTATGTGTCTCTATAGTGGAACATTAATGTTATTCAGTTCACTTATCATATGTCTTTATAAACATAGCTAAACATTTCTCTTTGCCCCTATTCCCCTCATTCATGTTGTAATTCATTTTTAATCTTTCCAATTCAATCAGTGTCTTATTTATTCAGTAGAGACCTTAGACACTTGACTAGGTTGCCCTGAGCAGACCCACCACCACTGGCTGAATATCAGTAGTTGCACTCTGTATTCTACTACAGGCAGGAGGTGGGCACTCAATATTTGGAGCGAAAGAGGAGCCATACACTTAAGAGGTATTGAGATTTGTATGTGATGATTTCCCTAGTTTACCCCTTTTAGCTGATAAGTAGCATGCATGTTTTTATTGCCCAAGTGCATTACTTTACATTTTATCAATATGACTGGTGTATTTTCTCATACCATTCTCTCAATTCAGTTAAAATATCCTGCAACAAATACACGTCATGACCTGAATTTATAACCCAGCTCGATTTGGTGTCACCTGTAGAAACAGAAATGTTACCAACAATGTCCAGAACCCAAAAAGCGACTAGAATAAAGTCCTGTTAAACCCACTTTTTTCTGTACACAGTTAAAATATAACCGAGGGAAACTTATGAAAAGTGGATGTAAGTTGCTGAAAGATGTTGTAAAAGTTACATTTGGGAATGCATGTTATAACGAAATGAAAACGGTTTATACTTACATATGTTTGAAGTGCTCTAGGCTTTTCCACAGCACAGCTTCAAGACTGAAGTGCTTGTGAAACTTACCCATGGGAACTTACAAATTGTCTTATCTATACTGCAAACCACAAGCACACCTCAACAACAACCAAATTGCTATCCTTTTAAGCACAAAAAGGAAGATTTAGCTGCATATGTGCCACAGTATTCTCAACCGTGGTTTCTGTAGATTTTTATTTGGAATACCTTCTTTAGCTTCTAGATCAAAAATGCCATGTTCTGCCCTTCCAGTGGTTATCTGACCAGGATTTTCAATTAAGGGTCATTAGCCTACCCATATATTAGGCAACTGGAATAAAATTGATGATGTTATATCAGTCTCTTCAAAATTGGTGGTGTTTGATATTGAGGTGTAACTTATTACTTTTAATGTAAGAAATACCAGATTAATTGGGAAGTGTAAGATAAGTAGTTTACAGTTTGAGATTAGGTTGCTAAAGGCTTAGTGTTTATAGGCATGGCTATTTCATTAGTTGCTATACAAACAATGTGGTAAACGGCACACAATCTTGCCAGCGCACTCCAGGCAAGTGTTTTGAGACCTTACCTGCTGCCACCAACATCCACAAATCATTTGACTTAGTCCTCTGCATCATAAAATTAAAGTGACACTCATTTACAGAGGAATTATTTATGTAGACAAGAGCCCTCATTTACAAGCATAATGAGTTCGGTATTTAGGATTTAATGGTCTCAGCAGAAGCTTTTCCAGCAGGACATATTGTGGAGATAAGCAATCATCTTATAGCAGGTATTATGAGAGACTTAGGACTGCTTATCTCTGTATCAGGCCCTGAAGGGATATTTTCACATCCCTGATGATGAGTTTAAAGTTCAGATTGTGAGAGGTGATGCTGTAAAAAGTAGTGGGTTTTTAATTATTTGTCTGAGATACCCAGTACAGTCGTTCAGATAGTAGTAGAAATGTGCAAGCCACAACTTTGAGAGGCAGAGAGCAATTCACAAATACAGCTAAGTAACTGTATACAAAAACATTTTGTGTTGCATATAAAGATATTACTAATGGGTTTAGGACTGTAGAGGATTGTGATAGACTCATGTCCATACCTGGAAACTCTCCGGGTTTGACCCGGAGATTGCCGGGTGAGCACTGCTTCTCTGGTTCTCCGGGTCAAGACCCGAATCCTCCAGGTCGCAGGAGGGGAGCCTTGACCTGCCCCGCTCCCCACCCATTTAACTTTAAATGGGGGTGTTTCCTGCTGCCGTCAGAGGGAATGCCCCCGACGTCAACAGGAACTCCCATTGAAGTTCCCAGGTATGCTCATGTCCACCAAGCATTCTGAACTCCAAAACAAAGACGTACCTCAATAGAGGAAGAGGAATGCTTGGGAGATATAGTGTGTATATATAATATTTCAAAGGACAACCTAAAGAACGATTAGGCTATGTAACAAACCTGTCGATCTCTAAGCAGTGAAAAGGGTGACTGCTGTATAAACGCTACAACCGAGATGAAGTGCTGACTAGGTTGACGGGAAACCCTTCTCAATTGTATTGTAAAACCTTATGCAGTATTAAACTGGTAGTCCCTTTTTTCTATTGTTTTAATGGCTTTATTCTTTTCCACATTGTGGTAACTTGTCTTGTCCCCATAAACAAAGGGATTAGGTTAAGGTGGGCGTTCTTAGAATCCTTCCCTCCCACAGTTCACTAAAGGAAGTGATGAAACAGGATGTGACGTCAAATGAAGGGTATATAATATAATACCACACATGGACTCTTTCAGTTCTTTTTCCTTTTCCTCCATGGTGGATGTGGTGAGAGTGAGCTCCCGGCAGTGAGCTATTATCGGATCTGGAGGCTTAACATTGGGTGAGATCAAATTGTGTTGAAGGGAATTGTTATATGTATAGAGAGAGAGAGATAAAAAAAAAGGGGTTGTTGTCCTGTGGGGTTTGGCTATGCGTGTATATGAGATAAATGTGTTTGCTGTGTTGTTACCTTATAATAAATACCTTTTAATGTAGACGAACCTTTGTGAGATATATTTTTATATTTGGTTCAAACACCACACACATGACAGCGATGTGCCCTACAGGTACTCTTGTTTTATGTTAGTACATAAAAAAATAGTAAGTGTATTTGCAGAATCACAGGGATAACAATGGGACAAAAGCTTCTCGAAATGACACATTCTCAAGACGTTGTTAACATAATTACAGTATACAATACGAGCTATTTCTCATTTATTGTGGCCCGCATATCATTGGTTATCATTGACGTGAAATCTTTTCAAGTATAATTTTCTGTGGGAAAATAGTATGTACATATTTTATGTAATCATACCGATATTCTAACACTCGTGTTACAAGTTGTATTGGTTAGTGGGCCAAACTGAAGCCCGTAACCACTCGCTATTGGGCCTGGACTGCCCACCTGACAAAGCAGGCAAATGTGCAGGTGCACATATGTCATTTATTGGCCACTGGTCTTAAAGTGGCAGGGGTAATTTAAATCCTCTTTTTACTTTTATTCCTCTATTAGGATACGAATCCAAAACTAAATGATTGCATTATGTATTAAATGTTTTTTTTTATGTTTGCAAAAGATAATTTATCTTTTAATTTTTAGGATAGACAATGTGTTCACTAAAAGGCAAGCAGGTGATGTTAACCTGTTTAATAAGCCTGCTGTCTTATATGTTGCACAATAAATATATAACACTTTATTCTCCCAGCACCTTTTTTTGAGGTCCTTCTGGTGAAAACAGAATAACATATTGAAACAACAAGCCTTTTATCTTGTTTCTGAAGCCGTATCATTAGAATTCTGATGTGAATATCTTCACTCACAGTTTAGAAGCACATCAAGGGCAACATTCTATGAATACCATATACTATTATACCACTGCTCATGATGTTAAGTGTAGCAATTACATACTAGTTTAATATTAACCATCCTATGCAGTGTTGATGGTTTTATTCATGTATCCATAGTTTGGTAAATTTACCAGATTATTCGGAAGCTTCTTCCTTCAGTAGCACCACATAGCTTTCCTTTAGGATTCTCTTCCTTATGCATCTCGTGATGCTCAGATCCAGGAAGTGACATCAAATCCTGGCACTCGGTATGAGGGGACTGAAGAAATCTAAATGATTTAACTATGCATTATACAGAGTCAGCCTGAAATCCTTCCTTCAGCAGAAAGCTACTAGTAGAGCCCTGCGCGGGACTGTTTTTTTAATCCCGCTCCCGCAAAATTTCTGACCATTACCGCCCGCTCCTGCAACGTGTGTGTTCCACTCCTGTCCGCTCCCGCAACATGTGTCCAATCCCATCCGCTCCTGCTACATATGTGTCCAATTCAGCCCACCCCCTTACCTGAACTCCCACAATGCTGCCTCCGCGTTGCTCGCATACAGCGTCTCTTCTCTACCCCCCAGGAGAAGCAGGAATGGAGCAGAGTCGTGTGATGTAAATTCACGTGACTCCGCTAGGTTCCTGGACAGAACGAGAGGAGATGCTGTGTGCGAGCAACGCGAAGGCAGCCTTGCGGGCGTGCGCAGGATTACCTGCTCCTAGGCCTTAATGTGGCGGCTCATTCTTCCTTCCTCCTATATAGAGCAGAATATAGATCCCCAGGGAAATCAATACAGAATACACTAAATAGCCCAGAAGATTAACTTTTATTAATATTCCCTAAGAGTATTCTATTTATTTACACAAAACATTCAAGCTAAATATCGGTAGAACAGAAGAGGTTTCAAATGCAGATCTCCGTTAACTCTAACGTTGACTGTAATTGCCTTTATTCTATGTCTGTATCAATACACAACTAAATCAATACACAACAGAAATTAGGAGATCTGAGCTAAAAAAAAAAAACATTATAGCGGAGGGAAGACTAAAAAAAGTGAATTCTGCTCCCATTTAAATCTGCTATAGAGAAAATGCCTATAAAGAAAGAGTCTATTAACCAAAACTGAGAATACCGCCAATTTTAAAGGGAGCCAAAGTCTCCTGGGGATGCATTAGTTGGTGTATCTGTCTATCACAGACGCACCTACAAGACAAGGGTAACGGACGCTCCAATTGACAATACACATGCAGTTAATTACAGCAGTCATATACTTTTTTATTGAACTTTATCAATTGAAGGCGTGTGTGCAAGGGCAAGTGTACTGTATACTGTGTGTGCACATTTCAGCAGTCTATCCATTCACTCTTTCTCTGAATGTCTCCCTATCTTCTCTACTGACTGCTTCCCTGTTTGTCTCCTTGTCTTGCAGCTCTGTTTCTTTTCTTGCCTCTTTTTGTTCTTCTGTCTTTTTTTGTCTGCTGCCCCTTGTGTCTTATTTTTCATCTGCTTCTCTGTGAACCTGGGCCTGCCAGTGAACATCTGAAAAAGGGTAGAACCTCCGGGCACACCCTCTCCCCTGATTGGCTGCCCCCATGGCTCCGCAGAGGCGCAGAAACGCGTCTTTCTCAGCAAATCTGTCTTTTTTTTTTATTTTGCCTCTCTATGAATTTTCACAAAAGGGCGGAGCCTTTGGGCACACCCTCTCTCCATTTCTCCAATCGGAGGAGAGGATGGGCCAGGAGTCTTTGTATATATATATAGAGAGAGAGAGAGAGAGAGAGCGTGAGTAAGTCTTTGCTTCATTTTTGTTTGTTTCCTTGGGGTCCCTAATTATTTTCAGTGATTGGTATGACTTGATGTAATTGGCAACTTGTGAATACACAAGTTTAGGTCATAGTATCTGAGGATGTTGGTAGTGTGATGTACCTGGGACAGAATAAATGATTCTTTCCTTTATCCCAAGAGACTTGTATTTTATATTAATTGTTTGGGGATTTCTTCCAGGGTCATTCAAATTACGCTAGCACCTCTTTTAATTGTCTAGATAATGGAAGTGCGCTTTCCTCATATGTATTAGTTTACCTGACTTTTTTTTATTTTAAGTCACAATCAAGCCAGCTGTAATTACATAGATCATCTGAGTTTCACAGTTGTGTGCTCCCAAGATTTAAAACACGTGGCTAACCGTACTGTCATTTTGTTTTAATCAGATTCAGTGTCCTCCAGCCATGAGAACTTAATCAGGATTCAACTCTATCCAGCTGGTACTTGTATAACCTGGCAGATCTTCATCACTTCCATTGACTATTGAGTCCCTAGCTCCGGCTCATGCCCAGTAAAAATGAGAATTGTGTATGGCGGTGGTGACAAATCCAGTGGTGTCTCTTGTACCAGTGCTAAGCCATATACTTACACAGGAGCTAGTGTAGAGAACTCCATATGCTGTTGGCAGTAGTCGTGAGGGTGGGGGATGTTCAGAAGGATACTCTTTCAGACTTGGCACACAATTACCAGCTCAGGGTGCTTTTTAATTATGCATAGATAGATGTGTTTCCCCAGTGAACTGTCAATAAAACCAACACAGAAGTGAACTGAGCCTTTCTCCCCAGCAGTCTGAGTTACAAAATAACAGAATGCTTCACCAAAAAAACCTTTAGCATAAAAGGCTGACGAGTGTGCCAAAGCCAGCTCTGCTTTATTTTGAAGTCTTTTAACTATTAAAACAGCAAAATAAAAATGAAATCAATAAAACAGTTTTCAGCAGCAGTTGATGGTTTAACTTGGAGAAGATGCAAGACTGAGGAAAGCCAAGGTGATTTTAATAGATGGTGACTGATTGAAACGCAAGCCACCTTTTAAATCACTCGGACCTCGTAAAAGAGGAGCCTGACAGTTTTACCTATTGTTCTACTCAATACATCATAAAGCTCTGTAAATAACAATAATGGTAAATGTCAAAAAGCTGAATTCTTTTTCTTAAACATTTATCTTACTTGCATGGGAGAATACAAATGTAGCAACATATTACATACATTGTGCACAGCCTGGTAGGTATCAGGATTACCTGAGAACAGATACATGTCAGATATGTTCCAAGAAGGTGTACATTTACAATATATAAATGTTAACAAAGCCTTAGAATACAAAACAGTGCAATATATCCAGCCATCTGAACCAAACACACTAATAAGGCCCACTTGGGCTGTAAGCACAAAGGAGAGTGCACAACCCATATAGTACCCTATGAAGTAATACCACACCGGCTCAATGAATAATGGAGAATCTGCGGTAGAGTAAAATACTTACCCAACACAAACTTTGCAACCATTCTACAACTTCTTTCTTCCTCCATGATCTGAAATTTCTTACCACTGTTTGGATGCTTAAGATATAAGTACTGGGGTCTAAACGGATCTCTGCACACCACATTCAGCAGAACCAGTGGAGATGGTACATCACGTGCAGGGAGATGGCATTTAGCTGGATGTGGCCATTCATCTGTCATATGCATTTAAGTGCATATGATAACTAGAGTGTGCCTTTTGAGTGCTGGGGCCACATTCCATCCCCATCCCTGCACAAAGGGGGTCTGTAAGAAATAATACAGATAAGTAGGTACATCCGATTGTTCTATCACCAGTAAGCAAATCAATGAAGCATAATGATTTCTGGCTGGTGATAGAGATTTCATGCATCATCACCCTTGGCTGCAATAATAGACCATTTTGAACTGCTTAGAATAATGGGGACATAAAATCACAAGTAACCACTTTCATTTTTTGTGTGTCACTCAAACCAGTTGTTAACAAAAAATAAATCCTTGACGTATTGTCACTTTCCAGTGTGTGGTTAGCCACTAATTGATCATGTATTTCAAGGGTTGATTAATTTCAAAACAAAATGGTCTGTATTGCAGCTGCAATGAGGTATAAAGTTCAATTCAGAAGTTTCACTTTGCATAATGAAAGAAAAATCCCAGTGAGATGAGATGCCCTGGTATAATGCATGGTTAAACTATCTCCTCTTAGTACCATAATATCTTTTCTTTTTTTTTTTTTGGTCAATAAGGGCTGGATACATCACAAGACTCAGAATTCACATGACTCATAGGGATCATGGAAGTTATCAGAATTTTTATATGGTTATTTATAGATATGGATGTTATAGAAACTGAAGAGAAGTGCTTCGTCTGACACTGAGAAGGGACTGTTTCCATACCCTTTTTGGTATTAATGAAGAGGTTAAATGCATTCGCTTTTAATAGAAATAGAAATAGATCACCTCTTACCTAAATCCTACATTTTATAGGTACACTAAACAACCATATGTAATGAGGTTTACACATTTAGCAGTATATGAATATGAATATTAATAAACTTTTCAGTTAACCCTTTGATCTGCATTCCTGTAAAGAATAACCGGCTCTCCATCGCTTCTTCTTCCCGAGCTCCAGCAGTCATGCGTCTATGGACATGCCCTCACTTACCGGCTTTTCCTGGGTACATTGCATCAATGAAAGAATATGCTATAAAAATGTATATTTCTGGAACTGCAATCAACTTGCATTTCTTAATTAAAATGCAAATTTTAATTAAAATCATTAGACGTAAACACATTTAAATGGCAAGTACTCAAAACATATCTCAGCCATACACACTCTAAATTTCCTGTCCCAGCGTGACCACTGATTTCTCCTCCTTAATGTGAAAATCACACCCAAATCATACAAAATACTGTTTTATATATTAAAACTAGTCTGTATTAAGTGAATTAGGTGAGGAATGCATTTTTATTTCATGTGCTTATCATCCTTTCCAGCACGAAAGAGGTTTAATACTTATACGCACACCTATAACTTACACTATATCATTAAAGAGGTTGAATAAACACACACCTTGGTTTTTCACTATTGTGTAAACGGATGAAATACACGCACGCACAGTTACTCCTTCCCCTCCTCCTCAAACCGCTTACTAGATTGCAGCACCCCTCTACTCCAGACATGTGGTGTCACATTGTATGTAACCATATGTGGCAACTTCCCAGGTAACGCTACCTGTAGCCTTTACTCTTCTGAGGGAGTGGCAGAGCAACCTCAGAAAGTCTTTATTGGGTGGTGAGTGAGAGCGAAGTAGGGGGTGAGTTGGTGTGGCCAAGTGCCCACACCACTGCTTGGAGAAAGAAAAAACTGACCTGGAGACCCAGGTAAGCAGGACTTCACCTGGAGACTTTGGGTCAAACACGAGAGATTTTCCAAGTACTCCCATGGCCAGCCATGAATCTCTGTGGCCTCTGGCCATGTGGAAGATCCCAGGGCCCATCTGGAAATTTCCCTGGAAGACAGCCTGGGCCTGTGTGGATTAGGGGTGAGAGGAGAAATGCTGCCATGGCAGAATCCTATGTAGGGATGAGTCATATAGGCTAGTGTCATTATAGTACATACATTATATTACATACATCCTCTTATTATTTCTAAATCATCTGATGTGGAAACTTGCGGAATTAGTGTATTTTCCTTCAATGTTTTCAAACGTTTTCCATACATTCCCCTTTTGAGCACAAGGCATTAAATAACAATATTGTAATACACATGTTTTATTGATATTTTTTTTGTTTGATGCTATGTTGCTTGGTTCACCTCATGCTGTATTAAAACAATAATTATAATTTAAAAAAAAACTTGTGAAATTCCTAATCTGTCCTTTTTTATCTTTCATTTAGGGGAGCCTTTTCAGAAGTTGTTTTAGCTGAAGAAAAAGTGACTGGTAAACTTTTTGCAGTGAAATGCATCCCGAAGAAAGCTTTAAAGGGGAAGGAAAGCAGCATAGAGAATGAAATAGCCGTACTGAGGAAGTAAGTGTGCATTATACCGTTGTCTACTTTGCATTTCACCAGTCAATTCAATGAACTCATCCGTCGTTATTCAAATAAAGAATATTTGTCATAGTTTACATGGCATAGGTATCCTTAAATAGAGAAGATCAAAAAAAAAAGTTCTCAGTTACGTTATGGTAAGAACATAGTGTATTCCGACTGACAGCTGATTTGATGTAGCAGCTCTCAGCTTGTGTCTTAACCATCACAAGAAGTATCACAAGCAATCTGTTCTGTAAATAAATACTCTCATTCCTTCTAGTTCAAATTTAGTTCAGCATGGTTCAAAGCTTTCAGGTAGATTATCCTCCATTTGGTGATAGGAGAGTAAGGTTTGAAGCCATTGCTCCGCAAGTGGTGTGGCAAATTGAGGAAATAAACCTAAGCAGGTCTGCCCTTTTACTCTTATTTTTGCTTATACAGTGAGGCATTCTTTTAATCTGAGAAGTGATTTGTAATATTTGTAAAACACACAAGAAATAGTGTAAAACCGTCAACGATATTTTAAAGTTAAAAATAAATTGAACCACTTTTTGAGCAGCCACTCAGCCTTCGGGAGAGGTCACAGCCACATTTGACAAAAAGAATTAACATAATTTCAGACATTCAGAAATGTTATTAATATTAACACAATTCCCCTCTATTATCAATATTTATTCCAGAGAGAATGTATCTATATCTAATATATCTATGTGTAATAATTGTATACCAAATGATAGTTACCCTGCATGCACACAATACCCTGATATAGTATGCCCATACACCCATTACATTGGGAACTGTGAATTATGCATTACTGATAGCACTGTCTAGGGAGTGCAAATGTGATTACAGAGAAATCCTTTCAATCCATGTATAATTAAATGCTAATTGAAAATATGTGGTCATTTACACTTATGGGCAAGTGATGTGTACATAGTCATATTATCTGAGAAATATACCTATGTTCTGTCTACAACAACTGAGAAATGTTTAACATGGAAATAATGCACAGTTGCTTCTCATGTATTCGCCCTCTGTGAAGGTGATATTGATGTTTTCCTGCTGACTTAACACGGTGTTCCAAGGACAGCTAGCATCATCACAGAATGCAATCGGGTGAGACTGTATAACTGAAAGCTGCAGCTCAGTAAGCATTATTAGCATATTATTAAAGGTACTGTTTCACGTAGACAAAATTCACCTTCTTCACTGACTCCTTCCGGTTCTCTTCTCTCTTAGCTCTGCTTGTTCTTGTTTTTCTCTCTTCTTTCTTCATCCATGTCTCTGCAGACATGACCTCTCAGTGAACTACTGAAAAAATGGCAGATCCATTGGAGGAGATGATGTGCCTGAAGATGACCTCCTGTGAACGTCCACATTTGCCCAGATTGGAGGATGTCATCAGAAGCGCCAAATTTTTTTTTAAAAGTTCATCAGAGGTCATGTCCGTGGAGATGCAGACGAAGAAAGGAGATGGAAGACAGAAGAAAAAGAAGATGAAGACGATGCTAGAGAAGCGGAGCTGTGAGAAACAGAAGCGGAAGTGGTTGGTGGAGAAAGTAGCAAAACATTCAGAGAGTGTGAGAGAGTGTAAGAGTGTGCAGGGGATCGCGGGGAGGAGAGTGAGAAGCCATGTTTCTCACCCTCTTCCCATGATGAAAAACGAAAAGGAGAAAAAAAAAGGTTAGTGATTTTACATTTAAAAAAAAATAAATCTCTAAAATAATAATAATTGAAAAAAAACAATAAAGTGAGCTCAGTCATGTCATTGTGACATCACTGGCATGTTCAAGAGGTCCCTAACAGGAATTTTTTAAAAAAAAATATAAAAAATACAATGAAAAAAATATATAAAACATCCTATTGCCCCAGGGCCGGCCCTACCATGGAGCAGACTGGGGCAATTGCCCCAGGCGGCACTTTTGAAGAGGCGCCACTTTGCCGCCCCAAGCGACGTTTTTTTCCGCATCCTATGCGGCTATCCGTTTTAAAACAGCTGTAAAACGGCCTCCGTTTAATTATTTGAAAGCGGTAGGCTTGCCTGCATGCCGATCAGTTCGGCTCTTCGTCCCGCCCCCTTGAAGATGAACAGTTGCTTGTCACCGCGTGACAAGGAGAAGATCTCGAGGGAGAAGAGCACGTCAGTGGAAGAAAGCCAGCAGAAAAAGTAAGTATTTTTAAAAAAATAAATAATTGAGGTGATAGACGGAGGCATGGATTCATGGAGAGACATATTCATGCCCTTAGAGCAGGGGCGTCCAACATGCGGCCCGCGGGCCAAATGCGGCCCGCGAGACCTGGAGGTGCGGCCCGCGTAAGATCGGCAGCCAGGGCAACCGATCTTACGCGGGCCGCACCTCGACTGCAGGTAAGGGGGTGGGGAGGATGTTTGAATGAGTATGCGTGATTGAGGGAATGAATCTGTGAATGAATGAGTATATGAATGAATGAGTGTGCGTGTGTGTGATAGCATGGATGTGTAAGTGCTGGAACCTAAGCATGATGGGACTGTGATTGCTGTTAGCAATCACACTCCTATCATGCCAAGTCAGCCAGTACATGCTGAAACCTAGCTAGCTGCCCCCCTTGTGTATTGATGCTGCCAGCAGTATGGGGTCTATACATCACTTACAGCCACCCTGTACCAGCATGTACTGGCTGACTTGGCATGATAGGAGTGTGATTGCTAACAGCAATCACAGTCCCATCATGCCTAGGTTCCAGCATTTACTGGTTGGATGTGTAAGTGCTGGAACCTAGGCATGATGGGACTGTGATTGCTGTTAGCAATCACACTCCTATCATGCCAAGTCAGCCAGTACATGCTGAAACCTAGCTAGCTGTCCCCCTTGTGTATTGATGCTGCCAGCAGTATGGGGTCTGCACATCACTTACAGCCAACCTGTACCAGCATGTACTGGCTGACTTGGCATGATAGGAGTGTGATTGCTAACAGCAAGCACAGTCCTATCATGCCAAGTCATATTGCTATTTTTTTTTGTTTTTATTATTATTTTTAAAGGTGGGGGGTCATTTTCGGTTTTGGCTAAGTGAACCGTGAATGTTTTCATTTTTAATTATTGCATATTTTATTAAAGGCCGTATTTTCTCACAGTGAAAAATGAGTGTGGCCTGCGCACGTATACAATTCTGATGAAGTGGCCCACTGCAGAAAATCTTGGACGCCCCTGCCCTAGAGGGACATAAGTACACAACAGGGTGATTAGGACAATCTATACACAAAGGGGAGGGGGGGTAATACACATGGGTATGGGGGGCATTACAATTAACCAGTACAAAAGGGGGGTCAAAACACAAGGGTGGGGGCTAGCTGGGGGCATCAAATAAATCAATAGACAGGGGTGTGTTGGGGCAAAATGCACAAAGGGGCCTGGCTGGGGGCACAGATACACAAAGGTGGCAAACACACAACAAGCAGCAATGTGGAAAGCATTTTTTATGCTCTTAGTAGCTTATCCCATCCTGATGTGGCTGAGCCTGTCCTGGTGTGTGTGTTTGGGGGTCGGTGTGGCAGAGCCTGTCCTGGTGTGTGTGTGTGTGTGTGTGGGTGTCAGTATGGCAGAGTCTGTCCTGGTGTGTTTGTCTGGGTGTCAGTGTGGCAGAGCCTGTCCTGGTGTGTGTTTGGCTGTCGGTGAGGCAGACCCTTTCCTGGTGTGTGTGTTTGGGTGTCGGTGAGGCAGAGCCTGTCCTGGTGTGTGTGTTTGGGTGTCGGTGGCATAGCCTGTCCTGGTGTGTTTGTCTGGGTGTCAGTGTGGCAGAGCCTGTCCTGGTGTGTGTGTTTGGGTGTCGGTGGCAGAGCCTGTCCTGGTGTGTGTTTGGGTGTCAGTGTGGCAGAGCATGTCCTGGTTTGTGTGTCGGTGTGGCAGAGCCTGTCCTGGTGTGTGTTTGGTTATCTGTTTCCTGGCACTTTACTTACTGTAGGAATAAATAGAATTTTGTAATTTTTATTTATCCAATGATAAAATGCCTTCCTGAATTTCTAGTCACTTCAAAGGACAAAACTCCAGAAATCAGTGTGAGGAAAAGTGAAGGTATCGTGTTATTTACTCTATTTCAATCTGAATATATTATGAAAAAGGAAACTTAAATTGGTTCTTTGGAGTTTGTGAAACACAATTGCTGATTTCATTATAGAGGGGGTTGTACACCACACATACAGGGGGGGGGACTATAAAGGGGACTATACACCACACATACGGGGGGGGGGGCAGCACTTCACACTTCGCCCTAGGCAGCACAATGTCTTGGGCCGGCCCTTAATTGCCCTAACACAACATCTACCCAGTATAACCATCCTGCCCTCGTTCACAAGCCCCAAACCCGTTAAGCCATAAGCATAAAATGTACGCTTTATGGTATGTTCCCTATAAGTGCTGGAAAAGTATGGAAAATCTATATAAATTAGGTATTTCTGAAATCAGGACACCTGAATTTATAAACTTGGAGGGGATTTTCCATCACCTAATTTTGTGAGGATTCAGAGGGAAAATTTATAAAAGAATTAGGTGGTTTTTTCAAATTTTTGATAGTTTTTACTAAATTTCTCATTCTACATTTTCAGCTAATCATCTAAAATTTGGTATCAAAACTATGGTATAAAAAGAAAGCTCTATCTCTCCTTGAAAAAAAAATATAGTTTACATGGGTACACTATTCACAGGAAAAGAGAATCATCGCTGAACCGGCACAGCACAAAATTGCTACGGGACTTGAGGTACCAAAAAACCCTGGGATTGAAGGGGTTAATCCCGAAGCTAAATATATATAATTATTTATATATATATATAATTAATGCACAAGGACATTTTAATGCAAAAGAAATGAAAATAATTAAGTGTTTCACGTACTGTTTTTTTTTCCCTTTTTTTGCTATTCTGGTTATAAGGCTGATCATTGATATCTGAAGACATTGTATTCAATACATCATTCAATTCAATACATGTTGACTTGATTCATATTGGACTTTTTCTGGCCTTTGTTTATTGCTGTAAAGTTCAATATTTGAGCACATCTTTGAAACATAATAATTTGTATATATTTTTATAAAGTTTTACAAAGTTAAAAACAAAAACAGAAATTCTTTCCTTTAGTTTGTTTACACTAGTAAAAAGGGAAACATGGACTTATCTTAGCACAATGGAGTATATTGTCAGTGCCCTGTGAAGAAACCTTGTGGGAGCTGTGATTATTGTCTGTTCTGCGAAAGCACAAACCTCAATCCATTTTACAGCCTGGTGGCCTGGTCAGTGGAGATCTTCTGATCTCTCTAACTGGCCTATAATCCCGTCTGCCCCCAAAGCAAAGTGTTTATTTTGGCTAATAACCTATGACACAAAGGAATTAGGAAAGTGTCACATAAACGTCAATTCAATTGTATCTAGATCCCTATCAGTGGGTTATTTATACTTGAAAAAATAATTGCATGGTTAGCAGTAAGATACTTATTGAAAAGTAACACCCAAAAACTGGCTCATACTAGCCACACGGTTCAGTTACAAAATGTATTGTCTGTTTTTTATTTAAATAATAGTTATTCTAATAGTCTGCACACTTCCAATGTATGACTTCCAATCAATTTTCTAGCTCCAGAATAGTTTGACCATTTGATCAATACTAAAATTAATATTCTGACAACTAAACTTATTGATAATCACCAATTGCATTCATTTTTCCGCTGTAATCCTATGGCTCTGGCATCACAGGATAGAGGCACTGGAAACCTTGTTATACTAACAAGTTCCTGTTTATTTTTACCGAAATGATGGCTTAGAATATTATTTCATTGACATTGGAGCATAACTGATCTGCTTCTTTTTCCGCTGCCTGCTGTTATGTAAGCAGCTTAATGAAAATATAAATCCTGTTCAATATAATTCTGTCCTTCTGCATAAAATCACCTAGACCATTATTGTAAGAACCGAGTCCTTGCTTGATGCACGCAACCTTTTTTTGTGTGTTTTTTTTTTGTTCAGTTCTATTTTTAGGACGTGCATTAACCCAAAACAATCATGTATCCACATGGTGTTGCAGAATAAGCCAATTAGCAGCTGTGGAGATTTGTGTACCCCTGGAAATTAACATGAATATTTTTATCGCTATACAAAAAAGGTTACGTGATTTTAAAGAACAAAACTCACTTTCCAAACTGCTAAATTGAAATAATATACAGGGTAAATATATGTATAAATATGTATTTGTTTTATAATAGATCTTGACACAGACATGTAGAATATCATTCTCTCAACACGTGATAAAAGTTCAAAACCTGACACTATACTGTGTTCAAGCAGGTTGGCTTTTTCATCTAACTTTGAAATTCTTGCTTTTTTTTATTTCTAATTGGAATTTTCAAGCCTTTTTCATGTAAAGTAGTACATTGCATGGATGGCATTGGGCATTATATGCTATCATACCTCACAAGTGCCACATTTAAGAGGGGATAGTCCACATCTACGACCCACATACTTATGCCCATCTTTCTTTTCTCTGAACTAAGAAAGGTAGGTAATGATGTATCATAGTATGCCACAGTACAAATAGTCTAAATAATGCCTATACAAGCAGGAGAAAATGTTTATATTATTTGAATAAAATACATTATTTTTCTTCTAAATTTTTCAATTACATATATAGCTATCATAGGTCACAAATTGCATAAAACATCTGAAGCTTTCTCTGAGGAACTTATAGCAATTCTACATAAGCTATCAGGAAGGGTTTATGTGGCATTTTCACCGTGACTGTATCCATTTATGCATCTTTTAAAAAATATTATACATTTTTATTTCCATAAATAGGTTTTGGACAAGAATTGATAGTGTACACATGCTCTCTGCCAGAAGTGAGTTGGGCTGCTTTATCCACTAGGCTTATTGGTTTCATTTGATCCCCCGTCTGGATGTTATCAGTCCTCTCTACATTTTTTTATTAATTTTATTTATTGATTGATTTTCTTGGCTATGGAATTTCTTTGCGACTCCTTCAGCTTGGTAGTTCTTATTTTTCTAAACAGCACTGCTGGACACATGCACCGAAAATAGCATTTGTAGTTTCTTTTGTATTAAGCATAATTATGCATTTGCAACCAACAATATAGCAGTCAAATAGTAATAGTTCCAGTTAACCTGTTCTTCAGGAAGTTCTGTTTAACCCCTTCGTGACAAAGGCTGATTTTACTTTTTGTACCCTTCGTGACAATTGCCTTTTTAACATTTCTGCGCTGCTCGTGTTTAGCTGTAATTTTCTTCTTTCCAGTTTACTGAACCCACACACATTAGATATTGTTTTTTTCAGGACAAGAAGGGCTTTCTTTAGATGACATTGTTTTGATTGTATCATATTATTTACTGTTAAAAAAAAGTAGAAAATATGGTGAAAAATTTAGAAAAAAATGACTTTCTAAATTTTTGGTTGAAAAATCTTTTACTCATCTATAAAAGGTAATGAAAAAACCTGCTAAATAGATTCTACTATTTGTCCTGAGTTTAGAAATACCCAATGTTTTTATGTTTTTTTGCTTTTTTCTACACATGGGGCAATAAGTACAGGTAGCGTTTTGCTATTTCAAAGCCATTTTTTCCGAATCTGGTAATTCTTCCCCCCATGTGCCATTTCGGGTATCTTTGAAGCCAGCCAATGCAATTTACCCCATCAAGTCATATATTTTTGAAAACTAGACAGCCCAGGGTATTCCAAATGCTAGTATTTTAACCCTTTCAAAGCACTAATTCTACCATCAGCCTTTGTCAAACTTTATGGTAGTAATTTTTTTTGCATTTGTTTTTCCACACACATTTTACTTCAGGTATGAATTAAAAGGTTCTCGTATATGTCACTATCATAAAACAATATGTGTTCAGCAACATCTCCTGAGTACAGCGATACCTCACATGAATGATTTTGCCTGGCTGTTTGGGGGCAAAAGGGCCACATTTGGGGCATGTGCATTTTTCAATGTTGAACTTTGGCATTTGGGGATCCACTGCCCATGCCCTATTTGGTAGCTCTTTGAGCCGGGCCATTTCAGTGTGCCCAACAAAACCATATATTTTTGAAAACTAGACACCCCAGGGTATTTTAAATGCTGGTATTTTAACTCTTTGCATGCACACATTTTACCACCAGAATTTTTTCTAAGTTTGCAGTAGTATTTTTTTGTGTGTATTTTTCCCCCACACACCTACTTTATGTATGAATTTACAGCTCCTGGTTTATGCCGCTGTCACACGACACCCAAATATGTGTTCAGCAACATCTCCTGAGCGCAGTGATACACCACATGCATGGGTTTGTCATTTTTTGGGGGAACTAAAAGGCCACATTTGGTACGTGTGCATTTTTCTAATTGGAAATTAGATGTGTGGCCATCCTTCCCCCAGTGTTAATTGGGACATTGTTGAACCCGGCCATTTCAATTTACCTCATCAAATCATACATTTTTTAAAAGTAGACACCCCATGGGCATTTAATATGCCAGTATTTTAACTCTTTCCATGCGAGAATTGTTTTAAGCTAACATGCTAATTTTAGGACTTGCTCACAAAAATATATGGCCGCACCTATCCGCTGTCCGAACCCGAGAACAAGGCTTTGGAACAATACATCAAAGAAAGCCTGGAAAAAGGCTTTATTCGTCCGTCCTCATCCCCTGCTGGTGCCGGTTTTTTCTTCGTGGACAAAAAGGAAGGCTCATTGTGGCCATGCATCCACTACAGGGGATTGAATCGCATCACTATAAAGAATCGCTACCCGCTTCCCCTCATCACGGAGAGCTATGACCTCCTGAAAGGAGCGAAGGTTTTTACCAAGTTGGATCTCAGGGGTGCGTACGATTTAATCCGTGTCAAGTCCAGGGATGAATGGAAGACGGTGTTATGCCCTTCGGGTTATATAACGACCCTGCAATATTTCAGGCCTTTGTCAATGACGTTTTCAGGGATATGCTCCTGTCCCACGTCATCGTGTACTTAGATGACATCCTCGTGTATTCTCCTACGCTTGAATCCCATCGACACCATCTGAGGGCCGTTTTACAGAGACTACGAGAGAACGGCCTGTACGCCAAGGCCGAGAAATGTGCCTTCGAAAAAAACAGTCTGCCCTTCCTTGGCTATATCGTCTCTTCCGACGGTCTCCATATGGATCCGGCTAAACTCAAGGCCATAACAGCATGGCCTCTCCCTCAAACACTCAAAGCCATTCAATGGTTCCTTGGCTTTGCCAATTACTACCGGCGCTTCATCCAGAACTACTCCACCATAGCGGCTCCCATCACCGCTATGACAAAGAAGGGGGTTGATCCTACCCTATGGACCCAGGAAGCCAGAAAGGCGTTTGACAACCTGAAACAAGCCTTCGGCCAACAATACCTCCTGGAGGTCGATGCCTCTGAAACCGGTGCCGGGGCTATATTGTCACAACGCAAAAGAGCAAACCACGAAATACCATCCCTGTGCCTTCTTCTCCAAGCGCTTTTCCGCAGCCGAACAGAACTATGACGTCGGTAACCGTGAGCTCCTGGCCATCAAAATGGCGTTCGAGGAGTGGCGTCATCTACTGGAAGGCACCGAACAACCTGTGGTCGTTGTGACAGTCCACAAGAACCTTGCGTACATCGAAGGTGCTAAACGGTTATGTCCTTGTCAGGCACGGTGGTCGCTCTTTTTTACACGCTTCAACTACTACATCACCTACAGGCCAGGAACCAAGAACATCAAGGCTGACGCTTTATCCCGTCAATTCGACTACCAACACGATCGACGCTGCGACGAGCCCATCATACCCTCAACACGGCTCATCGCCAGCTTGTCTACCCACACGATGAGCAGAATCCATATGTTCCAAAGGACCATTCCGTCCAATGAACGTCCGCCTCCAGGTCGTCTCCATTTGCCTCCCAAGTATCGCACGGACGTCCTTCGCTGGGGTCACGATTCCATTCTGGCGGGTCACTCTGGCTTCCGGAAGACTATGTTCCTCATCCGTCGTTCCTTCTGTTGGCCGTCCTTGGCCAGGGATATCCGGTCCTACCTCGCTGCCTGTCATACATGTGCACGTCAAAAGTCCCCTCGGACGCGTCCGCAAGGTCTCCTGCATCCACTTCCCGTTCCCACGGCTCCCTGGACACACGTCTCTCTGGACTTTGTCGTGGATCTGTCTAGGTCCCAAGGGAACACCACCATCCTGGTGGTTGTTGATTGCTTCTCCAAGCAGGCCCACTTTATCGCTTTGCCACACCTGCCTTCCTCGATGCAGCTGGCCGACATCTTTATCAAAGACGTCGTCCGCCATCACGGCCTTCCTCTCCACATGGTATCTGACCGAGGCACGCAGTTCATATCCCGTTATTGGAAACACCTTTGCCGTAAACTCGGCATACAACTCCACTTGTCGTCTGCCTACCACCCGCAGACCAATGGACAAACGGAAAGAACGAACCAAACCCTCAAGCAATACCTGAGGATGTACAGCAACGTACATCAAGACAACTGGGCATCTCTCCTCCCGCTCGCCGAGATGACGTACAATGGGTCCCTGCACGAGTCCATCGGCAGTACCCCGTTCTTTGCTGCGCTGGGTTACCACCCGGTAATCCTGCCTCCTCCGTCTTCTCGTTCCTCCTCTGCTGTGCCGGCAGTCGACCGTCGGGTGGCTGACATGCGGAAACATTGGAGTTCTCTTTGTGACGTTCTCTGCAGTGCCCAGCATCGCTGTAAGCGGGCTGCTGACGCCAAACGATCGTCTCCCCCGGATTACAAAGTGGGTGACAGGGTGTGGTTGTCGACTCGCAACATCCGCTTGCGCCAACCGTCCAGGTCCTTGGGTCCCCCTTTCATTGGGCCTTTTCGCATCCGTAAACGTCTTAACGACGTGTCCGTGTCCCTTGACCTCCCGCCTACCTTGCGGATTCCCCGGTCCTTTCACGTCTCCCTGCTCAAGCCTTACATCTCCAACCAGCACTCCGTTCCTTTCCAGCCTCTCGCTCCGCTTGTCGTCCAGGGCCATGACGAGTATGTTGTCGATCGGATCCTCGATTCCAGTCGGGTACGGAATGGACTCCAGTACCTTGTTGCCTGGAAGGGTTACAGTCCTGAAGAGCGGACGTGGGTGCCTGCTCGCTTCGTTCACGCTCCCCGTTGCGTCGCTCGTTTTCATGCGCTTTGTCCTCTTCGTCCTGCTTCGGTGCGCGCTCCTGGAGGGGGGGGTACTGTCACGCGCGCTGCCGCGGCTCCCTCTCCGGCTGCTCACGCTGGCTCGGCGGGCGCCGGCAGCCCCACCTCCGTTCCACACGCGTGTCACCGCCGGGTAACGCGCGCTGCTGTGGCTCTTACCTCGGCCACTCACGCTGGTTCCCCTGACGTCGGCGGCTCCACCTCCAGTCCTCTCGCGCGTCGTGGATCCGCCTCTGCCGCCGCCGCTTTCACTAGGGAGGCTTGCGGTCCTGCCTCCTCGGGCACGCACGCCCGCTCACGCTGCAGGCGTGTCGCCCACGTGCACACGCCGGGAACACGGCGGAGATGCGCCATCTAGTGGTGGTACCAGCCAACGCACCTGATTACAATTTCGGGCGCGACGCACGCTACGGCGCGGCCGATGACGTGAGTGTCTCCTTTTCTATTTAAACCTCATTTGTTTGCCTTGTCTTTGCCCGTTCTAAGCGTTATTTAGCTTTGGGTGTGCTATTTCTCGTTCTGCTTTATCTCTGCCTTGTGTACCGACCTCTTGCCTGTTTAAACGACCACGATTCTTCTCTGCCTGCCTACGAACCCGGACCTGTTTACCGTTTTTGCACCTGATCTACCTGCCCTGACCTCGGATTGTTTTTGACCTTGCTGCCTGCTGTTGCCCTCGACCTCGGACTGTGTACTGGACTTTCTTTAGCTCTGCTTACCTGCATTGTTGGATCCACCTCGTATACCTGACCGTTATACATGTTACATGTTTTTTTAGATGAAAAGTAGCATACGTAGATCATACATAAATGATTAAGCTGTTGGTGTTGCTTTAAATATTTCAGTAGTGAATTTGCCAGATCACAATGTGGTTTCAGTTAGAAGATACTTTGTATTAGAAGTATACTTTGTATTGAATTAGGAATTTTCTGTACTTATTACAGCAATATTTAAAACACATAGTTATGTAATAGATAAAGGTATCTCCCCACATGTCTGCATGATGTATCACATGTGTGTGTATGTATATATATATATATATATATATATATATATATATATATATATATATATATATATATATATATGAATAAAAAGAAAATAAAAAGGGAGAAACAATCGGCCCTAGGGGGTCCTTCATACAATTAGAGCAGTGGTGTAGATTCATAACGTCAGCAGGGAAACTGTTTTAAGAGCTGTTGTACCCTTTCTGGTATTAAAATGTGTGTCACCCTTTTCACTATTGTTTTCCCTTTTGTTGTTCAGGGACTTTTTTTTTTTTTTATATAAGTTTGTTTTGATTACAACAGCCATAGAATCAACAATCACAAAGTACATGAAAGGCAGTCTGCAAAGCTTATTGATGTGTTTTATGGTTTTCGAGGAGTGGATCCACTTCATCCATGAGTGTGCAGTAAAACATACCCAGGGGTCTTATTGTATTTTGAATTTCAGAAGAGATTGCTACCAGTGGAAGACATACTTGGGAATATCAGTGTTACTATAATTGAGCTTTACTATGTTTTAGGCTAATTTGAAAACATATATAACATGTAGTTATTAAAAAAGATTCTAGTTGAACATAAAACCATACCATTTATAAAGAATATTTCCCTTCATGATCACTTACTGCTTAATTTGACTGTATAAGTTTTATATATATTACACATACACACATTACACACACACTGTATAACAATTAACCATACTAACGAGCATACGATGTAAATCTATATGCAGGCAACATTGTAAATACCTGTCCATTTGTTTTCCAGTAACACTAGAATCACAACTAGGAGTCTTTGTGAAACAGAGGTCAAAGTAAAACTGCATGCTGTGTCCTTTTGGTAAAATTTGTGGAATGAGTTCTTTCAGCAGAATTAATTGCATCAGAAGCAGTTTAATTATCTCTGCTTACTGATCTGACAGTCATAGCTAAATCTGATGTTTAGCCTTTGCTGCATTTTCCCAAGATATGTCAAGTTACCCTGTTTTAATTGCTAAAAATTGAAGACAAAATACCCTGAAATGTCAGCTTCATTTTTTTCTTTAACAATTACTACAAAACCAAGTTATTTTCAACTATAGAACAGTCATATATTAATTCTTTATATATTGAAGTGACTGCTTTGTAACATACCAACAATAGTTCAGTCTTAAGTAAATTTTGTGTGTCTGCATTAATGCCAGTACTCCTGGTGCATTGCCAGTACTCCTGGTGAGTCCCTTAGCACATGTGGGCTCATCAGCCCCAGTGTCTGTCACAGGGGAACCGATAGCCCCCATGTGCTTGTAGTCACATGCCAGGATATATGGTCAATATATCTGGGAAACCTCTAGACTTCAGCCCAGAGCGTGTAAATCAGAGCTGATTAGCTAGCCACTGGGTCAGTTCTTTTAGTCTCCTGATAGGGAATAGTCTTTAGCCTTCTCATTTGGAACCCCAATCCCACCTACTTCAACTCAAATACACCTTTTCCTCTCCGATAAGAAGGAGAACCTCTGGGTCAGCCTTGGCAAGTTTCCAGGTGTGATGGTAATGTCTGGTTTTATAGACTATTGAAAATGTAAGGGCAGACATGGCGAAATTTATCACAAACTGCAAGCCAAAGATTACAGACAAAACGTGGAATGGATTACTCAGAAATGGACACAAAGATTACTCCTAATGCAAGACCAGTATGTTGACATTGATAGTAAAAATGAGTGAATTGAATGTAATGATGTTAAAGGTACAGTTAATGTCCCAGGTGTACTCACTAAAGAAGAATGCATGTTTAAGTACCGGTACTTAGTAAGTACTTTAATATACATTCTTTAAAATCTACAACCAGGCCCGGACTGGCCATCGGGCAAACCGGGCGTTTTCCCGGTGGGCCGGGCCGGATTGACTTAGGGGCTGATGGAACTGCAGCTCCAGGCCCCTACCTTAAAATAGGCCCAGTCAGGACCGAACTGACTGGGCCTATGCGGCCTCTACGGCCGCATTAACGCAGGGCATAAGGGGCACCTGCCCCTTAAGCCCACCGCAACTGCGACCGGGTCCGCCACTCTAAGGGGTCGGGAAGCCCCCACCAGGGCCGGCCTTACGGGTGTGCGGCTGCACATGGTTTAAATTAAAACATCGGGGTTTTTTTTTTTTTTACTTTATTTAACATCCTCCATGTTAAATAAAGTTTTTGTTCACTTTATTTAACATGGAGGATGTTAAATAAAGTTAAAACCCCCCCCCCGATGTTTTAATGTAAGCCCTGTGCGGCCGCAGACCCCTGGTGGGGGCTTCCCGACCCCTTAGAGTGGCGGACCCGGTCGCAGTTGCAGCGGGCTTAAGGGGCAGGTGCCCCTTATGCCCTGCGTTAATGCGGCCGTAGGAACCCCTAAAAATCTGGGGGATAGCATTTTTACTGGTAGGGTATATTCTTGTTCAGTAAACTGGGAATTGTTCATGGCAAATTTTATATAAATGTATGTGTATGTGTGTGTGTGTGTGTGTGTATGTACAATTTCCTCACAAAAAAAGTATCATGTTCAGTTTTCACAGAGAAGCTGTTTATTAAACAAACAGGTCAAAGAAAATTAACCAAAAGTTTGGCCTATATTTCAGTTATTTCACTTAGAACAACTGGTAATAATACTTTAAGTAATGCACAATTGCCAAAATTTTAACAAAAGATCCTACAGAAATACAATGATGCAATTAACCCTTTCCGCATTTGTGGTCTCGGAGAAGACAACACTTAAATACTCTTATAGAAATATTTCATTAACTTCAGGCAGAGTAAGACCCTACAACCAACGCACTGTAGTGGTTATGGTGCAAAGTAGCTGTTTTGCACACTGGGGCACAGTCATGATCCCCAAAACTGTTCCCACAAAGTTAGAAGCTTAGTGTTGTCCAAAATGTCTTGGTTTATCACCTTCAGCTCATAAAACGTTCTACTGGATGAATGAGAGAAAATTCCCACAGAAACTCACAAAAAAAGACAAATCTTACAACCACAGATGGACCCCACTGGACACGGCCACAAAGACTACTATGAACTACTAGGAACCATCTAAGACTCCTAACACGTCATACACACAGGAACATATCCACACACTTAAACACTTGAATAACATACACACGCATGCACACACTTACATACACACACAATGGGTTAAACATGTGTTACAGGGAATCATAATCTTCCCTTTAAGTACGACATGCCTGCTCATACACACATATGCACTGCTCTTACGCATGCCTGCCCACATATACTCTGCAATTGCCTGCAGATACACACTTGCCAGTACTCACACATATGCACTACCCTTATACACGCCTGCCCAAACATACATAATCTGCTCACACACACACACCTCCCCATAAATATACACTGCCCTTGCACATACTTACAAAGACGGATACACTATAAGACAAATACACTCCTTATATACACACATATACACTGCCCATACAGACGTACACATATACACTGCCCATACAGACGTACACATATACACTGCCTATGCAGACATACACATATACACTGCCTATACACACGTACACATATACACTGCCCATACACACTGCCTATACACACGTACACATATACACTGCCCATACACACATACACTGCCTATACAGACGTACACATATACACTGCCCATGCAGACATACACATATACACTGCCTATACACACGTACACATATACACTGCCCATACACACTGCCTATACACACGTACACATATACACTGCCCATACACACATACACATATACACTGCCTATACAGACGTACACATATACACTGCCCATACAAACGTACACATATACACTGCCTATACAGACATACACATATACACTGCCTATACAGACGTACACATATACACTGCCTATACAGACGTACACATATACACTGCCCATACAGACATACACATATACACTGCCTATACAGACGTACCCATACACATGCCTTACCATATGTATATGCACACACAAATCTACCATCAGACCCCCCCACCTTCGTTCTCCACATCAGACCCCCCCACCTTCGTTCTCCACATCAGACCCCCCCAACCCACCTTTGTTCTCCACATCAGACCCCCCCACAACCTTTGTTCTCCACATCAGACCCCCTCCCACCCACCTTCATTCTCCACATCAGACCCCCCTAACCCACCTTTGTTTTCCACATCAGACCCCCCCCAACCTTCGTTCTCTACATCAGACCCCCCACAACCTTTGTTCTCCACATCAGACCCCCCAATAATCAACCACCCACCCACCTTGGTTCTCCACAAATCTTACCTTTTCTTCCTTCTTCCTCCTTTCTGCTTTCTCTTCCTTCTTCCTGCTTCCTCCTTTCTGTTCTAACTTCTCCTTCTGTTTGCCGCTCGCAGTCTGTGCAGTGCGGCTGCGCACAGCTGTTTCTGCTGAGCGCCGGGGCTGGATATAATCGTCATATCCCGTCGCCCGGCGCTCAGTTACAGACAGCTGGTGAGTGTGACCTTAATGCAGCTGCAGGACTGGTTGGGGAGATCACGGATTTCCCCAACCAGTCCTGCAGCTGCCGATCGGGCAGCTGTGAGCACCCTCACAGCTGCACCCGAGTGCACTCACCCTGGGGGGGATTTCTATATTATCGGTCCCCCCCGCATGATTTCCTGGGGGGGATCCATCCCCCCCGCCCCCCCGGTTCCTACGCCCGTGCGCATAGGCCCAGTCATTCCAGTCGTGCCGCGGGCCCGGCCGCAGTTGCTGCTTGCTCCGGCAACAAGGTAAGTAGGGTGAGGGAGGGGGGTGCAGTGAGAAGGGGCAGAGGGGGGTTAGATAGTGAGAAATGGGGAGAGGGGATAGATAGTGAGAGGGGGTACATAGTGAAAAGGGGTACATAGTGAAAAGGGGGAACATAGTGAGAAGGGGCAGATAAGATGGGGAGAGGGGGGTAGTGTGAATGCGTATGAGAATGAATGAATGAATAAATGTGTGGATGAATTGTGTGAATGCGTATGACAATTAATGAATTCATGTGTGGATGAATTGCTTGAATGATTTGTGAGACTGCATTAATGAATGTGTTAATGATTTGTGTGAATGAGTAAATGCAAAGATGGTACATGAAGGGTGGGCTTTAACAATAAATAAATAAAAAAATATGGGCTGCTCGGGCTTAAATGCCCGGGCCTATTTTTTGTCCCAGTCCGGGCCTGTCTACAACTATCTAAATAGTGCCCACCACTGAGGCAGCCATGTTGAAATGCTCTAACAACTGATACCAAGTAGGTTAAGCATAACTTCATATGTGTATTTACTAGCCGTTTCACTAGCACAGTCTATATATATATATATATATATATATATATATATATATATATATATATATATATATATATATATATATATATATATATATATATATATATATATATATAGTCATACTTAACCTGCAGTGGACCCTGTCATCCTCACTTTTTTGTGCGACCCAATTTAAGGCCTTTTTGTTTAATTAAAGAAAAGGCCCTACATATTACAGCAGTAGGTAACTTTTTAGCTATGCACTCGGCTTTGTTATTGCGAAATGTCATAATGGATGAACATGCTATCTGCATCTGTTAGTGCTCACAGTACTCTTCTGGTGGTAAAGAAAAAGAGGTGCATCCACCTTTTGCCCTGCTTGAAAGGTTTTGTGCCTGTAAAACATTGCCATGATATATCCTCTTATCTCAATTTATCTAGTAAATAAAACATTGACTCTTACATCAGATGTAGGTGCTGAGAAGCAAAGTAATTATACGGAAGGAAGGGTGGCATCAGTCACCAGCCCTAATCCCAGGCATGCTTTATTGTTAAGTGTTAGATTGTTAATTTTGTGTGATACCTATACATCTCTACCTGATGCTGCCCAACCCTGGTAATTGGGCTAGGCTACAACAAGCGCACATAAATTACAAACAACAGGCTCACGAATAAAGTATATGAACATTTGCTCTGTTGGCCATACGGTGTAAATTCAAAAGTATTTGGACATCTGGCCATTACACCAACAGGAACTTTGAAGACATTGCATTCTAAATACATAGACATTAATATGTAGTTTGTCCCTGCTTTGCAGTTATAACAGCTTCCACTCTTCTGGGAAGGCTTTCCACAAGATTTTGGAGTGTGGCTGTGGGAATATTTGTCCATTCACCCAGTAGAGCATTTATGAGGTCAGCACTGATGTTTGACTGGAAGGCCTGGCTCACAATCTCCGTTCTCGTTCATCCCAAAGGCGTTCGGTGGGGTTGAGGTCAGGGCTCTGTGTGGGTCAGTCAAGTCCTTCCACACCACTATATGGACAAAGTATTGGGACACACCTCTTAATTATTGAAATCAGTGTTCGGCCTAGGCCCACTGAAGGAAAATCTTAATGCTTCAGGATACCTAGACATTTTAGGGAAAACCCTTTTCTATACCAGCATGACTGTGCCCTGGTGCACAAAGTATGGTTCAAAAAGACATAGATGCCCCAATATTTTTTGTCCATATAGTGTATATGGTGTCTTAATCATGATGCAAGATTAAAGTAATTTCAAATCCTTATTATGCCACTGTGCACTTTTCTGGTTTGTGACTAGAAATGTGTGTACATTGTCTATTTAATTGTATTCCACTTCAGGCCTGCATTATTTATATACCAAATCAAACATGAATAACTAAATAAATGAAAACTAGCCAGGAAAAATTAAAGTTAATCCCTCAACATTGTAAGTAGCTTTTCCTTAAACATAGCTTCACTCTGTAGATATGAACACCATATTTTACTACACAAGTCGCTTTATGTTAATTAACTGCTTGGGAGCTACTTGTCAAGCTTGGGCTAGGTTTTGTGACATTTATTTGAAACCACAAAAGAGTTTGTTAATAAGAACCACGGCCTCTTCCTATCAAAGTATCAAATGATTGTACGCCACACTGCTTGTGACTATATTATGTGTGTGTTTGACAATAGGCTGTTTTAATTAGAGTCTAAAAGTCCCCAGAGGAGGATTAAAGCTCTCAAATAATGGAATGCATGCAGTCATGCTTCCATAGCAGGCCTATTTCAATTTATACATTAGATACAACACTACGGTAAATGCTCCCTATGAAAAATACACATTTCTTTTACAAGTATTTCCAGCAACATTTATAAGTGAGTGAAAGAATGGTAATGTCAATGGTAATGTCGCACATGATGGTTATGAATTTATTTGGAAAAGTAATTATCAATTATAACATCCATCTTCAATGCCATTTTAATTCAAAGTAATGATTTTCCAACATCCTCATAATAATTGAAAGGGTTCAAAGTAGAGGAAACTGTTTGTGAAAACAGTGAACCGTTCATGGGTTGATGGAGGGAAACTTGGTGTCTAACCTCTAAACCAATTTGTGGTGAGATGAAACATCTACCCAGAAATAATGCATTATGAATGGCCAACCACAGTGGATCTGCCCAGTTTAACTATGCATTATTTAGAGGCATTTTTATTTGCCCCTTCCTAGATGAGAGACTTATAGGAGTTGGCCCTACACTTGTAGTGTATACAGAAATTATCGACTTTGTTTCAACTCAACTCTTTTGTAAGCTCACAATTCAATGATTGAACACCTAGTCTACCTAGGTATGCCCGTTTAGTATTTGCATGGATAGGTGTCATCAGATTTTAATTCTGAATTGTGCCTCTGAAATATGCTCCCATCATTTTGGCACATGCTCTTTGTGTATGTGCACACATGCGCATAATACACCTGGAAATGCTGTGAACAGGCACTAGCTTGGTGAAGAAAATACTGATTTTGGCGCTAATTTTTGTGAAGAAAACGGTGTTACTTCCCATTAAGTCTAGCCTACCAGACAGAGGATTACATTGTGGTGCAGCTTTAGCAATGCAAAATTACATTATTACCCTCAATTTTGGCAAGTCCTGTATAACTTTTTCATGGCTATATATATATTGCTTACCAAGGAGCTAATCAGTGGGACTGCAGTGCCTTTTAACTCACTGAGACTTGTGTAATTTAAAGCCCTCTCTGGGCACCATTAATGAGTGTCTAAGCCATATACAGGCTAAGCAATATACGGTCATACAGTATATTGTGAAGAAATTCCTGAGGTTTATACCGTAGGGGATTTTGATTTTAGGTGAAAATTGCTGGAGGTCTGTTGATCTCTTTCTTTGTTGTGTTAAACCTAAGGATGCCTGATCTGCTGGCTACGATGGAACATGAACTGGGACCAGGCTGGTACTAGATTTTTTTTTTAAAACTTGTTATGGGGAGGGCCCTTCTCAAGTGAGCTTACAATCGAAGTACTTATGCTCTAGTGCAGTTGGAGGTCCACAGTTTGGGGACCCCTGTTGTAGTGCATACAGCTGTCTACAGATGAAAAACATTTACAATTTGAAATTACAAAGTAATGCTTTTTTTATTTGTGAAAATTGTATCTTTTTGCAAAAATCTGATGCTTATTGTGGATCTAACTTCAAGATTTCAAGTGTCTTCTGTTCAGAGAGAAATGTTTTGTATTCTGGATAGTTGTCATAGTGCTCAGGAATCCTTGTCATGACCTGACTGAATTTGGACAAATGTTCTGTTATTTAATAAATGACACCTGGAACTCTTTGCAAACAGTATCTGCCATAACTGGTGGCACTGGCTGACGCAAGTTATTGTTAGAGGGTAAAAAGGCACGACATAAGTCATGAAAAATCAATATTTCTACAGAACAGAAGCATTTTTATTGTATGTACTAAGTAGGCTAATTAGTGCTGCCACAATCTCCATTGTTTGCAGCAAAGTAAATTGTCGTTTTAGACACTTATTTCTTTGTCCATTGACAGCCCTTTGTTCGGTGTTGAACATTTGAACAGTATCTCAAATACAAGGTATAGGTAAGCTTTACAGATTTATTGAATAGGGCCTAGGACCTAACGTCACCTACAAGTGACAGTCTAGTAGCCCTTGCAGCCCCAGTATCAGTACTCTTTAACCTCCAAAGCTGCAGCACATGCTACCTCTGTGGTCTGTTTTTTAAACCTCTCATCTTTTCTATTTTGTCTCTCCTGTCTTTCTTTCCTAGCTTTCCTCTCTTTTTTGGGCCTCTCCATCTATACATCTTCACTTGGAATACTCATATCTTATATGCAGATGACACCCTAATCTATATCTCCTGACCTGTCAACCTCTTTTCTAACTCGCTTTTCTCACTGTCTTTCTGGAATTGCATCATGGATGGTGTTACATTACCTAAAACTCAACGTCTCAAAGACTGAGTTAATGGTAATCCCGTCATCTGCTCTGTCCACAATTCCTGACATCTTTATCACTCTATCACTGTTGACTACTCCAGTATGCAACTGACAGACCAAGTTCACTGCCTTGGTGTCACACTTGACTCTGACAGCTTCCTCTCTAAGCCATCTGAACAACAAACAACCTCGACAGCTCATCCTGACTTGACCAACTCATCCTCATCCAAGAAGTCCTCTCCTACTGTGTCACTTCCCTCTCAAGTAACTAGATTGTAAGCTAACAAGAGCAGGGCCCTCTTCTGCTTTTGCACCAGTTTGTTATTGTTTGTGATGTTAAATGTATCATACCAGAGAATTGTTCACTGCTTGCTCTGACCTTTTGGTTTGTGTTTGGTTTTGAATTTGTCTAATCCCCCAGTACCTTGCCTTAGCCTTCAAGTCCTGTCAGCCACAGAGTTCCCAGTGGCTGCTGCAAGGCAGTGAACTCAACATTTTTCCCTGACAGGTTTAGTGCTGTATGATGAAATGTGGTAAATGTATGTGTTCGATTTCAAGCACAGTAAATAGATCTTGTGGGGATGTCTAAAATGTAAAGTTTGATAGTAAAACATTTATAAATTCAAAAAGAAAGGATGATGTGTTATTTTCTGTCATCATTATATATAAAACAATAAATAATAATAACAGTTACTGAGACACTTACCAACATTTCATGCTAGAGAGTCTCCACATAATGCACATAGAATTTAGCATGTGCTTCATATTCTGGTATTGCAGACTAACAAAACAAGTTAAAGGTTAATATTTTGTTAAAAGCTCTGTCTCCCCTTAGTAAAGTGACATTACGGTATGGTTCATTTAACTTATCTGTGTTGTTGTAAGTGGATTTCTCCCCATGAAAGTGAATCTAATGGTGAACCCAAGATGGAACGCTGTCAGCAATGTTTGACAAGCCCCATTATGTGCTTCGTGGTGCATTTCTGCCCGTCAGCAGGTTAATGGCAGGACATAAACAGCTGCCTTTCTGTTGGCGTTATTTGTTTCTTTTACATTTATGCTCTCTGGGAGTGAAAATTCCTGCATGGAAAGAGTATAAGTGGTATGGACATTGTGCATTCTAAGTCAATCATGGGAAGTAATTTGCATGTGCTAGGGCTTAGTTGCTTTGGGCAGTAGATTTGATGCCTGGCCAAGTGTGGTGAGAGTTGTTAGTGAAAGGTGGTTCCTGTCCCTGCTGATTTTCCAAAAAGTAATACATTTTCATAGAAGAGGGCCAGGCTGCAGAGTTACATAGTTATATTGCAAGACTAAAAAAGTACATTATGTTCTACTCAACCAAGATTCTTATTTGAATTAATCTAAATAAAGGCAAAAAAACCCAGTACTCCAGTTTCTCTGAACCTTTAACAAAATATATATATTGCCAAAAGTAATGTGCTATGGAATGATACTTTTGTTATTGGACAATACAATACTTGATCATTCAACATGGGAAGCCTGAAGCTTAGTACGACTAATCCTTGAAATCCTTTAAACAACACAATACCTTAACTTTTCCACTAAATGATTTCAGGGCCTAATATTAGTCCCTGCTGCCGATATATATATAAATATATATATAAATATTAGACCCTGCTGCCGATAGCAGGTATAGATCAACACATTAACACACAAACCCAGCTTTGCATGTATAGATCAATTGAAATTCACTTGTGATCTCAGCACTGAAGGTATATATCAAATAAACAGAATCAGACATACAAACCCTGTATTTGCAGGTATACAATAATAATATATGAAATGTAGCATTGCAGGTATAGATCAAATCAATACATGGAAACAGCATTGCAGGTATTAATCAACTGAACAAGACAAGACAAACCCTGTATTTGCAGGTATACATAAATAATGTATGGAAACGTAGCATAGCAGATATGGATCTACAGAAGAACACACAAACCAAGCTTTGCAGGTACAGATCAATTGGAATTCACATAAAAACACGGCATTAAAGGTATATTTAAAACCCCCTAAATTACAGGGATAGATCACAGGTTGCACACCCCAACCACGCTGCCCACATAGAACCTGGCCAGCACCCAGATAACACACATAAGATTTGCCATCTTTGTCCCATATACACCCGGCCTGTGCCATCCTGTTCCCCAAGGCTCAAACATCCTGCTAGTGCCGTCTTTGCCCTTCCACAATTATACATCTATGATACACACAAACACATTAACTCATGCTCTCCCTCATTCAGACAAATCATCCACATATTAACTCATGCTCTCCCTCATTCAGACAATTCATCCATTTTAAGAAACTATACCCCTTGGAGCTTCAAATGAGGGGCTACATGTATTTCTAGGACAAAAGTTGAGTGCACAAATAATGATGGAATATGTCGCTTTGGCTTGAAAATATGTTTTTTCTAACCATAGCGACATGTTCATTTGTGTCTTGCGCACTCCAGGTTTGTACTAGAAACACATGCAGCCCCTCATTTGATGCGCCAAGGGATGTCGTTTTTGCAAATGTGTACTTTTTGTGCCATAATTTAACTTCCCACGTGAGCAGTAATGCCACGTCAAGGCTTCAACCCTAATTACTGATCATTCACTCACAGAAGCACACGCCATTCTTTCCATACATTTACTCACAGTAGCACACACCATTCTTTCCCCTTACAATCCCAAAGAAATGATGGTAAAGGGAGAAGAAAAAATCACTTTTACAGCAAAAATAAGTTTTGCAGTAATAATGCAAGGCGCTCAAGGGATGAGATGGTTACTCACGTACCACACAGGCTAAATGGCTGATTTTAATAATATTTGCAGTTCATCAGGATTTCAAAAATTGCCTCCCTCTACCGTTGGCTAAATTTAACCCCATGATCAAAGGGATCATAGGATTAAAAATTAGTATCGGCCATTTTTAAAAAGGGAATGTGACTTTTTATAGCTATATGATCACTGTGGTAACATTGGCTACCACAGTGATCATTTAGCTAGAATACTTAAACTTTTTTTTTTTTTTAAAGTTAAAGTAGTTTATGTTTAAATAATTTAATTTGGGGGTCTCTAGGAAATTTTGATCTTTTTTTATCTGCCTTTAGAGACCCCCAAATCATTTTTTTTACATTTTTATTTTTTTTAACTTAATATTTTTTATTCTTTTTTTACAATCTATATACCGTTGGAAAGGTGAGGCGATTACCTTTCCAATGGTATATGTTGGGTATGTAGCTGCTTAGATGTCTGAGATACAGGCATCTAAGCAGCATGCCCCCATACCTCTTTAACTGACAATTGTCAGTTGTTAATCGCGCGAGACGTCACCGGGCAGATCTGGTGGCCCCGGTGATGCCCTTCTGTGTGAGGGGCAGATCGCCGGGGTAGGTGGTGATGGAGGTCCACAGACCTCCATCAAGGTAAGATAGTGCTAGTGACGTCATGGTGCCGTCGTTACCACCTGACTGGGACTGCTAGCGACGGCACAATGCCGTCGTTAGCAGTCAAGGGCTGTCCTGGGTGATTACAAATTCGGTGGGGGGGCAAGGAATAACCTAGGGGGGGGCAATTGCCCCCCTGTAGCGACGTCACTGCACCCCATAGATCTTCTCACTGGCCTGGACGACAGAGTCAGTGATCGATGGTACAGGTGCCCGTAGTGTCCACAGTGTTCTGCAACATACATTTTTGCAGGATTAGGCTTGTTTTAATGTACTACCAACTACTAGCTTGTTTTAACTCTATTTAAGATGTCTCTTCTCCATAAGTATTATTTATAGTAGGCGAAGGAGAAACGGGTAGAAACACTAATTTCATAGAGTATAAATTATAGAGTTAGGGAGTGCCTTATTCTCATTGCTTAATTGAACATTATTATTTTTCTGTTCTCCTAAAGCGAAAGGGCTAGGAAATGTATTCCCTTGTTTACTGACTGTCCTCTGATAAATGGGCCATTAGACTGTGTCCATTCTGGCTTTCACTGTGTAGTCTAGCTGATGTTCAGCTGAGAGATAAGCAATATTCAACTTGTCACTCTACTACACCAACAAAACCACTCATGGTTCATCTGTTGTCTCATGTGCCACTTGCTGTTTTCAGACACAATAACTTACAAAGACACGTCATCTGTGATATACGGAGCCCTTATCATGTTCCATTTTCTTACAGTTCACGGTTCACGCTAAGGTGAAATCTGATAAAATATTTTGTTTCGTGTCGTGCTTTTTTTTTAATCCCACTTTAAAAATAAATAGATTTCATATAATGCCTCTGGTTTATAGATTCAATTCAGCCTGTAATGCAATGTTATAAGATACTAGCAGGGCCACTCGCACAGCGTGCAAAAAGCTATAAAGAAAGGTTCTAGGCAAAGTGGATGTGATGTGCAATAGAGTGAGTACGGTTTAGTATGAGTGTGCAAGCGTGTTTTAGAGTGAGTGTGTGCCAGTGCATGTGTTAGTTACAAGGGGGGACAATGGGCTGGGTGGTCTGCCCCCTGATCAGAAGATGCCAACATTCCTGTGTTTCCCCTATTGTTAGGTTGCTGATTGTTGTTAGTTGGCTCGAGCAGCCTAGTTAGGGTAGATATAGTAAAAGGGAGAAACGTATAGAATAGGGAATTGGTTGGATAACGCTGGCTCTTTCTCCATAAACACTCATATCCGGCAGACATAGAGAAATGGGCATCAGGGGAGTATAGAAGGACAGCGAGATTTGAGTGCCAAGGAGAAACTATCCCTCCACTGGCACTGTATACATAAAAAATAAATAAAGTGCCTTTCAACATTGGCTTTACTATAAAGAAAATTCACACTTTGTCATAAATTTTGTGGTCTTACTGGCTGTTGTGAAAAGCAGTTTACATCCAGCACAAACTGGAATAGGATTGTAAAGCTTAGTTTAGCTTTATTTTAATGGTCTTTGCAGAATACAATGAATTCGGTACATTAAGATATAATGCGGACAGAATCTGGCATTAAAAACAAAGTGCGATGACATGGGTGTTTGTTAAATATATTGCCTTCACATAGATGGAAACATGTTAATTATTGGATCAGTATGGCATTTAAAGGATAAAGAGGAAAACAATATAACAACATATTATTAAAGCAATTAAAGTGAACCATGCCTACGATGAATCTCCTTTTCAATTATAGTTTTGTCAGACACTGTGAAGCCCGGAATTGATGTTTTAAAGGGTGTATCCCTCAAACAGTATCAGCAATAAAAACATACTTTATAATGCGCTTTATGGCCCAGACAGTAAAATCTTAATGCAACACATGCTTGAAATTTTATAATGGAGATATATTTAATTATCACACAGAGACAATATGTATTAAACATAAGAACTTGTAATAAATGCCAATTCAGCTCTTTTAAATCATGTTGATCAGGCACTGGGGGAGTCAAACCTTGAATTGTTTATATAGAAACTTTTACTTTAGGTGGCTGAAAATTGTTAAATATTGTACTTTTTGTGCCATTACATACAACGTTAGCTTGAAATAGTTTGACAGAAGACCTGTGTTGCAGTATGGAAAATATTTGTTTTATGACCTGTCTCTAATTTCAGACTTTGTCTGGTTCATGAACTTTTGGAAGTGTTTTTATATTTCTACCAGTCAGTATTTTTAAGCTTCTCATCATGACGGTGTGTACCTTACTCTTTATTGCATGTTGCTCTCCAGTAATGTATTTATGGGGTCACTTGGCTTTTACCCAGAAGGATGCACATAGGCACATATAATGTGGCAAGGGGGTTGCTGTCACCCTATAAAAGAATATACCGCTATTGCTATCCTCAATTTATATGGATTATGTGTTCTAGGGGAAAATAATTAACAATAAGCACTGCATTGTAGAAACTTAAATCCATATGCATCAGTGGAGTTGATCAAACTGATAGTTGGTGACTGTGGTAAGTTGTGCCCATGGAAAGATATCTTTATTTTCAGTCCTGAGGTCTGCGAATTGCGTATCTTAGCAGGTATACTCTGCTGCCAAGTCCTTGGGACTGTATCGGAGCAGATGATATAAATTCACAGTACATTATTCTTGTCACAGTGTCGGTCTACAGAATAGAATAATATGGTGAAATTGGGCCCAGTGACAATATCATATAAGTCAAAATGACTTGAAAAGCATGTTTAAAAAAAAAAAAAAAAAAATCCCTAAAAAAGGTCTGTTCTAACAGCAATTTGCTCTTCACTAAACCTCAAATAAACCATAGTAGATTGGTAATTTCATCTTTGATGGTCAACCCCTAGAGTGCTAGTTATGTAGGAAATACGTAGCAGGCAAACTGGGCTCAGGAGAACAGCTATATGTCTCCTCATGGAAAATTCATTTTCATGTATTTGAGTCACCTGCACCATTTGGGAATCTTATATAAGATCACAGCAGTATAGAATAGGACAGAGTCGGCTCTGGACTGTGTCACCCTAGAATCTGCCCAACCACCCTAAGATATGAGACTTATGGTCAAACGCTGAGAGTCCCCAGGTTTTATGCTATTTTTCAATTCATTTCCTCAACATTGCAGGATCTTACATCCAAAATTATTCCCAGTACCCTTAAATGTTTGCAACGCAATTTAAAGAGTCTAAGCAAAGACCCCCAAAAATAATGTAAGAAATGTCACTTTTAAACACACTATTAATACTTAGGTTTAGTTTATCAAATGGGTTCCGGGTGTAGAAAGAATGGAAAATGCATTCCACTTGTACATTCACTGTATGTATAAATATGCTGAGACACACCATGATTTGGTCATTGACTCTTTATACGGATATCATTGATATATATTGATATATATAAATAACAGTATTAGGTTAACATACCTTCAAACTCATCTTCCCAAAGCAAGGGAGCTTTTTTTTTAGGTAGTGCATTAGGGCAGGACCGTGTTAAGAGTTTTATGTAACTTTGTGATTTAATTATGGCTATTTATGAATTTGAATACAAAGATTAATATTTAAGGTTAACCTTTTTTCCTGATTTAATTATGCATTATTGTAACTTTTAGGATTGTCAAACATTGTGATATGCCATGCATTCTGAGCACCTAGAAAAGAGAGCGATTTGGGTCGTAAACAGAGAATGTACCTCCTACACGCTAGGCATGGGATAAATTGTGAAGTTACAAGAAAATGCTCCTTGATAATACCTACGGCAAGGTTACTTGCCGTTTATCTTGTATGGCTCTCAGACAGTGGCTAATTAGTGGTCCCAAAGGGCTTCGAAGTGATGTATTTAGGCTGTGTGCTGCTGGAACCCTGGCCCAGACCGGAACCCTCAGCCATTCCCAGCACTTATCTCTGTGGCTTTTGTGCCCTCTGCTTGGCACAGCACTGGGTACAGGGTACTTATAGAGGCTGTGCCAGCTAGGTGTATATGGGCTGGTTATAAATGAGATTGCTGATTTCCCAAATGGCAGCATAGAGCCTGTTACTCCCCCATTTGCAGTGGCGACTCTAGAAACAATATATAGGGGGGGCACACAAGGTACCACAGTCAAACTGGGGGGGCATTCATAATTTCCAAAAGTAATGTGCTTTGGAATTATACTTTTGTTATTGGGCTAAAATAATACTTGATCATTCAACATGGGAAGCCTGAAGCCACAATTGAGTGCGACTAATCCTTGAAATAAATATTATAACACAATAAATAACTTTTCCACTAAATGATTTCAGGGCCTTGAACGTTTTGTCCCCTGAAGTCACTACAACTTCAGGAGGGTATTTTATCTCTGGATAAATATAAATTAAATAATTCCTACTGTAAGTTAAGTGCCAGGAAACAGATGACCAAACACACACACCAACACAGGCTCTGTCACACCGACACCCAGACACACACACCAGGACAGGCTCTGCAACACACCGACAACCAAACACACACACACACCAGGACAGGCTCTGCCACACAAACACCCACACACAAACCAGGACAGGCTCTGCCACACCAACACCTATACACACACACCCGAGGACAGGCTCTGCCACACCAACACCCAAACACACACCAGGACAGGCTCTGCCACACCAACACCTATACACACACACCCGAGGACAGGCTCTGCTACACTGATAACCAAAAACACACAAACAGCAGGACACAATCTACGTCACAGACGTCTACATCAGGATGGATTTTTCACACTGCATTGTTGTTTATACCCCCCTTAGTGTTTTTGCCTCTGCTGCCCATATATATTAATATTAGCCCCAGTTGCCGATAGCAGGTATAGATCAACACATTAACACACAAGCCAAGCTTTGCATGTATAGATCAACTGAAATTCACTTGTGATCTCAGCACTGAAGGTATATATCAAATAAACAGAATCAGACATACAAATCCTGTATTTGCAGGTATACAATAGTATATGAAACGTAGCATTACAGGTATAGATCAAATAAATACATGGAAACAGCATTGCAGGTATTAATCAACTGAATAAGACATACAAACACTGTATTTGCAGGTATACATAAATAATGTATGGAAATATATAGATATGGATCTACAGAATAACGCAAAAACCCAGCTTTGCAGGTATAGATCAATTGGAATTCACATAAAAACATGTCATTAAAAGGTATATTTAAAACCCCCTAAACTACAGGCATAGATCACAGGTTGCACACCCCAAAGCCAGCCCTGGCGTCCACGCTGCCCACACAGCAATCACACTCATATCATACCCAGGCAACCAGTAAATGCTGGTACCTAGGCATGATGGGACTGTGCTTGCTGGTACAGGGTGGCTGTAAGTGATGTGTAGACCCCATACTGCTGGCAGCATCAATACACAAGGGGGGGCAGCTAGCTAGGTTTCAGCATGTACTGGCTGACTTGGCATGATAGGAGTGGGATTGCTAACAGCAATCAAAGTCCCATCATGCCTAGGTTACAGCACTTACTCATCCAACCAGTAAATGCTGGAACCTAGGCATGATGGGACTGTGATTGCTGTTAGCAATCACACTCCTATCATGCCAAGTCAGCCAGTACATGATGGTACAGGGTGGCTGTAAGTGATGTGCAGACCCCATACTGCTGGCAGCATCAATACACAAGGGGCAGCTAGCTAGGTTTCAGCATGTACTGGCTGACTTGGCATGATATGAGTGTGATTGCTAACAGCAATCACAGTCCCATCATGCCTAGGTTCCAGCACTTACACATCCATGCTATCACACACACACTCATTAATTCATATACTCATTCATTCACAGATTAATTCCCTCAATCACGCATACTCATTCAAACACCCTCCCCACTCCCTTACCTGCACTGCAGCTCCTCGATGCTGCTCACAGACTTCAGCAGAGGGCGCGGCCTCCCTCTGCATTCTCTGGTACTGCTCAGAGGAGGCAGGACGGGAGCAAAGTCATGTGATGTCACGTGAACTCTGCTAGGTTCTGCTTCCTCTATGCAGTACAGAAGACCCTCCCACAGGTAAGTAGCAGGGCTCGAGGTGTGACCCGCGTAAGATCGGTTGCCCTGGCTGCCGATCTTACGCGGGCCGCACCCTCTCTCTCCTCCGCATTAAAAAAAAAAAAAAAGACGGGTTTTAAAGTCGCATTGCGACTTTATTCCAAATTCGGCAGGGGGGGCAAGGAATAACCTAGGGGCGGCAATTGCCCCCCCTTGCCCCCCTGTAGCGACGCCACTGCCCCTTTCAGATCTGCCATCTCAGGCCCAGTTAGCCTAGGTGTCCGACACTGCTGAGGATTATATATATTCTAGAAAATGTAACAGTTTCCCTTTGCACCTTAAATGTGCAGACTTATGTTAAATGAAAAGAAGTGGCAAGTTACTTTTCAGAGATGTCCTCACATACATAATGTTGACCACAGGTACTGTTGCTGCAAATAAATGTATTTATTTTATTGTATAGACAGGTATAGACACACAATTTACATTTTGCAGCAATAAACTCACGAATGAGCAAAGAGAAAAACACTTTAAATAAATAAGCACAGAAGTAAAATATGGTGTAACTTGTGGACCAGGAGGTTTATCCTTTGTGATTCTGCAAGGTAGCATCCGCTGTGCAATCTAACCTGCACAGTAGTTGTGTAAAGGAATGTTACTCACTTGATATAATACTTACCCCAGGTTTTTACGAGAAATACAGAAGAGGAGAATGCTTATCATAAAGAAATATACCTAGATATGCCAATGGTTTGGACCCACGTTAGCTCACACTTACATTAGTAGAGTTTGCATGCTTGAATACTATAATTTTGAATCTGGAGAGGGGAAAGTATGTATTGTTTGTTCAAAAATGGTCAAAGGGGCAATAACGGGTGAGCAATAAATGTGATGACGCTTTATATTGAGAAGAGCTTGCGTTGACTCTGTAAGTAGTGGTCAGTGGTATAGCTACAGGGGTCGTATCTTATGCACTTGCAACTGATTGCCGTGTTCCTTTGGTTGTAGCTACATTTCTCCTCTGTGACCCATTGAACTGGCAGTCTAGTGAAGAAAAGAGGTCAACTATGCATCTGTGGGCAATCAGTTCTGGTTTAACAGTCTCCATGGTGTGCGCAAACCAGCAGGAAACTAGAGAAGAAAAACCTCTTGTAACAGAGACATAGGGCTGCTCGCACCATGGACTACCACTGATGGATATCATCGCTGCTTTGTTTCTGAAACCGGGGTGTGGAGGTAGCCTCAGGAGCCACTCTGTCAAAGGTTATTTTTGCACAATAAAACATAAGGGTGAGGGATCTTGGAACATGAAGCAAATCATAAGAGGTTCATGTGTTGCCATTAAGTTAGCTGCACTTTTAATTTGCTGGAAAAACAGATCGTAACTTTCTGAAAGATATGCTTTTTATGAAGCCTCTTTTTGCTAAATTTGCTATATCAGAGATCTTGTATTTCTTTGTAGTTGTATATTCCTAATGTGTCATATAGTTATAATTCCTGTGTCAACAGGGAGGGAAGTGATTGAGTGTGTTGATAATATATAGCACTACTATATTGCACTGCCATAATTCTTGTCAGATGACTGCTTCTGCATCTTTTTGGCAGTACGCTAGTGATTTTTAGCTAGGTACATCTGCGAGGTACTGGTCTTATGGTATTACAGGAAAAAGGGAAAAATCAAGCTGTGAACAGGTTACAACTCATTGGAGAGATTTCTGCCTCTCCTTTTTCCGAGGCTATTTTTAGTTATTTATATCTATAGCAGAAGTGAATTGGCTTTAATTGACAAGCTTGCCCAATACTGTAATAACATTGTTTCTATACTTTATTCCTGTGCCAACTTGGTTTGAGACAAGAATGAACTGTAAGTGCGTTAGGTCGTGTTTTTTTTTTCCTGTTGCAGGACGCATTGCAAAGCATTCATCCCACAAAGAATGTTTCATAAGCAAATTAAAAAATGAAACTCTTCCTTCTCGACTGACAGCTCAAACTGTCTTCCGCTTGTAGTGGTCGCTTATTCCCATGGTATATCAAGAATTATTATAGATCCAGAAGGAAGATGTTTGCAGGGAATCCAGATATTGGCTGTACCTACTTATTTGTGTGGAATTAACAACAAAATCTAGGCAAAGTGGGATAGTTTTTCAGTGGCCTAAAAAAAATTAAGGGTCTCCTGTCTTTTGCCCCGTAGACACAATAATTTGTCAGTATGGGAATTGTCTATGGCTAATCACACGGTGGTCTAGGGTGATGATGGGGAGCAGTTCTATTCATGGTAACATATCTGTACCTTTGTTAGTAACGATCTGTGTTTGTTTCTCCATCTAGTCCGAGCATCCAGAAACACACGTCAAATGGGTCCATTGCCTATGCGTTTCCCCTCTAGTACCTAAATTTCAAATCATAATGACAAATATGTAGATCTATTCATTTAAGCAGAGGATTCAGTGGAGCTGAACATTTACAAGAGCAAAGCCGATCCTGTGTAGTGCATAGTTTCATTGTTGTGGTGACTTGGTTCATGCTTAAATACTTTCACACAAGGGTCTGAAATGTCAACTTCAGTGGCTGTATCCCTGCTATAGTTAGTTTTAGAATCTCTGCAGTTGACATGTAATTAAACAAACATATATTGTTCAGTATAACAGTATGACAACTGTAATCTATTTAGGTGGCTGTGGCACATGAGTTCTGGAGTGCAAGGCATGGCCTTAGAAGGTGAGTATGCCTGATCAGAGTCAGAGTGCATATGCCATGTATTCATATCTGACACTTACAGCCTGCAATGACACAACTCTGTTTTTGTTGTGGGTAACTATTAGTTAAAACATTGCCGTCATTGCTTCTGAATATTATTATAATCTTGGCGTGAAATTATGCGTCATCTTTTTTTTTTTTTTCCTTTTACCAATAAATTAGCTTAAAAAAAATGATTTATCTACGCAAAACACATTTTTAATGTGTGTTATCTAGTCAGACCTGAAGGTAAATAAAGCTATTTGGCAAAAATGCATTTTGTTGTACCAAAACCTATAATTACATTTTGAGATGTGCCAATTTTATTTTTAATGGAAAGTGTTCAGAGGAACAGTATTTCTGCAGCTTGACACAAACATTCCATGCTGGCAGCGGTAAAGGGACAGAAGGATTTCTGCAAACAGAATTCTAGTGATTGAAAACTTAGAGGTTTAAATGCCTGCCAGTTAGACTTATGCATGATCAGAAACATATCTTCCTATTTTAAAGCACCATGCCTAGCACATATTAGCAGGCATTATACAGTCTTCCGTGATCCAGTTACCATATCCATGAAAAAGTGTTTGGGATTCTAGCCATCCATTTACTGGAGAACTACCGTATTGGCTCGGATATATATATAGGCCGCACCCTAAAAGTTTGGTGCTTTTTTAAAGAAAAAGTTTTTTTCTTTAAAAAAGCACCAAAAAAACATGCTGCCACTCTGTCCCCCCCCCGAGATATGCTGACACTGTCCCCCCCCCCCGAGATATGCTGACACTGTCCCCCCCCCCCGAGATATGCCGGCACCGGAAGTTGTATACGCGTATTGCGAAGATGTCCCCCGCCGGCCCCGCAAGACACCCGGGAGTCTGCTCTGGTAAGTCTTGGGGGCAGAGGTAAAAAGCATCGTGCGGACAGTCACCGGCTGCGGCGATGCGCTTAGACAACCTCCAGGGGAGGCTGTCTGAGCGTATCGGAGAGTAGGATGCAGGTCCTCTGCACCGCTGCAGGGGATCTGTATCCTAACCCCGCTGCCTGCCCGGCGCCCGGGACTGCATGTCCCGGGAGTCGGGCCCTAGATCCCGAATATAGGCCGAACCCCCACTTTAAGCACTTAAAGTGGGGGGGAAAAGTGCGGCCTATATTCGAGCCAATACGGTATTTACTGTTAAAGCTTTTTTCCCTGTTAGTTTATTAATAAAACACTAATTTATACTCTGTAGCTTTATGTACAATATGCTGATGACGTGAAGTCATTTAAAGCCCTGCTAACATACAAGCATTAAAGTGAAAATATGAGATGGGAATAAACAGCTTCAATCATATCTACTACTTGAAATGGTGCATATGTGAGTAGCATTAAGGACCATTTTGGTTAATTTTGCAGATACATGGTTTAGTCAAATTGCTTGGTCAATACTTCTGTCAATCAATTTGTTTTAAGGCTTGTTAAAGCTTTTTTTGCCATCCTGAAATAGAGGCCTCCGGGTAGCTGGAGCCTGAATGTTCCCAGGTTTGCTAAACTCTACCTTGAGATAAGCACAGTTAGATATATTGTCACTTAAACTTTGAATCTGACAATATTAGATAGTTTTAGATAAAAGAGCAACAAAGAGACAGATCCTGAACCATTTTTGGAATGACCCAACTCCTGCATCCTCTCTGGGTTTATTCACTAAAAAGAGCGTAACCTAACGTCACTATTCATTATGAAGGTCCAACACTGGCAGGTTTCTCCAGCAAGAAGGGCTGAGCTCACCAGGTATGATGCATAATTCAATGTGTAAGGAGACCATGAAGAAATCTTGCTGATATAACTATACAATTATACAGAGTCAGTCCCTGCAGCTGACGCTCTCTGAATTGGCTGTTTGTAATGCATAGTTAAGTCTAGGAATGAAACTCAACTCCTGCAAACTCTACACTTAACTCTGCCTTAAATGAATAAACTCCTCTGGGTTTATTAACTAAATGGAGAGTTGACATTAGTGTTGTGGTTTCAGTTCTTCATATCACTATACCTTATGTAGGCCCATCCCAAATAAACCTCTTTTGCAGGAAGAGCTCAGCTGGCCCTGTATTATGCATAGGTAAATTAGTGGATATTTTGACCGTCTCCTCACCCACCTCACACCTTCTTGCTGTAGAAACCTGCAAGAATTGGCCCTATTTAATGTATAGTTGAGTGAGAAAGTTGAATCTACAACAGTTCTCTCTTCATTGAATTGTCCCTCGATGTAGGTCTGGTAGTGTGGTTGAGTTGTAGATTCCACTAGAATGAGAGATCCTTGGAGACGGTGTCACCCCTCGGCCCATTATTACTAATACAGCAGGCTGGTCCAGGGGAAGAACCCTTGTGAACTTGTTGTCCAATCCAGTTGCACTTCGGACACAAAAAGGTATTTTCTGTCTGAATACGTTATTCCGGTTTTCTTCCTACAAATACCGTTAATCTATACAGTATAACTGTCTCTGGCAATTGTTAGCAAGAATTACCACCAGCATCCTCGGGGAGCCATGAATAATAGTATACAGCAACTGGAGTGTCAAAGGTTACCTGTCTACAATGTTTTCTAATCTTTTTATTTGAAAACTTTTTTCTGTCTTAAATGGCATGCAGATGACCAACATTAATCATTCCTTATCGCAGCACTGTGTCTTAGCAACTAAACCCGAATGTGTGTTCAATGTCTAGAAATGATTAGCCTTGGAATTAAATTATTGTGCAAAAAAAATCCCTGCTGCATCCTGTAGCAAGCCTCTTGGTCATAACACCTAATAACTCTGTATACGCTTGTGCATAGACAATAATGGTAACAAATGTTGTTTTTCTGCCAGGTGAACCCATTTATCTGGGTTAATGATTCACCCAGGAGCTCATTTGTTTTTTTTTCCTCCTGTAGAATCAAACATGAAAACATCGTTGCCTTGGAGGATATCTATGAGAGCCCCAGCCACTTGTATCTGGTCATGCAGCTGTGAGTAGTCATTCTTCTTATGATAAGGACTCCTTTGATCACAGCAATCCAACCTATGATTCCGCTATGAGTGTAACAGGTTAGAAATGAGTTCTGTGCTGGTGTCATGGCCTGTAGTTCTTAATCTGCCAGTTGCTATGGTTACTTGCCTATAACATATTTAACTATTCACACAATTAAAAAGCTGATATCTGTAGCATGTCAACACCATTTTATAAATTATAACGTAGAGTGCCAAGACCTGTCTTAGAACACTAGAAAACACTTAGAAAACATGCTTTTCAAAAATGTTGCTAACATATGAAAGTTGGATATTTGAGATTTCCTAAAGAAATCCATTCAGCACATTATGAATACATATGAATTAGCTCTGTTGCTTATTGTTATGAATACCCTGATGCTTAGATGCTACCAATATATAAAATGATCTTCTGACTCTAGCTCTGTATTTAATGTTTTATTAATTTGTCCTCTGCCTTATGTTTTCATACCTTTTATATTAGTTTTCTAGGCTTTGGGGGGAAAATCCCTGTGTAATGATGCGATATGCATTTAAAAGGGATGTTTCGCTCACTATTTGTATTTTAGTTACTGTGTATTCATGCTACTTAAGTAAAAGCAAACATGCTGATCCTTTTGGAATACGGTAACATTTTTCATGAAATTCTTTAAATGCATTAAAGTAAAGACAGACATCTTATATTTGTAAAGGCTACTTCCCTTAACTGAATTATTATATTATCTCTGGATCAACTTTTGTTTTACTATGGGGACAATACTGACTAGCCAGTCTAGTGTGAATAGGCCAGATCTCTGATCCCCCCCCAACCAGCCCAATAATTAAGTGGTGCACTAGGGAGCCGGATTGCCCACTAGTGCTTTTGGCTCTTGGCTTTGTAGCAGATGGACTGCCACTCCCCAATTCTCTCCCTAAGCCTTGGCCGACTTAATAGCCACAGACTGGCAATTTGGCAAAGGCTTATTTACCCAGAGTGCAAAAGGAACTGAGCAAATTACAACCCTGTGTTAGATCTGATAGCAAATGGTAATTTGGTACAATTGGTCCGCCATAGCAGCAATCATCTGTGACATGTGTGAGTGTTATCCCATTAGTTGAACAGAAACATTCTTCATCATGTTATTTGTTATACAATCATATGACATATAACGTGATAACAAACAAAAGATGCCTCAAATGACATCAGAAACACCCAATATTTACCCAGCATTTTACCATTTTTATTTATTGATCTACATAGCACCATCACATTCCACAGCAGTGTACAAAGAGTAAACAGGACATAACAAGTAGTGCATCACATAGCAATTTGGACTTAAAGAAACACACATTGAGAAGGGTCCTGGTCAAACAGTGCAGTCATCAGGGTATTTTGCCCCCATGTAGCATGGTTAGTGATCTTCTACTCTGTACTGCATCAGAGATTGTCATTGTCACCTGGCATTTATGAGATGTGTTTGTAATGTCTCCATTTTTCTGTTGAGCCTAATGAGATGGTTGTCGGGGAGTAACCATTGGTTTGTGTTGCAAACCACAACAGAAATAGCTGTCTGTGATTTTTTTATACAACTGAAATTGTGACATCATTAACTCAGGTGCCTGAGGTCCTCGCTGTGTTAAGGAAATCTGTAGAGTTTTTCCATACCACACATCTGCTGCAGTGATTTACACTCTAGAGAATCCTAATGTGCTTTTCATCTCTCTCAAGAAAATGGCGAATAGTTGATTTTTTTACAGTTCCATAAATAGCTATTCTTTTAAGACTCTAACATATTAGTATGCAACAGCACACGATCCTTAAGAGTCCGGGTTGCTAATTGGTATTATTCATTTAGTTGTTACAAAATACAAATGTTGACATGTGCTAACAATGTAACACAAATACAACACAACCAATGAAAGCATGACAAATAATTGAATGATGGGGAAAAGACTAGTGTGGTACTTCTTTTCCCTTTTTATTCATTTATTTTTCGTTCATAAAATTGTTTTTCTTTTATATTTTAATATTTACTGTATTTTCTTAATATTTTCTTTTAAAATACTGTGGTTCTCACTACAATATACACTTATATGTAATTTTAGTGCTGTCTATTTCATTTTGTATATTTGATTCCTTTCAGTGTGATGTCTAGAGACTTGAATTTTTTCTTTCCTATGATTTTTCATTTACCTACTTGCCTGCAATGCACAACACCAACACTAAGATTGTTCTTCTTGGTGATGTGGAGACCTGTGAAGGGGCCCATTTGGTTCATTCCCTCTTTAAAAACAGGGGTGCATTCAGAGGCATAGACAGACTTTATTTCTGGAGTATGAACAGTGATGGCAGATTGAGCTTCTTCGTGTCATTTGACCATATCATCCAATTAGACACTTTTTTGTAGTCCTGTCCTGCAGTTACAAAGAGTGGAAGCTGCAAGGCTCCCTGTTTGTACGAAAAATGCAAAGCTTACAATTATAGTACCAGGAACGCCCAGCCAGTAGCCTACAGTCACAAGAGCAGAGATACTCTGTTAAGGCTAGGTTTCCACTTGTTTTTTTTTTTGCTAAAAACGCACATAAAAACACCAATTCAGCAACACGGCGTTTTTTTGGTGAAAAAACGCTGCGGACAGATGTTAGCTGTTCTTCAACAGGAAATCGCACAATGCCATATCCACTTGGCGTTTTTCTGTTTGCTGTTTTTTCAGTCCACTTTGACGTTTTCTGCTTTTTTGGGCTCTGTGTCAGTTTTTCAAAATCGCAGCATGTTGACACTCTGGCGTTTTTTGCAAGGAAATCTTGGCGTTTTTCTCCAATAGAAGTCTATGGGAGAGAAAAAAAAACGCCATGAAAAAGCCATGTGGGTTTTGTCTTGGCGTTTTTTATGGCGTTTTTTCCCCAGTATCTGGACCCAGTATCTGTGTGTCCTACGAGAAATAGGCTGGAAACAAACAGTTTCACACAAAACAAAGTTCATATTGAATTTTACACCATTTGGAACAAACATACCATTACAAACAAACATACCCAACTGGATCCTGTGTGCCAAAAGCAAAAGCAAACAATTTGCACCATCATTTGGGGCCAATCCTCCTAGAGGAGCAGACATTCGGAATAAAGCATGCCTTACAAACCACAGAAAAGAGACAAAAGGGTCCGCTGGGGCGTGTTTAAGTAGAACTCTACCAAGTAAATGACATCAGGAGGGGGCAGATACTTGCCATTTATCCTAATCCCTTTTAGCTGGGTGATAATTCTAACGTGTAAAGGCTGGAAAAACTGCCTATGGTCAAAAAAGCAATTTCCACAGAAAGGCTAAAACGCCAGAAAAAACTCCAAAACGCAGGTAAATGCAGTGGCAGTTTTCTTGGCGTTTTTCATCAAGAAAAAAACGCAGGACAAAAACCCAAGTGGAAACCTAGCCTAAGGAAGGAGCTTGTATACATACATGTGTATTTATGTGGGGATGTATCTGTATAAATGCATGAAGGTCTGCGTCTTCTGCATGTCTGTGTATGCTTGTACATTGATTATTCTGCTGCGATTATATCTAAAGAATTATTTTTATAATTTGTTGTTCCATAAAGAGTTTTTGGACATTTAGTTTACTCAAGTTAACTTCCATACAAAACTAGTCCCCAAGAAACTGAAACAAGGTGTACATCCAGATAACAAAGTGACACATTTTCCACCCAGCTGCAGAGTGGTATCCCAGACAAAGTATGGATATCAGACATTATATACAGTACCTTCTTGTTCTGTAAACGTACTACTTTAGGGTTATCAAAGCTGATAGTTTCATTGTCCCAAAATAAAAAACATGTAAAGCTACATAAGCCTTCAGGACATCAGAGGTCACTTCTTCAGATGTAATCAAGAGAAGATACCTTTGAGATCCCAAAAGTTTATACCACTTTTTTGTGCAAAATCTACATGCTCTTCTGCACTTTGTCTAGGTGTTTAATAAGATATATAAATGCGTTTGAAAGTATGAATTGAAAATGGAAAAGCAGTTATTTGACTCAAAACGTTTATTAAACAGAGTTTAAAAAATGGAAGATTTACTGTTGTAAGTTATTACTCAGTGATAGAGAATGAATCAATTCACCTTCATTGATCTGCATATTTTGACCCATATGGTTCCTCCATGCATACTATTCAAATGTTATGTATAAGTTATGCATAAAAAGCTGTCAAAAGTTTCACACCAAGCATTTTGTACATAACGTGTCTGAACTTGTGTTTGTGCTGCAAAAAAGGGGCCTTTTTAAAAAAAAATGGTACAATACAACTATGCCCTTGGTGTTTTATTAGTACTGCTTCATCAGAGGAAATTGAATGGAAGTGTTCTTCATCCATGCTTATGTGGTTGAAATATACATAAACATTTATCTTATTACGATATATTAAAAAAAAAACTGTTAAAAAAAAAAAACATTGGGTTCATTCCATTCACATGTGTACATACCTATTTACATATGAAATGGATTAAATTTAGTGGAAAGAATGAGAACGCACTGGTCTGGGGTGGTAATAGTTAACTGTGAGAATTAGTTTATCAAATTGATGTTTGTGATGGAATTCACTTACGGTACAATAGAAAAAAAAACTGTTCTGTGTAGACATTGAATGGTAATGAGAAGTTATCACCAGTGGGATTTAGGAAAAGTTCACGTTATAAATAAGGTGTAATTGTATTGTGAACTGGCATGAAGGTCCATTAGTTGTTAATGCCGTTTTAATGGGTTGACAGAAGTCCAATTACAACAAATTATGTCCACGTATGTCCAAACATGGGTATATTACTGGGGAAATCTCACTGCTTAGTTTCCACGTGAAGCTCTGCATGTTACTACAAGGGAGTGATCGATTCTAAAAAAAAAATAAAATGATTGTTCTAATCTATATCTGCCGGACACAGCTTGAAGTACCTATCGTATGTTGCTCCTTAGTTAATTTATTGCCATCCCACCCTTTCCAGCATCTCTGATGTGACGATGTGTTACTTATGCGGAATGGACAGGTAATGATGGTCTCCTTTAAGTACATAGGAAGACTTTTTTGAGTACCTGACATTTCAGTGCTGTGTTCCATAGCGCCAGTCCTCACCTGACTTCAATTTCTCAGATCAATAACTTCATAGCTCTAGATTTTAATGAGGATTCCTATTCCCCAATTTCTTGACAATGTGGGGCAAATGATTAAAGGGACAGTCTAATATCCTTGACACCACTGCTATAGAAGAATGCATGTTAAAGTAACCCTAGACCTCTCTGAGTACTTTAATATGCATTCTTCCAGAAGGAAAAAATAACAAAAAAACTGAAACACTGACACAGGATTTGCAGGCATTCTACAAAATCCTCTTTCATTGTCCATGATCCTAAATTTCTTACCGCTGATTAACTGCTTAAACGTTCAATCAATGGAATTACAGGGCTTCCAATGAAAGCAGTGGGAGAAGGCATGTGTTACCTCGCCGGCGGATCCGCGGTGTCCTCGTGCGGGGGAACCGAGACTTAGCTCGCGCCGGCAGCTCGCGCCGGCTCGTCCCGCTCGCGGGAAACGCGGCGAGGTCCGTCCTGCTGCGGGACGCGCGCCCCCGTGTGGATCGCGCCCTGCGCGAACGGCTATCTCATGAATATTCATTAGGGGGATTAAAGGGACCTTTTATCTTTTTTCCTCCTCCCCCTTAATTAGGTGGGTAGGAGGATCTAGGGATGGAGGGATATTTAAACCCTCGGTTTAGAGCCATACCTTGCCTGTGATAGAGCCTTTATTGCCTACACTAGCGTTCCTGTATCTTATTTGCCTTTTTGTTGCCTGAACTCTGCTTGAACCTGACCATCCGTTGTTTGCCGCCTGCCTTTACCTGAACTCAGTTTGTACCTGACTATCCGTTGTTTGCTGCCTGCCCTGACCTCTGCTCGTGACCCCGACTATCCATGTTTGCTGCCAGTCCTGATCTCTGCTCGTGACCCCGACTATCCGATTGTCTGCTCCTATACCATCTGTTCCTGCATTACTCGTCATCACCGCTTGGGGCGCCTTTCCTTGTACTGCAGCGAGGATCTACAGCCTGAACCACCGTTAGTGACAGCATGTCACTGATTGACAGGGTAAGGAGCAAATCAATGGCAGGAAAAGTGCTACCACTGTACACATGTGCACTGGGCTCTAAACAGAATTTGCATGTAGCATTCAGCAGAACCAGCACTGGATCTGACTGGAGGAGAGTACATCTAGTGTAGGGCATTTAGCATTTAGCTGGAGGGTAGAGAAAGGGGCAAATGCTTTTGGGATGGACCACATGGAAATTTAAAGGAACCATGTGGCTATCATATGTATTAAATTGCATATGGTCCATTGTACAGGGCTGCAGAGTATAATGGCGCCATATAAACAATAGATAATAATATGGCTGGAGTGTTTCTTTAACTTTCTTACAAGGTAGTGCCACCTGTAGCAATCTGTGTCTGTCTTCATGAGAGAACCAAGTGTGCTAAAAACAATCCATGAGGACAGGCTAAAAAACCTGCAGTGTAGAGAAGAGATCTCGTTACTTCCACGGGGGTTATCAACACAAACACGCAAAGGAAAATACATAGTTTGGTGCTGTTTGCTAAACTACATATATCTAAAAGATATAATTTTACATTTCACCTTTTTCCCATTACTTATAAAATATTCAATGCTTGGTCTACTGTGGGTATTTCTTTCAGAGCTGGATGTTGAATAGGACCTGTTACACAAGGACAGCAATGGAGAGGTTAAGAGAGGGTCATTCCAAACCATCTGACGATTGTCAATTAATTTCCTGCTTTGTGAGTCCAAATTACTTTAATAACATCCTTTGTGCTCAGTACAAATGTTCTTTTAATAAGACAAATGCTACAATGGCAGGAAGTACTTCCCAATAGGTGTAAACAGTGAAATATGTTCCAGTTCTCTGGATCATGTCTCAGGGCTGCAATAGAAAGAAATGGCGATATGAATGTTTCCGTACTGAGCTTTATTAAGTATGAAAGCAGATTTGAAGCGGTCATTCTAGCTATGCATTTAAAATTGCCTCCTCCTGTCTGCTGTAAACAGTTCTGTTTCCCTGTACAGACTTAGTATTGTTAAACGCAATAATCTAATCTGTAAAAATCGATAGCTGACTTTCATTGATCATTGTTTTTGAAATGTATGCCTTTAAAGTTGCAGTGTTAAAGAATAATCATGGAAATCTTGTGACCGGGTTTGGAGATAGAGACATTGGATATTACACATATACACTATATACAGTTATTGGGTATTTTTTTATGACAAAGGACATTACTGAATTGTATTCAGTCTTAATACTGGAAATATTTGTTAAGTTAGTGCCAATAATCGTGAAATGGGATAGATGTTGTCCCTGGGGACTAATGTCTCTTATCTTTGCCATATAAATATTATTGACTGTGCTCAGGGTCATGTGCTTCTTGGAAAAACAGGTGTGTTTTAATGTTTTGGAGAACATAAGATGACAAGGTTTTGCATACGGGTTCCCGGTGCCTGTGTGGACATTATTACCGCAGACAAGTCACACGGCGCTCCATTCAACCTGGTGATAAAGGCATTTGCCAATTTAGTGTCTAGGGACAGCTTTGCTTCTACTGCTGACCCATATTTTCCACAAGAGTCTTTTCTTGTATCGTCAAATCAGTGATGTTTCTTCAAGGTCTTTTCATTGAATTATGCATTGTTCTGGGTCAGCTCAGCCCTTCAAGCTGGAGTAACCTTCAAGTGATGGCCTTTGAAACAACTTCTCCCCTTCAAACTTTCTGTATTGATGGTTGTCTTAATCTAAAAGAGAACCAAAGAGCAAAGAAAAGATCACTAGACCATCCAACTCAGAAATTGATAGAAATGTATTACTGAGAGTGACTATATCAGCTGATGGCTGATTTAGCACATCATGCAGTTACACCCAACGAATACACCAAGAACTTCAAACCAGTATTGCACTGCAGCCCACCCTGGCTTGGTCTCTACCAATTTCCGCAGTTGCGGATAACATATAGTCCTCTTAGCTGCCAGCAAGGTGACCACAAACAGCAGCTGTGACTAAACAAAATATTAACCCATGTTAATCACCAGAGAAGCTGAGGAATAAACCACTGCCAGCTGATGACCAAGTGTTCACATCAGGCAGATACACCCATGATATTCATCAAGAGCTTCAAACCAGTTGTATTGGCCGTCACTGTCGCTGTTGCGGAAATACCAATATTAGTCTTTTTAGCAATCCATTCTTAGAGTTCCAGATCTTCTCCCTGCCTAATCCTGATTGAAAAGAAAGTAAGAAATTGCCACCTCTGTTTATGTACCTGCTTGATACAAAGTTGTAAACTTGACCAATGAATAAGAGGGACACAAAGCATTCCTGCATAGGCCAGCAGTCATCCCCTGTCCCCATTGGTTCGGGGGGGGGGGGCATTTTCACTAATCCATTCCCCAGTGTGTGGTAGTGTAGACCTTTACTCTCACAGTATCTAAGCATCAGTTAGCCTATTCTGAACAAATAGGGGTCTTTAAAAAACAAAAATGATCACCTGGCTTATTAAGGATTCTATGCAAGTGTTGTGAAGTCCTAAGTATTGGGAATAGTTACCTTGTAAAGAGAAGTCTTATACTAATTAACCTTAACACCATAAAAAATGTCTGTTATCCAATGGCACAAGGAAGCAATCAGTTCACTAGGTTCACAAGCAAAACCCCTTAGCTCCAACATGCCCATTTTATAACTTCAAGTCAGGGCAAGCGCTCATTTACAAGGATCATTAGTTGTATGCATGCAAGTCAGAGAATGTTTTGCAGTGGGGGTATCCCTTGCGAGTTCCTTGCTGTAGAAACATAGAATTAAAACTTATGTCTATACAAATCCAGTGCTCTTATTTTTGTGAAGTATAAGGCCTGAAATAAATGAATAAAAGGACTGATGCCGATAATAATTCAAATCCAAAAAACTCGGTATCAAATACAGTCTATGACTATAGGGCCAAGTGAAGATCTGGTTGTGGGTTAATTTATATAAAATAGACAACTAAAGGGCAAAGAAAAGATTACTAAACCACCAATCTCAGAAACCGATACAATACAGAATTGTATTACTGAGGGTGGCTATATGGACCTACTGTTACAGAAAGAGTATTTTCACTAATCTACTGTCCAATGTTAGTGGTCTTCTAGAGTCAAAGACGTGAATTTAATTGTAGCAGATGCCCAAGTAAGCGTGGGAACACACAAGACATATTTACCTGCTGTGTACAAAGAAATGAGGATTAACAAATACTCGTATGTAGTGTTCTGCGTAACCAAGCCAGTGCCAGGCTCCTGTATACTGGGACAGATGGGAGCCTGGCTTTTGGTTCGCATTGTTTGCACAGAACACAAAAACACAGTGATTGCAGTTCGGTTGTCACAGTTTTCTGGCATTGCATTATTCATTCTGGGGATATGTTTTGAGTGCTAATATCTTCCATGCTTGGTATAAAAGTGTTTGTTGAGCTCAATAAACCTTTTCTGTTCAGGAAAATGGTAAATCACTTGGTTTATTGAAAAATACACACATAACATATCACTGTAAGGTGGGATAATTTTAACCACCATAAATGTTTACAATATTTTGTAAATATGTTCTATATATATATATATATATATATATATATATATAAATATGGGAATGCTGCAGAGATGTTGGTGGTGCCTGTACTTGGAAACGTTAGCACATTTTCTCCCTCTTCTGATAAGCAGTTGGTAGGGTGCAGGTAGATGAGAATTGGCATTGGAATGCTGGAGGACAGTGGGTGGACCTCTCTGGTAAGGGCTACTTGAAGGCTGAGATCCAGAATTTTTATATCAAGTAGGATTTAGTGATGTCCGGATCATGAACAAATCGTTCATTTGATCCGATTCTTTTTAGTGATCCGGATTAATCAGTTCAGTAGACTGAACGATTCATTTGTAGCAGTGCCAGTTCAGTCTGTGAATCATGCCGCTGTAACCTGATCCTAGAGTGAGTCATCTGCAGAGCACTCAGACACAGACTCTGGGGTCAGGTTACAGCTCATTAAGTCACAGAGGAACGATGACTCATAAAGATTCGAATGATCCGAAGATTCACATGATTCAAATGATTTGAATCTTACAGGGATCCGAATCTTACAGAGATTCGAACCATTCAGAGAATATTATTGATACCATACTTTTATAAATAAATACATTAATAATGTTCACTGCCCCCAGGATTTAGATTCCCCTGAGTTTGCCCCCCTATACTTATAATTGCACCTTCAGTTAACTTTATTAAATTAATTAAATTAACCCTCAGTCATCAGCATAAAATTAACCCTTATACCCCATCAACCATAACTGCCCTTAAATTAACCCTAAAGCCCCCATCAACCATAACTGCCCCTAAATTAACCCTAAACACTCCATCAACCATAACTGCCCCTAAAATTAACCGTAAAGACCCCATTAACCATAACGGCCCCTGAAATTAACCCTAAAGACCCCATTAACCATAACGGCCCCTGAAATTAACCCTAAATACTCCATTAACCATAACTGCCCCTAAATTAATTGCATGTACTCCAGATAAATTACCTAATAAATTGGTATGGTTGATGGGGTCTTTAGTGTTAATTTAGGGGCATTTATGGTTGATGGGGTGTTTAGGGTTAATTTAGGGGCAGTTATGGTTGATGGGGTGTTTAGGGTTAATTTAGGGGCATTTATGGTTGATGGGGTGTTTAGGGTTAATTTAGGGGCAGTCGTGGTTGATGGGGTGTTAAGGGTTAATTTTAGGGGCAGTCATGGTTGATGGGGTGTTAAGGGTTAATTTTAGGGGCAGTCATGGTTGATGGGGTGTTAAGGGTTAATTTAATTAATTTAATAAAGTTAGCTTAAGGTGCAGTTGCAGGTAAAGGGGAATGTAAACCCTGGGGGCAGTGATTATTAATGTATTTATTTATAAAAGTATGGTGATTATTATCTGAATGATTCGAATCCCAATGAAGGCAGAGAGTCGTTCAAAGATTCGGATCTTACAATGATACGGATCTTACAGTGATCCGGATCACTGTAAGATTTGGATCCCTGTAAGATCGGAATCTTTGAACGACTCTCTGCCTTCATTGACATCACTCGAGTAGGCAGGCAGGCAGTAGAGGGTTCATTGACTAATGAAAGGGGCGGGGCCAATCGTTAGCGTGCCTGCACGGAGTTACTGGAAAACAGTAACTCCTGTGAGTCACACTGAGTGATCCGAAGATTCGGATCATGAATCGGATCATTTCAGTGAACGAGTCGAAATGATCCGATTCACTTTAATGATCTGAACTTCCCATCACTAGTAGGATTTGCCCCGGCTTCCTTTTTTGTTTTCTCTATATTTAACCACGGTAGCAGGTCCAATACACACTGCTACTTACAATTAATATTTCAAAAAATAAATGAATCAGAGATAATATTGAAGACCATCACCTTCAAACATATCAAGCAAGAAGTTTTGAGAGTATATACATCACAATACAGCACAAAAAAATGCACCTGATACTACAGCAGATACTTTAGCAGAAATTTCGTGTTGGGAGAAAGTGTGCTTATATCCTCGGCCAAGACTGAGTCTTGATCAAGGGAGACATAAATACAATCTAGTTTGTAAAGAAATAGAAGTTTGAAAACGGTCAAAAGAGGAGTCATAAAACATTTTAATTATATTTTTGTAGGGATTCCCAGCACCATAACAAAGATCAAAAATATTAGTGTGGTCGGTAAGAATCCCAGACAAAATGATGTATCCACAAATAATGAAACAGCAACCATGAACATTGTCTGTCTCAAGAGAGAACCATGCTTACTGGAACTATGCCCACTTTATATGCTCTAATGATTTTTAACAATTTTTGTGTTTATTTCTATATCATAATATCACAGTATGCACTTGCCTTTTATTTGTAATAATACACTGTGATGCTGAATCCCAGAAGATTTGTTTATTCTTGTGGGGAGGTGGGGTGGCCTTCTGCCTCCTACTACCCCATGAAGACTTAAGTGGCTCCCCATTTCCGAGGGGGGTCGAAGAAGACCCGTTTTGGTCTGGGGGAAAGAAAGCATTGCATATCCTTCTTGGGGAATGTGACCACAGAATATTATTTGGTATTCGGTGTTCAATTGTGGCTCTACTTAATTAACAGTTTATAATTCAAATTGATCCGTTATGGGCTTTTTAAGCTTTCCATTTCTGTATGTGTTTTGAACAACACTGAACAGTCCACATGCAGTCAAATTATTTTCCAAGTGTGTGTTGTCACTTTATTACTGGCATACCTGGCAATCCTCCGGGTCGTGGGAGAGGGGTCTTTACAGGACCCCCTGTTACAGGGTCACCGTACCCAAGGCTGGGTACCCCCTGTTTGAGGGCTGAGGAATCACCAGTCAGTCCCTCATATGGATAGCACTCAGCTATCCACGGATCATCCAGACCACCATTCGTAGTAAACCAAGAAGAACTTTTTTATTTACAAACACACAGAATTTATATACAATCTCAATGCAATGAGTACCGAACCCAACCCCCAATCCCATCAGCCACATCCCATCACAAATCCCATCAGTATACAGGGGATGTATCAGGTGAGGGGATTACAGAATACAATGGGTTCCCCCACCTGTGTTATCCCCCCTGTAGTGCGGGTGCCGTCTGGGCAGACAGGGCTGTGCTGGCTGATTAAGAGCCCCAGCCAGATTATAGGATCGTCTCTTTGAAGGCTGGGGCTGAATCCACATCAGTCTCTGGGCCGGTTACACAATAAACACAATATAATATATTACCGGGTCACGGTATACGGAACCGGACACAAAAGTGCTCCGTGACCCGGCTAAACTTCATATGACATAAGAGCCAGCTAGCCTGGCCCTGTCACAGATCTCCCCCTTGACCAACGGTCCGGCAGACCAGGCAGATCCACACGGGTCTGCTGCAGGCTGTCCGAGTGGACAAAGTTCAAAGGTGCAGGCCTTAGTTCATGGCCCCCTTTGTCAGAATCATCCATTGAAGGTGGGCCAGGGCCCTGGTTGCCCAAAAAGATAGTCAGTAGTCCTCTGTGAATTGGAGGGCGGACCCAGCTCAGCCGGGGGCACATGGCTATCCCCCTCACCGGGGTAACAGGGGCACGTGGGGACTCTTGCTCCCTAGTCTTGGGAACTGAGTCTGGGGCAGCTGCCAGGCCAGGGTGGTTGCATGGAAGGAAAACCCTGCTGATCGGGCCGGGGGCACTCGGGGAACCAGGGAAACACGTAGAGGTAGTAAGCGAGGCCTCTACCGGGACACTGGAGTGACCTAGGGGACACTCTGGGACAGGAACAGGTGCCCTTACAGGGTTATTGGGTGAGCTAAGCAGCTCTGCGGGGTACTCAGGGGACCCAGGGGAATACTCCGGGGCAGGGACAGGTGCCAATACTGGACCACCGGGAGGGTTAAGCAGACCCTCGATCTTCCTCTCTGGGACAGGTGCCTCTGCCTGGGCACGGGGAGAGTCAGAGGAACACTCTGGGACAGTGACCTGGGCTTCTACCAGGACACTTGGGGAATCAGGGATCACTTCGGAAAACACAGGGATAGGAACCAGGGCCTGCGCCAGGCTACTGAGAGGACCCAGGGAACTCGGCAGCCCCTCTGGCGTCCTCGCTAGGTCGGGGAACGGTGCCTCTACCGGGTCACCGGGGACTTCATAGGGAACCTCTGGGGCAGTGACCCGGACTTCTCCCAGGACACTCGGGAAATCAGGGGGACAGTCTGGGGCACTGACTTCTACGGGAATAGCTAGGGGTTTGGTGAGGGGGATTGTGCCACTTACTCGGGAGGTGGGGACAGTCATCTCTTCTGCCGGGGTAGAGCAGCCAGGGTTGTTGGTGGGGACTTGGGTCGGAGCTTTTGGCTTCCTCCTCCGCTTCTTCTTGCTGGCGAGGAACTCGGTTCTTCTCGCCAGGACAGGGGCAATGGAGTAGGTGAAGAGGACCTCGGTCCCACTCCCGCAAGTTGTAGTACCATGCTCCCAGTCTCCTTGTAACTCCTGGAGCTCCACTCTCCGCAGCAATTCTTTATAGTCCCTCTCGAGCTGCCATTCCTCTTGGACCAGGCAATCCATAACAGCCTCCAGCTCGGGGGGAATAGCATAAACCAGGACTTCTGCACGGTTGTCCCAGATTGTATCCCTGCGGTACTGGCAGGGGCTTCCGAAGGACGAGTCAAATTGGAAGGCATCATATATCAGTCCTGGGTCGACGGGGCTATACAGCATCAGAGGGTCGCTGTGGTCTTCACCTGCTAACTGCTGGGAGAATCCCTGGTAGCGGCTCTGGAGGTCGAGCTCTGCATATATGAGACCCCTCAATTCGTCTTCCCACTCCGGCAACGGGTTCTCCCCCAGGAGTGGAACTCGTATATCCCACATTGTCCAGTACTGTGCCCAGTACGTTTCAAAGTGGGGATGGGAGAAATCATCCCTCCAGTCTGCAGGCGCAGACTCTAACTGCCATTGCTGGTGTTCCAGCTCACACACCTCGGCTGTAACCCGGTCTGTCTCATCCTCTGGTTCTCGGAATAATTGGATATCCTGGTGCAATATTTTGGTGTTCTGTTCCCCTAGTCTGGGAGATACAGACCCACTCTGGCTCAGTTCCTGGTGACACATTTTAATCACCGCCGTCACTTGCTCCGATGTAGCCCCTCCTGGGTACAGGGATAGGTGCCATAGAATGTTCTTTTGTAGAGCACTCAGTCCGAGGCTCTCCTCTGGGGCATCCTGGTGCCGGTCCATCTCTCTGCAGTCCGCAATCAGAGTAGCCTTTTCTTTGCTACAAACCTCCAGGAGCTCTCTCGGTGTCTCTCGTCTGCAGTCCCAGTTGGTGGTTTGGATTTCACCCAAGTCGTGGGATTCTTCCCACCGCTGCCACCAATGTTACAGGGTCACCGTACCCAAGGCTGGGTACCCCCTGTTTGAGGGCTGAGGAATCACCAGTCAGTCCCTCATATGGATAGCACTCAGCTATCCACGGATCATCCAGACCACCATTCGTAGTAAACCAAGAAGAACTTTTTTATTTACAAACACACAGAATTTATATACAATCTCAATGCAATGAGTACCGAACCCAACCCCCAATCCCATCAGCCACATCCCATCACAAATCCCATCAGTATACAGGGGATGTATCAGGTGAGGGGATTACAGAATACAATGGGTTCCCCCACCTGTGTTATCCCCCCTGTAGTGCGGGTGCCGTCTGGGCAGACAGGGCTGTGCTGGCTGATTAAGAGCCCCAGCCAGATTATAGGATCGTCTCTTTGAAGGCTGGGGCTGAATCCACATCAGTCTCTGGGCCGGTTACACAATAAACACAATATAATATATTACCGGGTCACGGTATACGGAACCGGACACAAAAGTGCTCCGTGACCCGGCTAAACTTCATATGACATAAGAGCCAGCTAGCCTGGCCCTGTCACACCCCCTCCCTGTCCATTTCCTCTTTAAATGGGGAAGTTTCCTGTAATGTCAGCGGGGACGCCTCCTGACGTGTGTAGGAACACCCCCAACGTCAGCCCGCAAGGGCATGCTCTGGGTAGCCGGAGATCAGAAGTTCCCAGGTATGATTACTGGGCCACACGTGAAGTCCTAAATATTGGTGTGAATGCTCAGTAACTTTGAGACACAGATTCTTCCCAAAAGAGTTGAATAAGCAGATTTTATTGCTCGTGCACACGAGGGAGTGTCATCAGCCAGACTACTCTCTCTCAATGAAAACAACGCATGTCTTATATACCTTTACAAACAAGACAGCTACGTGCTAAGATCTGTCTACGTAGCAAGTGTCCTGAAATATACATACAGAAAGATACAGAAAACCATTCATCCTATTATCGTCAGTTTATGTCAAAGACCATGTTTGCAGCTGAGATGATCAATCACTTCTGACCCCCCTCATTGTGGTCCTTGAATAGACTTGGTCAGTTTCTTTTAACTTACTTGGAGCAAGAAATAGCCAAACACCTGTCCACTCTTAACCTTTCATTGCACATAGAGTCACACAGAAAAGGACACTCAGGGTTAACATAAAAATATCTGCTGAGAAGCTGAAGGCACATGGTTACCTTTAAAAGAGAAACTCGCCCTCCCCTACCTCTTGGTTGCTAGGAATCTTCTGAGGCTTCAGCCTTACACTAATTAATCTTAAAACAAAACACGATATGAAATTTCTCTTATCCAATGGTGCAAGGAAGGAATTGCTTCACTAGATTCACAAGCAAAGATCTTTAGCTCCAACATGCCTCTTTTATAACATTCAGCGAGGGCAAGCTCTCAATCACAGCTTATTGGTCGCATGGTCGCATGTTTTGACCAGGTCCTATAGGGAGGAGAGCTTTATATCTATCCCATGCCTGTTTAAATTCCCTCACTGAATTCGCCTCAACCACTTCTCCTGGGAGACTGCTCCATTTATCCAGCACCCTTTCAATAAAGTAGAGCCTTCTTATGTTACATCGAAGCCTCTGACCCTCTAATTTTAGACCATGACCCCTTGTTCTAACGTTGTTCTTCCTTTCAAATCAGCTTGCATCCTGTACTTTGTTTAATCCCTTTAAGTATTTAAATGTTTCTATTGCATCCCCTCTCTCATCTTTCCTCCAAGCTATACTTATTGAGATCCTTTAATCTTTCCTGATAATTTCTGTCTTGCAAACCACTTACCATTTTTGAAGCTCATCTCTGAATACTCTCCAATGTGTAAATATCCTTCTAGAGATGGGTCTCCAGAACTGTATGCAATACTCCAGGTGAGACCTGACCAAGGATCTGTAAAGTGGCAGAACCACCTCCTTCCTGCTAGTAATGCCTCTTGCTTTACAACCCAGCACCCTGCTTGCTTTTTCCAATGCTTTATTGCCTGACCTTGACCTTTTAGTCATCAGAAATAATTACTCCTAAGTCCTTCTCTTCCGTTGTCACCTACAGAACAGTGCCCTCAATGCTATATTCTGCCTTGGGATTTTTACGACCCAAGTGTTTTTTATTAGATGATTTAATGGACCAAACAGCAGAACTATGCAAACATGAAAGAGTGGTGGTCCCAGAGAAAAACAGTGGAGAACTGACAAACCAGTGAGTGCAATCTGTTTACCTGGAGGTCATATGCAAAACCACTGCAATGGTCTCATGGTACAAAGTAATTAGATTTTTTTTTTTTTACCATTTTAGGCACCAGGTGATTTATTTTAATTCACCAAACATTTTTTTCTGGTTATGTATTAGTATATGTATATATGTTTTTTGGTTGTGTCCACGATGAAGACGATTGTTACTGCTCAGGGCCAAATGGTAGCCTACATTTCTGGGGTAAATATTCCCCTGCAGTGACAAATATATGAATAGAATACCACATTTGGCATGATTGCTGAGATTCAAGGGACTGAATGAGCAGTGCTGTCATGTAAAAGAAAACAAACTTCATTCCAATGTACCATGTTTTTTTCAGATCACCGTATCTATAACATATATACTGTATATTACAAAATCACTAGAGAAGTGAAGTAAAAACATTGCTATAGTCGCATAGCTAACCCTAAATAAATGAACGATGCAGTTGAACATATGTATTTTCCTGTAACACACCGTTTCACACTGTCTATAACTGATATTACTGTTGCTAGGCAACAACACTCGTGTTCTAATGCAAATGAGTAGATGACTGAAATAATCTGTGAAAAAAAAATATGTTCATAGTGCATGTGGATAGAAATAGTGAAAATGTTTACCTAATATGTTAAAAATCACACCAAAATTATACTTTTAATGAAGGGGCAGAAATTTCCAATTACTAGAGAAAAAAGAACCTTTAATGAAGGCGCTACATCTCACTTACTCTGAATGCTTTGTGAAGCTAAGTTGGGAAGATACAATCAGGCACAAAAAAATACTTAGATAAATAAATGCAAACACACTGTAAATGGTTTGTTATTACATAATAACATACAATATGTTCCAATTGATATAATTCTTGTCACGTACAAGTAGTTAGGAGACACCGTGGTCAGGTAGGACTCCAGGACAGAACAGGTCAAACAAGCCGAGGTCAGGATTCCGGAGAGCAGGATAGTCAAATAACGAAGCCGAGGTCAGGATTCAGGAAAACAGGATAAACAAAAACGTAGCCGAGGTCAGGATTCAGGAAATCAACGAAGTCAGACAAGCCGGGATCATACACGAGAATACAGGATCAAACCGCTATCTGGGTACTAGCACAAGGCATAGACAACCAACAGAAGGCAATGTCAGACAGAACTGAGGAGGTTTAAATAGGAACCGCAGAGGAAGTTCAAATCTCCCGCCAAACCTCATGACGTCACTTCCAGTGTCCGGGAATCGCCACCATCATGGTTGTGGCGTAATCTCCCCTCATATATGCCTGCAGTTTGGGAGTTTGCCACTAGAGGGCGCGCGAGTGCCGAAGCCGGACGCCGTGTTCCAGGAGGTCTGCCTCTCCTGCGCGGCAGTTCAGCAGATGACGGCGGAAGCAGCACCGCGTTGGAGGGCGGCCTCCCTCTCCTGCGAGGCGGCTGCTGCGGTGGTAGCCGTGCGTTGGAGGGGGGTCTCCCTCTCCTGCGTGGCGGCTCCGGTGGCCGTGCGTCGGAGGGGGGGGTCTCCCTCTCCTGCGTGACGGCTCCGGTGGCCGTGCGTTGGAGGGGGGTCTCCCTCTCCTGCGTGGCGGCTCCGGTGGCCGTGTGTTGGAGGAGGGTCTCCCTCTCCTGCGTGGCGGCTCCAGTGGCCGTGCGTTGGAGGGGGGTCTCCCTCTCCTGCGTGGTGGCTGTGGAGGCAACGTGGGAGCCGGGGGCAGGTAAGTAACAATTCTATAGTGTTTTGAGCTGTTCTAATTATTTAAAATAAATGTATGTCTTAAGTATTTCCACTTCAAAATGAAGTCTATGTTCTATCATATTAAGGGACTAGTTTTATTGTTTGATGGACAGATCTTTATTGGATTTTCTTCAAAAGCAGATTTTCCATTTTTATGGTTAACAGTAACGCAGCACCTCTACCTAATAAATAGAAATACATTTGATGGATGACTCATACTTTTTTAAAAAAAGATTTAAAAAAAAAATGATTTACTTTCTAGCTAAATTATATAACACTGTGTGTCCTTTCTTGTGCAAAGCAGGCTCCTTATTTTGTTTAAGAGCGGAACACAAGAGAACTGGGGAACCTGGTTCATTGGTGCAGCTCGAGTGAAATCACATCTTTCAATTAGAGGAACAGGTGCAGAAATACACCCTTACTATATGATTTAGACAGAGAATTCCCAATAGATATTCAATTTGTCCTGCATTAGGCAATGATTTCTTTTTCTTAACCCTTCAAGACACCTGCTGTTTACACTGAAATCTACAAAACAAATACCTCTTTCAAATATAGAGCATTGTCTAATGTTTTGTAAAAGGGGAGAACACGTTCTTTAATTGTCCATGATGTAGTATCCTAGCCCTCATCTGAATCAACTTTCTTATGATATAGTTAGTGAAATTAAGAAACTAGGTAGGCTTTATTCACTAAACTGAGAAGTGGTCGGAGAGTTGGGTTTCAGCTTCTTCACTTTATGAAAGTTCAACATTAGTGACAGTCTGTATACCAGCCAGATGCGCTTGGCTGGCCCTGTATAATGTATAGGTAAATCATTGAGATTTCTCTGAAGGATATACAGGATAGCTCAGCCCTTCTTGATGGAGAAACCTTCCAATGTTGGCCCTTCATAATGAATAATGAAGTGGTGGAGTTTGTGAATAAACCCTATGGTTTTATTACTTGGCACAATGAATTTCAGATCTATATAATCTTCGAAAGAGCACAAAAGACCCCATTAACATGCTTTACAAGTACTTTGATATTAAGATGGAGACAATTACATTACATGCCCTTTTACAATAATATTTACCCTCCTAGTGTACTAGTGTCCCAAATTGCACCTTTTCTGTTACTCGGGGAAGGCTTTCTGTATATTTGACATGTTTGAAGGGATTTTTAAATACAATTTCTCTAGATAAATATCTGTGAAGATGTATTTAAATAAGTTTATATTCTCCATAGTGATTATATATACACTTCTGCTGCATAATTTCAAAACACATAGTGCCCTGGCCATTTGGTAAGAATTGCATAAAAACATTTTTAGATTTTGCCAATGTTTTTATTAGCTGTTGGCAAGAAACCCAGACATGCACGATAGAACAAAGTCCTGAAGCTTAATAGGGCTTCACAAAAACAGCAGTGTTTGGGCTCCCCCTGTTGGAACATGTTGGTATAGCATCTAATTTGAAACTATGTCTTAAGTTACATAGCAGCTGTATAAAATATTGAAGGTGAGCATGTTTAGATCACTCGTCCCCTAAACCAATCATCAGCAATTAGCAACTTAAAAGAGGGGGAGGAATAATTAAACAGGCCCTGAGAAGGAGTTAAGATGGTATATAATACATATACACTGTATAATTTAACCCCTTAAGGAAAATGGGCAGTCCCAAAATCCATTGAAAACAATGCATTTTGAGCCCGTACATGTATGGGCTTTGTCATTAAGGGGTTAAACAGCATTATATTGGTGTCACGAGGCTATGTAGGAAAATGCATGCTTTGTATTTTGTTTATATGAAGTTATGTTCTTTATAATAGGTTTAGGGTATGTTTACAAACAGAAAATACATAATCCAGTGTATTTTTTTTCTGTATTGTCTTAGCCGCAAAATGTATGGATGCTTTTCCTGGAAACACAGACACTGTGACAGGAGCAACACAGGCAGAGAGCAGATGGGAGACAAGCTGCTGTAAACATCCTGGTTGTCTACTCACTGCAAAGAGCACATGTGCAAGGGTTTAACTCCTTCAATGCCTGAGGGAGATCAAACATGTCATTATGCAGTAGGACACAAACATTTCAGAGCACAGCCCGAAATTTTGCAAGATTTTGATTTTATATGTAGTATTGGCATTACAGATGGGGCATGCGTCACCTAAAGGCTTGACAATGTTTATAACTAAATCAGCCTTTCAGCTACCCCTTAGCTTTTTCTGTAAATATCATGGCAGTAAGGGAGCTGGAGAGTTTATTGCAAGTGTTTATATGTAGCACACGGTGCCATCATGTTGCAATTATACAGCTCCTTTGATGCTTTTTTCCCCCTTTTGATTTGTTGCACGATTACTCAACATTCTATGGTTGTACCGTGCACATTGGTGTAATGTGTGTGTGTGAATACACAACCAGAAAATGAGCACCTGAGTAATGCACCGTGGCAATGAGTACGTTCAGTAGTTGTGTACACACATCATACTTTAACACAAAGCAGACCTCGTATCATAAAGAAAGAGAGTGGGAAATGCACATGCGGGTTAAGAGAGGTGAGGTTATGCCACAAAAAGTAAATGTAGATGAAGTATGATCACTGGCCACAATTACCGTATTTGCTCGATTATAAGACGAGGTTTTTTTCAGAGCAAATGCTCTGAAAAATACCCCTTGTCTTATAATCGGGGTCGTCTTATAATCAGACCTCAAATAGGTCTGACTATGAGACGACTAAGATCCAGATCCCCCGCAGCTGCAGGGGACCTGGATCCTCCTGTCTCCCCCCCGCCCACCCCACTTACTGGTACTTCTGAGTCCCCGGTGCGTAGCTGGGGCAGCGTGTAGATGTCTACGCGATTCGCGTAGACAACTTCCGCTGCAGCAGGAAGGAGGTGTGGCTAGCAGTGGGGGTTGTCTGCGTCCATCGCGCAGACCTTCCCCGGCTGTCAGAGATCAGAGTTCCCCGCACTGGTGCCGGTGCCGCACCGGTGCGGGGAACTCTGATCTCTGACAGTCGGGGAAGGTCTGCGCGATGGACGCAGACAACCCCCGCTGCTAGCCACGCCTCCTTCCTGCTGCAGCGTATGTGCGTGGGATCTACACGCTGCCCCGGCTACATGACAGGGAAGTCAGAAGCACCGGTACGTTTGGGGGGAGTTATAAATGGGGGGCATAAGGCATTTCTGGAGGCAGAGTGCTCTGTGAAATGCCTTTTAACCGTCTATATGCCACTCTGCCTCCTGAATGCCTTAAACCTCCCTATATGCCACTCTTCCCCATAATATGCCTTTTAACCCTCTAAATGCCAGAGTGGCATATAGGGGTATAAGGCATTTCTGGAGGCAGAGTGGCACATAGGGGGTCAAAAGGCATATCATGGGGCACAGTGGCATATAGGGTTAAAAGGCATATCATGGGGCACAGTGGCATTTAGAAGGTTAAAAGGCATATCATGGGGCACAGTGGCATTTAGAGGGTTAAAAGGCATATCATGGGGCACAGTGGCATATAGGGGGTATAAAGCATTTCTGGGGCAGATGTGCATAACTGGGGGGCAGGTTGGAAAATAGAAGGAAATAAAACCAAAATATTTTTCTCAATCATAGCTTTTATAAAAAAAAAAATAGTTTAGATGAATTAACATTTACTGGTAAAACTTTTTTTCCTATAGGGTCGTCTTATATTCAGGCTTTTTCTTTTTTTCCTAAATTAATATTCAGATTTGGGGGGTCATCTTATAATCAGGGTCGTCTTATAATCGAGCAAATACCTTGTTATTAGAAATAATTTACAATCTACTGTCTCCTCGGAGGATTGGGATTCACATATAGTCGTTGTGTCCACCGTTTCTCCACCAGCCACATCCAGAGGTGAGTTTAGGAACCTATTGCAGGTGTTGGCAGAGGAATGCAGCTAGGTGTCCACGTTACTTTGCTTGTATTGCGTTATCTATTTGCCGGTGGTTATTTACAGCTTCTTGCGATGAGGCCAGACAGTCCAGCATGCATTTAATCTATTGGGAAATTATGTGTACCAAACGTTAGGCATTCATTTTCCTCGGCCATCTGGTTGAAAACTGGCAGGTTGCTCTCATCCATCAGCCTTGCATGATTATGAAAGTGGAAAACAGTAAAAATACGTTTATTATACAATGTGACCTGAAGGTACATGTATAGCGATAAATATATGCAACTGTATTCCTGCAGCAATTGTTAGTTTTCAAAGCAGTAGATTTAACGGGGATCTATATGGCAGCTTGCCACAAGCGAGCTTGTATTCGTTCCAAGCATACGTGGTCACGGGGTTCTCACCTTGTTCGTCCCGTTATCTTGTATATGCTGGGAAAATCTCAGTAACATGAGGCATGTTTCAATAACATGGCAATCAAGCCACCAGATGGCTCCCTGATGTTTGTAATCCGTGTTTGAAAGAAATGAATGAATTGTCTTCAATCACTTCTGTCAAGTAGTTGTCCTAATCAAAAACATGCTGCCATTTATATTATGAAAACCAGTTCTAAACAAATGTATTAAACGTGATAGCTTGCGGCACAAAACTGTAGATCCCTTTTAGATGATTTTTATATGATACACTTCTTAGTGTTTGGGTTCTCAAACTAATTCTTAAATTGTGGAGATGTCATTTTTCTTGTTAAATGTACTTCCTCCAACAAATCAGTAAAAACTAGTGCTTTTACCCCAACAAGTGGGAGCAGCAAGCACTCCGTTGCCAGCATTGTTAGACAACATCTACTATCTGTACATTTACTTCCTAAAGGTCAGAGACTTCAGCATTACAATTCATGTTGCAAGGTGACATTTCCACCATTGATTAACAAAAGTAAAACTAATAGGGAGCCGCTTTACAGCTTTTAGTGATCCATCATAGAAATAGATGTAAAGTTACAAAAGCTTTTGGGACCTCAGAGATATCTTCTTCAGTTGGATCATCTTCCATGGTACATTCTTTTTAAAGGAATATGAGCCTTTGGTCGTATGGTTTTATACACCTATTTTCTTTTTTTTTTCTTCTCTATAAAATACATAATTTAGGTACATAAATGTGAATAACGCATTACTGTCAAAGTAACCTGAAGTTCTTGTTGTTTTTGCTAGATGTTATTTATTGTTTAATTTTGTGGCTGTGGATATTCTTTTTATAAATGTTGCCAGTGCTTCGAGCATAAAGTCAATGTTACCACAGTTTGAAATAGCCTATTAATATTGTTTCCGTGTTATTTTGTCGGATAACTATTACATTACATTTTAGTTACAAAGAGCCAGAAGATTCCATAGCGTTATTAGAATAGCGGAGACTGAGAATTAATGATAACAACACTGGTAATATACAAAATTGGCAATAACAATAATGCTTGTTAAGACAATCTTATAATCTATTACATAACACCTGATATATGCTGTTGCCTTTCACATCAACATCCTATTTTTAATAGTGTAAACTTTCTTGTGTCTTTTAGCGTTTCTGGAGGAGAGCTATTTGACAGAATAGTGGAGAAAGGATTTTACACGGAGAAAGATGCTAGCACTCTCATCCGACAGGTTTTGGATGCTGTTTTTTACCTTCACAGGTTGGGTATTGTGCACAGAGATCTTAAGGTAAATATATATATAAATTACCATATTTTTCCTAACTTTTAAAAAAGAAAACTAATTATGATTATTAGGACGTTTATCAAACACTTGCGTGGACAGTCTAGTGTCCCAAACAACTCCATCAATTGGTTCTCTTTCCACTTTTGGCTGCTTGAGGCAGCCTGTCATTGGCAGGAACGTGCACTTTTTATTCAAGCCAGTGCTGGAGCTGGCTGGTGGTGAGTATAACGCACGTGTACTTTGGCTCGCAGATGTGTGATGTTGACTACAGTATATGCAGTCAGGTAGTTCTAGCTCCTGGCTCATCTATGATTTCCAGCGGGCATAATAAGACACCCCGCACACATGCATATCGGGCTGCTGGACTGCCACTAATTGCTTGATTCATGCAGCCAAAAGCTGGCTGCAATTATAAAGAGTAGATGGGGAGGACTGCTGCAGCTCTGCAGTTGCAGTGCTTCACCAGGGTAAGTGGCATTTCCCCCCATGTTAACAAATGAATATTAAAATACGTATGATGTGCTTTTATATGCATTCTGTACTTGTGAAGATGTTTAGGGCAGTAAACCTTTTGTGAAATGTGCAGTCTTAAATAATGGTGCAAAGTCCACAGCGTAAATCACAACTAGGTTATCCATAAAAAGTGGTTTTGGTCCAAAATGTAAAAAGTGATCTAAACACAAATGTGATGGTCCTATCGGCAGAAACATGCTGTTGATTTCTGTAGTGATAAAACCACTTGTCAATTTTTACACCAGAATGATTCTTGGTATGTGTAAATCCCTATGTTCTTAAGTGTCAATAAATGATTGGACAAAGGTGGCATTTACTCATGGTCCTCATTGTGGCATCATAATTATACATATCAAAGCAGTATATGTATTATGAGGGCCAGATGGGCATTAATGCATAAAAGGGGATTATTGTCTTTAAATCTGGCCTTAATTTGGGCAAATCCAATTCTATTCCAGCTTTTTCAGACTTCCGGACTGGTAGAAATCCCCTGCCCCGAGGATAGAGTTTTATTTATTCTTGGTTTAGTCTGCATTACTACACTTCAGTCAGGATAGATGTCATTTATGATTATGTGAAATGACTTCATTCCGTCTACAGATCTATTATTAACATTACAATGATTAATTTCTTTTAATAAGTAAGGAGCCGAACAGTATTTAATACACTGCGTTTATCTTGTTTCGCAAGGATTGAGGCTATAGAACATTACGTATATCATATGTTTTATTTGTCTGCTGCGGCTTGGCTTTTTCTTGCTTGTTTTGTTTTTTTCTCAAATATATTTCTCAAAAGCTTTGCGCTTCTTCAATATAAATGCATTAAATGAAACAAATACGTTTTTTATTTATGTCTTTAGTTGAAACTGTTCTGAAAATATTCAATATAGATTTTCTAGATCCGTTTGCAGAATATTCTGGATAAAGGGAGGTATATGCTGCTCGGATAGACTTTTTTGTCAAAATTAAAATATCCAATTTTCTGTATTACTTAATACCTATCTTTGTGAGTCATATACAATTATTTCACATTTTCTAACATGTTATTTTTCTGCCTACAGCCTGAAAACCTGCTATATTTTAGTCAGGAAGAGGAATCAAAAATTATGATCAGCGATTTTGGGCTTTCAAAGATGGAAGGTAAAGGCGATGTGATGTCCACAGCCTGTGGAACCCCAGGGTATGTTGGTAAGTGATACGAGTTCTAGTTTGGAAGTTATTGTTTTATGTTGAGAGGATCAATAAACAAGATTTTATCAAATGGAAAATTCTGAACAATATTTCTGTTAAATTGATTTCTGCATAGTGTTTCCACAATGAACGGACCCTGTCTCTGCCTCAGGGATCCCAGCCTGCTTTACAGGATCATATGTAGTCAGCGTGTTGTTTAGCTCTGAGTGGTCTAATTTATAGTGTGCAAGTTACATGAAGACCAAACACTAAACATCTTTTCCATCTGCAAAATGATTAATTCATGTAAATGGATGTTGCTATAATGTCTAGTTTTGTTATTATTAAACATCAAGACTCTTAATTACACATGTTTTACTCATCCTGGAATTTGAAAAAGTATAGGCCAAATCTGAATAGATTTCTTTGTCATGCCTACTTCCATAGCCTCTTGCCAGGTTTTATTAGTATTCACGTATTTACATCATTTAAGAATTGCAATCACAGATTTTTTTATGGTGATCTGCAATCCAGCAAAGTGGTTCAGAGATGTATGGAAAATGGCTGGAAAACCACAAAATGTGAAATAATTTAGGTGGTTAGCATGATTTTAAGGTAATAATATAATTATGATAATTATAATGATGGTATCATTGAATATGAAGCAAGTGGATTTTGATCTGTGAGTTGGTGCGTGCATTGCATGATTTATTTTCAGAATGATTCCAAGGCTGCAGCTATCGAAACCCTGGAACTTCAGGGGTTGGCAGTTGTATGGCACAAGTTCTTACTAATAATTATAGCCGTTTTAAGGAGCTTTTAACGTTTATGCACAGAGGTGGTTCAGGAGTCAGTCTGTTTGATGCCATCTCTACAACAGGGTTTTGATTGTTCTTCATATAAGTAGGTTTACATATACACTGCAATTCAAACGTTTAGGGTCACGTAGCTGTAATCATGGAAAACAATGACATTTCTAGCTGTAACATAATTAGAAAAGGGTCTTCTAATGATCAATTAGTCTTTTAAACTTTAACTTGGATCAGCCAACACAACGTGCCATTGGAACACAGGAGTGATGGGAGTCATAGAGGACATCTGTATGACCTGTGAAAATATTCCATCAAAAATCAGCTGTTTCCAGCTACAAGTAGTTTTCAGCAGTAACAAAATCTACACTGTATTTCTGGTCCATTTGATATTTTAATGGACAGAATTTGCTTTTCTTTGTAAAACAAAGACATTTCTTAGTGACCCCAAACTTTTGAATAGTGTAAGTTACAATGACGGCACCTGTATTCACTGCAACAAAAAGACAGCGGTGTCTCAACTAAGCCACAACTCCTCTACACTATATGCTGAACATACTTGATGTACCACATATCTCATTATTATGGCTGATCCTTTATTGTACATATAAACTGTTTCTTTTTTCTTAGATTTAAGCACACGTATTTAGAAATATGTTAAAACACATTTATGTGTTGAAGAGGAACTGAATAGTCATATGCACACTTAACACTTAACACACCTTCCGTGGTTATGTGTAAGATTGTCTCATACCTGTGAAGATCATTAAATATTTGTAGTTAAACTCTATTTCACAGATAAAGCTAATAATAACAAATATTCCAGTCTGATTTCTGAGCTCTCCCCATTCAGCTTTACTTTACCATTCCTTGTATATTTCACAATTAATGTTTCTTTTTCGTGTATTTTAATATACATTGAAAATATTACTGAATGTAGGAATGTGTTACCTCCATAGTTCTTATTATACATTTGATTTGGGATAAACCTGCTATGCCCATTGTGTCTGCAGTCAAGTACCTAGATTTACTTTATTTTCTCACTTTCAAGATGAGAGGTTTTCTACTTAAAAGCTCATGTTCTACGCTTAATATTACTATTAATAGCAAGTAACAAGGTAATTATTTTGCCGAGTTATACATATTTTCATTGATGTGACAGTACCCCATCATCAAGTTTGTTTGCATAATTTGTACATTTTAGCTGTGAAACTGTAATATTTTTTTGTTTTTGCAGCTCCAGAAGTGCTAGCACAGAAGCCTTACAGCAAAGCTGTAGACTGTTGGTCTATTGGAGTGATTGCATACATTCTGTGAGTGCACTTCCCTAAACCATTTATCTGCTTATAGATATGTTATGTCTGTCTGTTTTGCTACTGTCCATCTTTTATCATTTTGTATGAATCCAGATGGGATTATTTTGAGAACATCGATGGTCTTTTAAGGTTGCTACTTTTTATTTGTTAAATGCATTAAAAAGTATTTTTTTTTAATAGACAGAGAATATTTAAATATACACAATGCTCATTTCAGGACTATAATTTTTTTTTAATGCAAAAAAAATACAAAAAGGAAAAAAATCCAAACTAGATTTTGGTTTATTTTCTTCCATTGATTTCAGGCTACTTTATGCCTGAAAGAATGCCTTGTACTGCGTTGTTCCTCCTCTGCACTGTAGCCTGTCTGATGGGCTTCTATGAACAGGGTGCCACTGGGTTCAGCACTGAATCTAGCCGCCAAGCTGAAATGCAGTAGGAGTACAGCGCTTTATCCAGGTCAGATTCATTCACTGAAGCCTTGACGTCAAAAGGGCACTGGCAGGTGAGTGCACTAGCAGCATTTGCCATAGGAACATAGCCTAGACTTCAGCACATATGAATGCCTCTCCAAATAATAGGGGGTGGTACATGACTGCGTCTTTAAGTGTAAAGTGTAAATGAGCATTCTAATAATTATTGTGATGTGATTTCCTATATCACTTACACAGTTGTAGGATTAAGTGTGTCCAGAGCTGGATTTGCCACTAACTTTCAGTATGGCCCTGTAAGTAAATACGAATTCCCTTGGTCCCCCAAGGGGCTTAAAAAATGTACTCATATGGCTCCGAACAGACTGCAATGTAAACAGCACCGTAGATTCCTGCGCATTACCCCTATCAGCACCATGGACAGAGGACATGACATGAATTGCTATCATTAATGGCTACCAGTACCTAGCATTGTAAAATTTGTCACAGTGGTGACTAGGGCTGCAACTAACTATTATTTTAATAATCGATTAGTTGGCCGATTTATTTTTTTCGATTAATCGGATAAAAAAATTTAATTTTTTTTCAATTTAAAATAATGTAATAAAAAACGTACAATTTACTTTCATCTCTTTATCACAATGGCCTCTCTCTATTCACCTTCTTATTTTACTGACATAATAATAAAAGCTACAAGAACCCAAACAGTGTTTCTCAAACTAGGTTTTAATACAAAGTTATTAGTAAATATTAATTCATATGTTAACTATTTTTCATATTTAATAAAAACTATGAGAAAAAAGCCTTGTTTAAATTTTTTTTATTTACCAAACTGCCCCCGGTTATGCACATCTGACCCCCAGCTTGCCACTTTGCCCCCATATATGCCTTATACCTCTTATATGCCTGAGATTCCACTGTGCCCCCTGATATGCCACTGTGCCCCCTATATGCCTTATACTCTTTATATGCCAGTGATATGCAGCTGAGCCCCCTGATATACCTTTTACCCCCAGCTATGTTTTATGCCCCCCTGATATGCCTTATATCGATATGCCTTATACCCCCTATATGCCCTGAAATTCATAATACCCCCCATACACCACTATAACTCACCCATACACCACTCTGGCTCCTCCCCCTCCCATACACCACTCTGGCTCCTCCCCCTCCCATACACCAATCTGGCTCCTCCCCCTCCCATACACCACTCTGGCTCCTCCCCCCTCCCATACACCACTCTGGCTCCTCCCCCTCCCATACATCACTCTGGCTCCTCCCCCTCCCATACACCACTCTGCCTCCTCCCCCCTCCCATACTCCACTCTGCCTCCTCCCCCCTCCCATACTCCACTCTGCCTCCTCCCCCCTCCCATACACCACTCTGCCTCCTCCCCCTCCCATACACCACTCTGCCTCTTCCCCCTCCCATACTCCACTCTGGCTCCTCCCCCTCCCATACACCACTCTGCCTCCTCCCCCTCCCATACATCACTTTGGCTCCACCCCCTCCCCTACATCACTTTGCCTCCTCCCCCCTCCCATACTCCACTCTGCCTCCTCCCCCCTCCCATACTCCACTCTGCCTCCTGTCAGCCACGGAGGTTCACAAGCCACCAGGGAGCCGGGTAGAGAGGCAGAGTGCCGTATGGGAGGGGGAGGAGCCAGAGTGGTGTATGGGAGGGTGGCTCCCATACACCCCTCTGACTCCTCCCCCCACCCATACACCGCTCTGCCTCTCTACCCGGCTCCGTTACTGACAGGAACTTTCACTGCAGCTTCATAGAAGCCTCAGCGTAAGTGAAGGTGATTAACGGAGGCTGTCTGTGCGATGCAGACCCCCACCGGCTGACAGAGAGGATGATTCTCTGTCAGCCGGTGGGGGTCTGTACGATGCGCACAGACAGCCTCCGTTACTGCCCTTCACTTACGCTGAGGCTTCTATGAAGTCAGTAACGGAGCCGGGTAGAGAGGCAGAGTGATGTATGGGAGGGGGGAGGAGTCAGAGGGGTGTATGGGAGGGGGAGAGAGACGGAAGTGAGAGACCGGCCGACAGTGAGGGGAATCCAGGTCCCCTGCAGCGTTGCGGGGGATCTGGATTCTAGTGTTATAATCCGATCTCTGTTTGAGGTCGGATTATAATTTTTATAATCGATAAAAATCGATTCGATTAATCGATGATGAAAATCGTTGACAACATTACTGTCCGTCTCTGGAGGGGTGCTGTTCACACAATCAGTAGCGTACTGAAGGGGGGGAGGGTCTGCTACCGGTTGTGCGCACAATTTTTGTTCGTGTGCGCTCCCTTTGAAAGCTAGGTGCGCACGCACAAGTGCACAGCTTAGAGGGAACACTAGTGGTGACCTCTATGTATGAACATGGTTCGCATTTTAAAAGAAATATTTATCAGAAAAAATTGCCCTTCGTTCATTATCTCAGAAAATACCAATGGATTTCCTTTAAAAACTCTCAAATACTCATGTGACTGTGCTTAAACCTTTTTAAGGCTAGCAGACCATATCATCATGAGGGTTTCCTACTTCTCTTTTTTCATGTCTATCCCTGGGTATCCTGTGGCCAATGCTCACTAACTTATAGTATGCTCCATGAAACCTTGGTGCATCCTGCTATAGTCACTACATATTATTATTTAATTAGTAACAGTATGCCTAATTCTTCCACTGAGCTGCAATGTCCCCAGACCTTGGATTTTGCAGTTGTGCCTACATGTGTAAATTACAAAAATGCCTTACAGTTCCATTTAAGATGAAATTGTGTTCTGCTGTGGTTTGTTTTGGTTGGCATGCCATGCTGCCAAATGGCATTAACAGGACAGTTTATTGCCCTTGATACTCCCACTATAGAAGAATGCACCCCTGCTGCAGCAGCTACAGCCCTCCTCCATGGTCTTACCATCCTTGCTACTGATAATCAGTGGGAGCACTTCCCAAACATGTGCATGGAGCATTCCTTGAGTCATGACCTGACTGAAGATGATTACTGCAGGGCATTTAGCTTGGGGTTAGGGAAGGCGTTACACAGGTTTCCCTTGCTTATATAGTACAAAACCCCACCCAAGGACCATGGAGTATCCCTTCAACAGGGATGGTGAAGTAGAGGAGCGTGGCTCAATCCAAGAGTGAAATACACCCTAAAAAGAGGAGGCTAGTTTCATGTGGAGTCATGCTTGGTGACATCAGACTTGTCTTCCCTTTTCATTGTGCCTCATACAATTTATTTAGATAGGGACATGCTCTGGCATAACAGATAAAAAGGTAGTCTAAAACAGAATACCACCTTTTATTTCCCAGGTTATGTGTCTGAACTCAAAGCTGTAACGGTTATCTTTTACCTGGATTTTGAATTAATTTTCATTTTTATAAAATATATTATTTTTTCTAATAATTCATGAATGAGAGCTGCCTACATCAATCAATTGGATTTTGTAACTGTATAGACATTCAAAACATCTCAACATGCACCATTTCCAGGAAGCTACATTAATTCTCCTAATTCCATGGCTGCTCAAGGCCCTAATTATTACACCATTGAGTAACTAATACTACTAAGGTTCTCTAGCTCTTCGGGAATATGCTTCCTGCCGTGTACAGCTGGGGGAATTCTATACTAATTCATATGTAAAAGGTAATCTGCTGGCACAAACACCAGCACATTTTTTAAATTTAGCACATACAACTATGTAGTGAATATTAATAGACCATAATGCATTATGTGGCATTGTATCCCTTAGCCCACACAGCCCATAAACTGTCCTGTAGTGGGCTGCATTGTACACAAATGTTCCACAGAGTGCAATGGAAAAATGAATTAAGTAATCTCCATCCCAGTGAGGTCCTACAGTATTGGTACTGTGTTCTAAGTATAGTATTATGTTTCACTAGATCATCTACTCCTTTTTAGCATAGATTCATTTTGGCCATTAATAGGTATGTATTTTCAGTCTATGGGGACAGCTCCCGGTTCTTCCAAGATTGTGCCCAGAAGCTCCACCCTCTTGCAGTAGTGTACCAGCTACAAATTGACAAGCTGTTTGGACGCTTTGACGAGATGTTTAACTCGACAGCCCTCAAAAAGCTATATTATACTTTATATTATAGATTTTAGGGGGTAGTTTAATTATGGCATTTAAACCCATCTTATGCATGCCTGCCATGGTATATACAGCATTATGCAACGCGTACATTGTGTGTATATGTACAGCTGCATACATTGGATACATTTATAAAAGGAGGGACATGGCTTTTAAGGAAATTATTTATTTTTGTTTCCTCTATTATTGGCTTGATATGTATACTAGCAATAAAAGTGACTTTTTTCTTGTTCATTTGTACTACTATATTACTGCATGTTATTCCTTGACTCGTCATGAATATATACATATATAGGTTTCCCAAGGTAAAGTATAAACTGATTATGAGGTTGTCACATAAATATAATCAGAGCAAAACTATGAACATTGTCCTGGCCTCCCAGAGGGAAAAATGTCTCCTGACTACTGACTCCCATTAAATCTCAATTAAATCCATTTAATATATCTGGAGGTTTGTAATGTCACCTGTAATGTGATTGAAATTGCTACGATACCGCATTGATATTTACATTTTACAAGCAAGCATATAGTTAACCTAACCAGATGACGGCTTAACACTGGGCTGCAAGAGAATAGATTCTTTTTTTCTGCTGTGTCGTGTGTAGTATAGCTTAACTGCTTTATTAGTTAATTAAGTAACCACTGACAAATATGCTAAATGTGGCCCTTTTACTCCTAGGGGGTAAAATCAACAGAATTTCATCAACCAATGTCAAAGAAGTGCAGTTATGTTCTCCGCATTTTATTTGCATTGTGTAAAAGATGACATTGATTGCCTTGTGTGTGATCTTTCAGCCTCTGCGGTTATCCCCCTTTCTACGATGAGAATGACTCCAAACTATTTGAGCAGATTCTTAAAGCTGACTATGAGTTTGATTCTCCGTACTGGGACGATATCTCCGAATCTGGTATGTACAACATAAATATTTTCAGTTTCAGAAAGCTTCAGTTTTGACACAAGGAAGTTCCACCCATGCTACAGTATTAACAAACGAATGTCAAGCAATAGCTGAAACATTGTTATCATGAGTAAATTGAAACACAATGAAAGATATGAGCTAAGTATTCACTTATTTGTTTTTCTTTCCAGACATAATATTTTACAGGGAATGTGCCTCCTATCTTTCCCATTCTGTCCACCGTCTCATTTTATTTCTCTGTACTTCTACATTCTGCTGTCTGCCGTTCACTGGTCCATTCCTCGGCAAAGACCAGCATCGACAGATCAAACACAGGGGATTTTGTTTAAAAAAGTGCAACATTTTTAAAAGTGGCCTTATCACCATAGCAACCGCTGGAATTACCCAATCAGCAGGAACAGCATGAGGCTTGCTATGGCAATAAAACCATTTGTCACGTGGGAATTTTTAAAACACACATTACATCTCTACTATACTTAGCTTAATCTATTGATCCATATTTTCTAAAGCATTTTATCTTTTGTTTTACAAAGAAAATAATTGGTGTTCAATTGGTATTTAGCACAACGTTTACAACAGCCAGCTTACCGCATATTCTGAAAAGGAAGACCGTTCTTTATAGCGCTTTTTACTTCTACAGTAATGTAAACCCTGGCGCACTAATCGGTGTGCAGTATCTGGAAAATCACAAATTATGTCCGCAATTATTTCCTGCTAGTTTACATCTGTATGTCTTAAGCAGTAAAATTGCTACTTCGTTCTGTATGGAAGTATTATCTGTGTAACAGATCTGGGTGTTAAAAAGTCCCCCACCAGCCTGAAAGAATGGCATTTGAGTGAAAATAGATAGAAACCTATTTAAATACAGTATTTGCTCGATTATAAGACGACCCCCCCAAAATCTGAATATTAATTTAAAAAAAAAGAAAAAGCCTGATTATAAGACCACCCCAGGCTTGCCACTCTGCCCCCAGAAATGCCTTATACCCCCTATGTGCCACTTTGCCTCGCTGATATGCCTGGTATGTCAGAGTGGGTATGTAGGTGGGTATATTAGTGTCTTGGTGTGTAAGTGTCCCCCTATATGCCACTCTGCCCATGTTATGCCTTTTAACCCCCTATATACCACTCTGCCTCCAGAAATGCCTTATACCCCTATATGCCACTCTGGCATATAGGGGGTTTAAAGGCATATCATGGGACAGAGTGGCATATAGGGGGTTAAAAGGCATAACATGAGGCAGAGTGGCATATAGGGGGGACACTTACACACCAAGACACTAATATACCCACCTACATACCCACTCTGACACTTACATACCCACTCTGACACTTAGATACCCAGACCCTAATATACACTCAAGCAACTAAGACACTTCACTCACTGTGATGTCTCAGCAGGCGCTTACTGCAGCTCCCACGGGATCACACACAATGACGCTGTGTGACCCCGCATTGCCCCGCCTCCTCCAGAAAATTACCGGATCCACCGATGACTTTGGGATGGCACAGTGCCGCCGGGGTCCCGGTCTTTCTTCTGATCTCTGCGACCGTCTCTGCTTCCCCGGCAGTGGGCGGGCTATCCCGGCAGTGAGAAGGTACGCACATATGCAACCTCCGCTGCTGTCCGCACTTTCGCCGGCGCTCGGTGATAAACGCCGGTGGAAATGCCGGCAGCAGCTGAGGTTATCAGACAGGAGGATGCAGGTCCCCTGGAGCGATGCGGGGGATCTGGATCTTGGTCTCATAGTCAGACCTCTATTTGAGGTCTGATTAGAAGACGACCCCGATTATAAGACGAGGGGTATTTTTCAGAGCAAATGCTCTGAAAAATACCCCTCGTCTTATAATCGGGCAAATACCGGTACTTTATAATGACCTTTTTGCAATAGAACAAAGCTAATAACTTGAAGCTGCTTCAAACGGATGTGCGTTTATGAACAAATATGTATATGGTTATCCCAAATTTAAAGATACGATTTGTGGTTTTAACAGAGAGAACAGATGGGCCAAATTATGCTAACTATGTTAGTTATGGTTTGTTTTCATAGGATGGACTGTAAATGTGATGCTTATTCTGTCAGTATCTGTATCGGTGCAGTGTGTTTACTTTTAGTTGAGATGTTCTTGAGTATGATCTGTGAACATTGTGTGTGCAAATTAACCATTAGTTTTGTGTGCTCTGTATATGTGCTGCTCTGCATTGGTCAAGCTCTGGTAAAACAGATGGAGTGTGGCCATTTGATTAATTACACACGCAACCTCTGATAAAACGGCCAAATACAACCATTTGCTGTGTTTGTAACCAAAAGCATTTGTTGTCTTTGGAGAACACCAAGGTCAAGGAATAACTCGAACCACAGCAAATTGTGTGTTATTGTAATATTAATCTTCTTTGGTTTACCCAATCTCATTTTACACATAAACAAGGACCACTCTCCATATAACGGCACGCAATAATAATGACATTGTAAAGTGGCAAGAGTGAGAACAGCTGTATGTCATTATGATGTAGTTTTTCCAACTGTTAAACTATTTTGTCTTTGTGAAGCTAAGGACTTTATACATCACTTGATGGAGAAGGATCCCAGCAAGAGATACACGTGTGAACAGGCTCTACGACATCCATGGTAAGGTGTTACTTACATGCATTTATAATGCAGACCTGTTTCATAGGCTATAGGTCATAATACAAATATAAACCCATCATTCATAGCCCTCTTAGGCAAACAAAGAGACAGTAGGTGACACGCATTAAAGCAAGGGTATGCAGTAAAATAGACAATTGACTGTATCTTGGATGGACCTAATGAAAAGCCAACTTTGATATATATGAAAAGAAAACGGTTCAGAAGACAACAAGAAAAAAAGAGAAGATTCTCTGGGGGGCTGGAACAAGACCATCAACAATGAAATGTAGATATGTAGAAGGTGTAACAAAATTAAAATTTGTGCATATGTATGTATATGGAAAAACATTGCATCAGCAACCCAAAATGGAAACGAGTCATGGTTTGTCTTGTGTCAAAGCTTCTCAAATACCCATATAAGTGGCTAGCTTAGTACCAAAACAAATGGGAGAAACAGCATAAATCTATTTATCTTTCTATATCTATCTTTATCAAATTTGACATGGTTAAGTTAGTCCAGCTGGCTAGGCTTGAGGCAAATAGCAGTGGCACTTCAGAAATAAAGTGTAGCTCCATGCTGAAGAAAGTAACCTGGCTATGCAAGATGGCTCTGAGGACACAACCCAGCCTTAGTGTCTAGGGGACCTTTTGTGTATTTAAGCATAGACACAACAGTAAGGTTAAGAAGGCCCCAATGAATGCAGGAATATATTGGAATCTCCATTCTTATTAAAGGGACAGTCCAGTCATCATATGCACTTCATGAATATGATAGCTATTTGCCTTGCAAGAGATGTGTTCAGCCGAACACATCTCCAGACTGGGTGTTTTCTTCCTACCAGTCATCATCAGCACTGGTCAGTGATCATCATGGGCATGTGTAAAAAACACTCACAATGATTTCAATTTGAGTGCTTTGCTGCCACTGATTGGCTGATTCAACTCTCAGAATGGACAGGAGGCATTCTACTGGAGCTCTGGAGCTGCAGCTTCTCCATATTTTGATTTTAAGCTTTCCATCTGGCAAGCTATCTTTGCTAATTTAAAATAATATGAAAGGTGCGTGCGTCTGTAGAAGGATTGCAAACAACACTTGGTTGGGTTTCCACTTGTTTATTGCTCATAAAATGGTGATGTCGCTGAACTTAAATATGAACCCAAGGTATTCACAATACTGATAAGAATGGCAGCCTCCAGGTCTACAGCTAAATTATTTTTATTGGAACAAAATTAGATAAAAGAAGCTGTTCTTCGGTACTTTCCTGCCTTACAGCACTATTTTTTGTGGTCAAGGAGGAAAATATTTTTCCTCATTTTAACTACCGGTAGCAGCTTCACCTTGATGGGTGATATACTATAAAACTATAAAAATCTTATTTATTGTCTGGTCTGATGAAATCTATACTCTGGTGTTTTAAACAGGTGGCCTTTTCTTTGTTATTGATCTTTGAGAAATATGTAGAGAAAAATGAAAAAACAACAACATCAAATGTAACATTTTGCTAAAACATAACCAAGTAAAAATAAACTGTTGAACAAATACAAGGATTTTAAGACGCTCTTTTAGCTGTTTCTGCAAAGTATGAGATTACAAAAACCCAGTAATGTGTTGGCTTCACTCTCGGGGTGTATTTGATCCACTTAAACAGCTTCCCATGCGCCTGTGTTTATAATATTCTAGTACATTAAATAATACAACCTTGGCAGGAACCATGAAAATAAGATTTGTATTGGCAGGAAAATAAATCATTAAAGTAGCTGAGTAAAACTGTGCATGCCAGAGTTGATCTAATTATTGATAGCAACTTTATATGGCTTTGCTTGCTTTTTTGTACTTTCATTTGAAGCATTTTATATCCTTCATTTTATCTGCCAGCAATTTACAGATCACTGCATAAATCGGGGCATTTCAATTCAAAATATACTTATGGTCTCTAGCAGTAAATGAAAAAAACAACAAATATCCACTGATTTCTTTTGTTGGAAAAGATAATAGAGGTTATGTATAAAAGGAGATTCTGGTTGAAAGTTTGAAAAGTAGTCTTATCACCGTAGCAATGATGAAATGACTCAATCAACTGGAACACTGGTTTAGTTGCTGTGGCGATAAGACTACGTTAGCCAACAGTCACTATACTTAATACTCAGGGTTTCTTTTAATTCAACAGGTAGATGATCCAAAGCCAATCTATTTTGGTGTTTCTACAATTTAAATAAGTTAATAATAGCAATCCGTTTGTTCCATTTGAGAAATAACTTTCATGATAAGTGGCAGAAGTTAAGAGGTTAACATAAGTACAATGTCCAGCCTGTACTTTGATACGTTGGCCAAGAGGTCTCCCCCAACTATTCTAAATGGGATATTTAGTTCAATGCAACTGTAGTGAAGGGGAGCTTTGTCAGATTATTCTTGTGTACCTTTTGAAGTGTTTAGGTAATAGATTGTATCAAGCAAAATAATATGTTGAAATAATATTCACTTAATATTTCATTACTTTTTAGGATTGCCGGAGATACAGCCTTATGCAAAAATATACATGAATCTGTCAGTGCTCAAATCCGGAAAAACTTTGCAAAAAGCAAATGGAGGGTAAGTGACTGCTACTGTATATCCTTTGTTTGACATGGAAGTAACTCTGCGTCCTGTTACAGCTTAACGGGGTCTATTCACTAAAGAGGTAGTTTGCAGTAGAGTTGAACTTTTGAGGTCCCTGATATCACGATACATTATGAAGGCCCAACCCCAGTGAGTTTCTCCTAGAGTTGGCCCAAAGCTTCAATGCCCTACAAACTCCTCCTTTGGTGAATAGACCATACATTTTGTTTGATTTTTGCATAATTGACAGGTGGGAAAAACACCATTAAGACAGATCCCTTAAGGAACAACAAACATGGAGCACCAGGCTGCTCCACCATAAAGAGTGAACAAGGTAATGTGGGAGGTAAAACAGTCACAGACTTTTGAGGCATAGAAAGGTAGCAATGTGATGAAATGTTGCATGAAAATTTTTATGGCACTTTAAAAAATATAATTTACTAGAGGTGCGCAATTAACTCTCAAGTGCTTGTGTTCTTAACAGCAAGCATTCAATGCCACAGCGGTTGTGAGACATATGAGAAAATTGCACCTTGGTAGCAGTCAAGACAGTTCAAACATGTCTAGTGGTCACAGCCCCGCAAGCCCTCTTCCAGATGGAACGAATCGCAAAGACTGTACGTATGCTGATAAAAAAAATCTGTGCTATAAAGAACTTACACGGGAAGCTTACCCAATAAGTGAGTCAAAGTTGGCTAATATGCTGTATGTATTAAATCATATAATAAACCAGTGGGGGTAGTAGAATGTGTGTAATGTTTAGTACAGTACATGAACCATTTCCCCATAGGTAATTTTTTCCCCTTTTTTTTAAGGCCAAGAATGTGTTTCTGGCACTGTGTGCTTTAGTCTTTGAGTGATCACACGGGTTTAAACGTTAAGTGACAGTTAATGGTTTGTGTACATGATTAGCACTACGGAATGTATTATGATGTCGCAAAATGGTAATGATGCAACCCTACTGGGGAAATACAATACTTCAATATTTGTTTGGTGTATTCTGTTGCACCAACACATTGTACAGCTTTGTATAGCGATACATGTACAGCTAACCAGGAGAGGAGAGAAGTTTGTGCCTCCTCTAGCACCGACTTCTGTACACATTCTATCATGGTCGCCATACTCTATACCGGTCTAACTCATATACCGGTGACCTACTAGAACAGGCTGGGATCCTACCACAATCTATGTACAATGTAGAGTGATGGTTTCAGGCCTAGAATGCCTGACTTCATAATAACCCTCAGTGAGCTTCTCCTGCAACAACATGCGCTGAGTGTCCCTGCATCATGTATAGGTAATGTGTGGAGATTTCTTGTGACCTCCCTGTATTTAACTATACATAATTCATACCATCTCAAGCTCTTTAAGGAAGAAAACCTCACTGGTGCCGCTAAACTAATAGTGTTTTACGGTGTTTGTTTACTTAATTGTCATGGGCACATGCTCCAGTGTATACATGATGGTGTATGCAATAAACTAATAGGCTGTGTTATTATGTACAATGAAAATAAGCATTCTATCATGTTATATATAATAGCAGGCATCTTTATTTCCTTTTCAGGTAAATCCCCATCTAATCCCTATAGTTTCTTGTCAGGCGTTTCCTCCTCCTCCACAGCCATTTCTGCAGTCGGCGGAGATCGGAGACCGAGGCCAACCTCTGTCACGACGGTGCTTTCTGGGAGCAAGTGATCAGCCAAAGAGAAGCAGGGCAGGGACGGAGTGTATGCGCTGCGTGTGATTTCATTCTAAATTGTGCACTCCAGGATGGAATTTTTTTATGGCCATATTTTATACTGCAACAAAAATGGTTTCATGTATTATAAACTTAAATGACTCTATCTCCACCTAGGCAAAAAGTAATTTCTCCATATGGGGCGCCGCACCTTGCAATGTTCTTACTACTGGAAGTTATGTTTTTTTCTGATAATCTTGCTTTATTCTCAATATTGGTAATGGTACTGTTTATGTTGTATTTTTTCCCATTAATTGAGGTCTCAACTGGATTATTTAATACACATTTGTGTGCATTACTATATAGTTTTATTCTGTTGGTAAACACTTTCATCGTGTTATCTTTCAGAGGATGTCTTTTGCGAGTGAGGATTCAATTTTTGTGCATTTTTCAAGGCAGTTCTTACTAAACAGGGGATGGAAACAGGATAAATGTAGCTACTACAGCAGTAACAATGAGCATTGAAACTGTAAAGTTTCTTCCACCGTGACAGCAAGCTATCTTTTGATTACAGTGTGCCAGGTTGGGCTGACAGTGAGGTGGACTTACCTGAGACTCAGATGCGGTAGGATTCAGTCCAAAAAAGAATCTTTGCCGATCTATGAGCACCATCTTCCTAATTGGCTGTAGCCATGACTCACTGTTTGCTGATTCAGCACTCCATAGTGTTAATAGGCAAGTTGACTAGTGGCATTACGGTTGCATGATCACCCCATAGGGTGATGAGACTCCCTGTCATATGGCCCATGTGATCTGCTGTCCTAGGCTAGAATATGCCACTGGTTATAGCAGCAGATTCACTGGCTGGAGTCAAACAAAATTTAAAGGTTTTAACTATTTGTGATGTCAAACTACGCACCCCTGTAATAACTGTCCTCCTCTAAAACCTAACTTGCTTCCTGTTGTAACCCCCTTCCTAGATGTTACTTGTATTGCCATATTTACAACTGGGCAAAATGTATTCAAAAGGGTCTGACTGTGATTTCTTTTTAAATGTAGCTTACAGATATACAATATGTTGCCAACGTGACCTATTCCAGAGCCATCTTTCAAAGTAGCTGGAGGGATATGTCCGCTGGGGCTGGGGCTGGGGCAGGCTGGCTTTCAGTGTCCTGAATTTTAGTGAACTGATTATTTTTAAGAGGTCTCAAAAGTGTAAATATTTCCTTTTTCTGTCCATGTACATTTAAACATCCTTTATTAATCCGTTGATATAGTTTGAAATATCCAACTATCCATGGTTCTCCAGAACATTAAGCTACTGTTCTAGACTCTGTCTTACGCCGATTCCATTCTGTCACACACTTCCACACTGTTTTCTCATCCGTTGTACCACTTCCACGCAATCAGTGAAAACACAGTGGGAGAAAGCAACTGGATTGGCACCACTACAGGAAATGTAGTTACAAGGAAGAATTATATAGCTGTATGTAAAATTATGGAAGAATGGTATGGTTTCTTATAGACACTGTGTATTTAAAGAAAATAAGTGAATTGCAATGCTTAATAGTCTCAGATAATATCAGAATTATGCAGCTCCTCCACATAGCGAAAATATTCTATTTGACATATCAAATTCCATCTACTTACCATGCTTCTCCCATATGAAGGTTCTTCATTCACTGGCAGAAGTATTTTACTTTCACAATTCCACTTACATGGGTCTCTAAAAACTCTTCATAACCAACCATATTTTAATGTGTGTTGGACAATAGTAGTCAGGATTTGCTAGGGGTAAATAATGTTGCTAAACACACACAGTATTGTCTGTAATGTTAAACTGATGGACTTTAGTTTGGTACCAATGTTTCTTTCCGGTGTAAATATTGATGAATATTGGTGAGAAGAGGTATAGTGATTAGACCCAGAATTTGCAGGTGAGATGCGATTCATAATGCATAATTAACACAGGAATATTTCTTGAAAGTCATCGAACTGATTAAACAATACATTATACAGGGCCAGTCCAACCCTTTTTGCAGAAGAAGTTCACCGGGGATGCCCCTTCTTTATGTGTAAGGAAGTAGATTTGAAATGTTCCCATCACTTTAAGTTTAATGAGTATACCATAGAGATTTTGGCTGAACCTTAAAACAAAGGAAGATTCGGGTAGTGAGCTAAGAATTCCACCATTATAGTTTTGCATCTGTTGTATATGTATCTTATGTAAAGAGGTATATATAGTCAGAGCTATTCTCAGGGCAAGTTCTCATGTGTAAAAAAAAGAGATCATATGTATATTTATGAAACTTCTAGATATATCCAGAACCGACGCTGGCCACTCGGTTTGCCGGTAAAGTCAGTTTATAGTGAATGACTTGGGGACCATGTGTAGTCCATCTTGTTTCAGCTGATAGAAAGAGTTGATTTAATTTCCATCCATACAAGTCTTCCCTCAAAATGCAACTCAGGATGATTCCTTAATAGAAGTTGTTTATAGCTTTCTGGCAGAAAAAGAGTTTCAGGCAGGCGTCCATTGTATCCACCCTAAAAATAACTGTTTTCTGTCTTTTTGCCATTGTAGAGAGCACATTAACTATACTCTTGCTTGACATCTGTTGCTGATTTCTAGATTCGAAAGAGTGAATTAGAAAACCTGGCAAAATGTAAATAGTTCCGACCTTACCCATATTTCAGACAGCAACGATAAACTTCCTGTTTGTTAGCTAATGGAAGAATCTTGTGTGATATGGATGAATATATATATATATATATATATATATATATATATATATATATATATATATATATATATAATGACACAAGTCAGTGTGCACAACACTACATTGCCAAGGAAATAATGATTTTTTGTGGTTTTAGTTTCCGGATCATCAAATTTTCATAAGTCTTTTACATTTATTGTAACCCTGTACAATGTCATATAACTTTGACAAGACCCTCCATGCAGCATTGTATTTATAGCAACCTCATACGGTCATTCAGGATATGAAGGTGGTTTATAAATAGTTCAACATTGCAAATATATCATGCCTGTGTGCCGGTCAACTTACCTTTTTAACTATATTATATGTAAACAAACAACATATTTACATCATATAATACATCATGTCCCTAAGTAACTTCCAAGCTGCTGGGATATCTCAAACATTTACAAGACTAATAGCACTTTAAAATCTTCGTATGATTTATTTATGTTTGTTCTAGAAGTGGGGAAAGCTCTCCGTGCATCATGCCCTTTTATAATAATTTTCAAACTGTTTCAAATAAGAAAACAAAACACGTTGCTTCATAGAATATATTTGCATTGATTGTATGTATTTCATACTAAAACTCAAGTAATTAAATGAGTTAATAAATGGATGATGAGAAGTGATTCACTGGGCAGAAATTAACTGATTTGGTTTAAAATCACCACTATCATAATTGAAGGAAGTTACCCTACGGGCTATAATATCCTACTTGTCACTGGCTTCTTGTGGCAGGCAATGCTACTAACACGGAAGCTATTTGTAAGAAAACCGCATGAAACTGCAATGCATGCCCAAATATTTAAATCTTCTATATCCTATTCCCGGTGCCTTTTTAGTTTCATGTTTTAAAACATTCCAGTCCAGTGTATTGTTCTTCAAATTATATAAAAAGCCATCATCATCATCATATAGTAGCTCTTTGTTAAGTGTAAGGGCTGCAGTGCATGGTGACATGTAAGTTGGTCGGGGAGAAATGCATCCAGCAGCGGTGGAAAATGCAACATGCTGAATATCTATGCAGTAGTTTGGGTGTCTAGATAAGATGTGTGTTCTTTGTTTAGTTAAGCAAAGCCATGGATTATGGTGAGCATTATGGGAGTTATAGTGGAAGCTGGAGTGCCAAAGGTAACCCAAATGTGGGAGTTCGACTTTCTTGACCGGCATCACTGCGCGTCTACAAAACAGTAATGTTTTTATGCATGTCCTGTCTTGGATTGTCTGTCTGTGTTGGTTTTGTAATACAGTGTTCATAAAATAGCTGAATAAAAATTTCAAAATGTCATCGTCATGAGGAATGTGAAAACTCTTGGATAAAATGCATGAGCTTCCAAAGATCAACTGAATACCTGGTTTTATGTAACTGAAAGCAAATGCTAAAACACTAATATTCTGAAAGAAATTATGTTACCAAATGGGTAAAAGTTCTACAAGAAAAATGGTTTTGTTATAAATCATGCTCATTAACTGTCTCAAGATTGATTATTTTGCATCATGCAGTGTTTTGATGCCACACATTATAGCTGTTGTCTTTAAAGTGTATCTGTTGGCATCAATAAAGTGTGATCTTTTCAATTTTATATCCAGCTTTGTAAAATTCAGGACTACTCCACCTCCATGGTCTGCATCCCAGGTACAATAAAAAACAATGTGTGCCTTTAAGATATGACATTATATCCCAGAATTCCATGTCTTAAAGGCTTTTAATGATGTAAATAGGCTGGTTGTGGAGATTTTCATTGCCCAAGAGGGAAATCTGTACCCTGGGTTTGTACCAGTGGACTGCTACTACCCCCTGGACCTGCTGCCTTAGGCCTAGTCGGCCAAGGCCAGGGTACAACTAATTATGCAAGCATATAAAAAAGGAATAGCCCTTTAAGAGTGTGTTAACCAAATAGTTTCTTATTATTAGAATGCCTTATCTCAAAACTCATGTTAATGCTCTTTTTTTATATCCCATCTCAATATCTGGGAACCTCTTGGGGTAGGCTACGGGAGCTCTCCCTCATCTGGGGGAGTGGCTTTGTGAAGGGGTGGAGCAAGCTCCAGAGAGTGGATGGGCAGCGAAAGAGAAATAGGCGATGAATGGAGACCCAGGGAAAGAGGGCTTCCCAAGCATGAATGAGGCCATACTAGGAATTACATATAAATACCAATTCTGTTGCATGTTGGTGAAAGTATCAGCAGCGACATTCCATTGCTTACTATAGTTATAACATTTTATACATAAACACCATTATACTGTTTTTCAGTAGAGCTATGCCGTATTTCTTGTATTGTGATATATAGGAATACAACACATAAGGCTGTAAGCTGCACATTCTCAGGAAAGTGGGCTAATTGTGCGGCTTGTCTATATTGCCAATTCATGTGGCGTGACAGGAATCATACTATTTTATGAAGCCATAGTGGACATCTAGAGATCAAGATGATTTATTCATTAAACCACATATTGACCCAGGATATGATCCTTCTCGGCTTATCACTATAATTAACACTGATTTGCTTCGGCTTTGCAAAATGATAATATACTGTGTGCCCCAACAAATTACTCTGTTTCAATGGAAACTAACTTGATCAGGTGAGTTTGCGTCAAGACGGAGCTATATATTTACACCATGTGTCTTACATGATATATGGTATGCATCTTAAAGTTTTGTTATCTTCAATGAACCTAAGTTTATGGTGGATTTTGGTTTAATGGGATGCATCTCCCCCACTGTTTTATTCCACAAAGTAATTCGACATAGACTTTGTGCTTCATATGTTAAATAAAATACATTTTAGAAAAGGTATTTTATGTATGATTGTGTCTGGGTTTGTTTCAAAGAGCTCTTCATATAATTGGTTTTCAGTATATATAAAACACAGGTGACAGCAGCAGCATGCACTGCTATGTCTTGCATGCTGCTAATCAAAGATATATTACCGGGTTTCATAATGTTCCATCAGTGTCTCTCCGAGTGAAGGAATGTATTCTACAATGCATGTAAAAATGCCTCCAAAACATTTAGATTTGGCTGCCAAATTGTAATAAGATTATATATATATGAAAATATTCTCTGCCTTGACAATCATATATACACATGGTTATGTCTGTCATGATAAGCTAACGGGATGCCTGATTGTTTTATTCAAATAAATCCAGTTTAATCACCTCAATATGAAATATGTCATTTTTTAAAAAAAAATAAATTATTTTGTGTATTTATATATTAATAAAACTGCCGACGTCAAGGAAGAAAATTGGAATTAACCTTTGATGCATGGGTTAGCCGTAGGGAACAGAGCGGTTAGAAGCACTTTAGTTGTGATTAAGATACATACACCACCATATCTTAATACACTGAGTTTGCTGATATGTTTGGTGTAAGGTTAGCAAGGTACTCAGTGGTAGCCAAACTCTTACATTATCCATTATACTATTTGCATAGTTTTCTCAACCTGGGAACAATTTTATTGAACAAATATCTAGTACCAGCGAGTGTGATAATGGCTATAAGTATAAACCTAGGGTAGAAGTCCTTTTCTTATTGAATCTGTGTATTTTCTTCTAGGTGATTTATGTAGCTGTGTATACAACTAATATTTTAGGTCCCATATGATTTGGCTTTAAATGGGAACAATGACCTTCACAGCTTTTAGCAGGATTAAATTCATTAATTGAAACTACCTGTAGGTGGTATGCTTTTTGTTTGTCAATTAATCTGTAAATACAATTATATAGGTCAATTTAGTGTATTAATATGGAAAATCTGAGATTTGGGGACAATGACAGGTCTGCTCTAAGCACTCCAGTTCTTTCTTTCATATAAAATGCATAAGGGATTCAACTTTGCGTGGACTCCAGTGCGTTTTACTACTTGCAAATCAATGCATACATTCTTTAGTTATGGGATTCCAAGAATGAGACTTCAGTAAAAGTGCAGTAAAAGTGCAGTATTGCAGTTTTTCATGTCCAAAAAACTGCAGTATTACTTTGAAAAATTACTGCAGTTTTTTCTGACAAAATAAAAAAAAAAAGATCCAAAATTAGAATTATTCCAGGAAAGTATGCTATCCAGCATTCCCTCTGGTTGATGTTTTAAAGTCAACACAACTGTTTGTAAAGAGGAAAGATGTCACACATATGAGAAGACATTTCTTCAAGAGTAAATCTTGACCTGTTCATATAAACCAATGTTAATAACGTCTGATTGCTATTGTTTCATCTCGGCTTCCAGGAGTGAGTCATGATGCATCTAGCATATTCGCATAAGTGTGCTGCCAATGGAAAAAAAAAAGTCCTCTAAATAAAAAATTAAAAAGTTTGTTTGAAATGTAGAAAACCTGTTTTTTATACATCTGCTAAATTATTCATCTCTGTCAACATTCAACATTAATATTTGTGCTCTAGGACCATTCCGTTTCCAAATTCTACTATGAACATTTATTTAAACAAAAATTTCATTTAAAAAAAATGATAAAAAAAATTGGAATCGTTTTATTTATATATTTTATTAAATATTTCTAAATATATATCATGATAGTTACTGGAGAACACTTCTGGATTATCCACACCTCATATATATGGCACTGGAGCTGCCAGATATACATATTTAAACATGAATGCTGAATAATCCATCCCACTCCATTATACCCATTGTAGCCCAGGCTAATTCTGTATAATCTTCAAAAAAACATAATTGAGAAACTTTCATTATTGTTATTACCGATGTACTTCAAGAATGTTCTGGACCCAGTTTGTGCAGAGTCTGTAGCTTTTACAGCTATATTTCTCATAAATACCCTGAAGCCTGAAAGATTTATAGCCTTGAAAAGAAAACCATTCCATGTTGTCACCAGAATGATCCGCAGATTGTATATATATATGGTTTGACTGAAGCTACATTCCTCAAAGGCTGAGTCACCCATCTGAAATCTATGAAACCAAATTAACAATTAACAGGGAGTATATTTAATTACTACAGTGCATACTATTTATGTTTTTAAGTAAATCGATTACAGATATTACCATATATATTTAGATTTTCTTGAAACACAAGAATCTCACTTCACTCATGATGTACTCTCTCCTCGAAGGCCAAGGAGAAAGCCCTATAATGCTATCCATATGTTTTCCTAAGTTCTCATAGTAACAAGTTCTTAGGAACGTCATCTCCACCAGGAAAAATGTGATTGTGATAGACAATAAGAGACCATGAGCTTAGTAGTCGTTACAAGACGAAAGTATTCTCATATCTCAGCAGCCCTGTATAGAGGATATGCGTATTGGGTATATTACCCTTCTGTCTGCGGAGGCTGAGAGGTAATCCTAACCCTTCTTAGATGGCCAAACTCGCTGGAACTTTCCTTACTTAACGTCAAGTAGTCCTTTAAGACTGACCAGATGTTAATAAATCTATTTCAGGTCTAAATTATAGTTATCCAGTGTCAGAAAAGCTTTTCAACTTTAAAATATATATATTTTTTTTCTGTTAAACTACTTGTTTAATCCACCTATATGATCATATGTGCTTTAGTTATGGTAAATTATAAAAACTATATAAACAAGCTATGTAATGGCAAATTCATCTGATTTTCATCCTATATTACTACATTTTATGAACAGATATATTTTTCTATAGGACTTCCCTTTAACGACCAATGACATGGAATTGAATGAGCTTAAAATGGTGTTGGTGTTATACCTCGATATCGAGGCATTCAGCAACACTGAAAACTGCTCCAGGGACCCTTCCCGGACCATCCACGTGCACCACAGAACCTCCTAAATTCAAACAATATTGAGACATTCAGCGACACAGAAAACCCACCACAGAACGCACCGTGATTGCCCTGGAGAGAGGCCACAAGCGCCATAGCAACAGATGTTGCCTCTTGCAAGATGGCAGCGCCCACTAAAAGACAAACATGTTCCAAAGAGGGTCAGTCCAGATCGTCCTGAGAACCCTGCAGGTTACTGCATTCAACCATACAAGTCTACGGATCCCAACTTACTGATCACAATAGGATTAGTAAAATATGTTAAAAAAAATAAAAAAATACTAAAATATTAAAATGGTTAAAAAAAATAAATCTGGTAACATGTAAAAATAATTCTCCAGTGATGTCACTTGCAAAATCTCTCATTGCCAATACAAGTTTTGAACTGCCAGCAGGTGGTGCCAAAATGTAATTAACATGGTAACTTTCCTGGACTGTACCTCCAGGTTTGTTACACCATACCCCAAGCTCTTATTCCAGATGCAAGCATAAAGTTTTGAACCACCAGTAGGCAGAACCAAAGGGTGATTAACACCAAATAAAAGGGGCATACAATCCTGTTTTGCACTAGTTTGTGAACATAAAAATACTATTGCACATAGTTACAGATGGGTAGGATCTTGTTCCATCACACCTACCCTTAAAGGCTGTCTGAACCAAACTGCTTAATGGGGAGGAATAATCAAGCAGATGTTGGTAACATTGAGAGTAGAATGCAGTGAAGCGATAGTGGATTTTTAATGCATGTCTGGTTTAATGTAGAAAAAGAGACATCTGGTTTAAGCTGTTCTGCAATATATTGAAAGGCATTGTTATAGGAGCTAAATATCTATCTTTGTAACACATCTCTCATGTATATTTCCTCTACAGGGGGATATAGGGTCATAATTAGACTTTTCTGTAGCTGTCACTGTTTTCTGTAAGATAATTGCTTCCTGTGGACATGATAGACATTTTGGAAGCTTTCCAATGTGCATCCCAATAATTGGTAACTTGTTTAAAAGCAGGCCTCATTCCCAAAGTCAACTATCCAGAAGAATGAATGAGATAAAACCCAGACGTATTTTGATTGTGTATTCCCCTTAACTTAGGGTCATCATGCAGGATGTGGTCAGAATTTAAATTACAACCTCGTTGCTTCAGATAATGAGAATGCGAAGTCTGTTTGAGTTACTATTTCTAATGCTCAACAACATGAACATAACAACAATAAATTCTTACTAAACTAACTAGTATTAAAATACATTTGGTTGTGGGAAAAGTGACAGATTTGTTGTATGCTTTCCATATACCTTTTACAAGATAAAGGAACTTCCAATTTGCCTTATCATATAAAGCATGCCAGTCTTATAGGTGAGTGGATAGCATATTTTGTGCGACTGAAGAATAGGAGCTGACCTCACGTTCCAGTGAATGTTTGCCATGTTTGCCAATGGCTAGTCCAGACAGGTTGGCATCCCTAACCTCAAGATTGCTTGCTCTGGGTGCGCAGGTGTTGTCAGGCGCATATAATATATGGGGGTAACATTTCAATAAAATGCTAATATGCACACAGAAATTATTCTGTAAGCGATATACAGTATAATATCTACAGATACAGAGTTAAAATATATGTCTATAAACACTGTGTCAAGTATACATTAATGGTAACCATAAAACACCGGTGAACCACCCACCAATTAGTGCAAAAATACCAACCTGGAGGAGGACTAGAATTCCAGCTAGAAAATAGTGAATAGAGCTGCTTGCCCTGGAAAAGAGGACCCCCTAGAAAATAGAAAGGCCTATAGCAAACAAATAAATAACCCAATGGACAATGCTTGAGTATAAATACAAATAAAGATACAGAGAAAATACTCTATATAAATCTTAATAGACAAAAAAAATGCTACAGGACAGCCCTGGCTGTCGCTGTCACCTTCCTCAAAGAAAAACTTGGCCACAAGATGGGTAGTTGATTTCCCCAGAGTAAAGATGCTCCTCCAGGGAAAAATGGTCTCCAAAATTGACAAACACAGGAAACGGGAAAGGACTAAGATTACTAACACATAACACAAATGCATGGCATCATGCAACAAACATTGCTCCAGACTAATCTCCTCACACATTCAACAATGGAGAATACACAACAGATCTGAAGGGATTAGGAAAGTAGCATTTAAACATAGACTATACGGCGAGCCATTCTTAATATCCATATAAATGGAAACAAGAGGGTAAAAATACAGAATAATTCAATTTAACCCCTGTATGTCAATGGAAAACCGTAGTCCCAATCATTTTCCTAAAATGGGGGTCCAGCATCTGTGTTACTATAATGTTTGCCTCCAATATTGCAGCGCTGAACAGAAAACATCTTATAACGCAATACATGTCTATTACTAAAAACAGAAGCTCTGGCACGTGTCGGTACCAATGAGCAAAGGCCCATAATGTGTCTCAGGAGGAGCCCAAAAAGTACTCATGGCATCTGATTTTGAAAGATTCTGAATGGAAATATCACCATTTCTTTAATTATGCTTTGGAAAGTAGACACTGAACAGTTTGTACCGTGTCGTTTTTTTCTAGTTCTGCAAAATAGAACAAACTACACAGGATGCCCGCTAACAAAAACTGCAGAAATAACAAACCAAGAGATTCACTGGCTTTTTTTTTTACTGTTACAGGAAGAAAACGCATTTTCTAATTTTCCTGGATGAAGACAATGTTATGAAGAAGTCCAGACATATAACAGACAGTTATTTCACTTCATATGAATGCTTTACTTGTAAGCCAGAAATATTCTCCCACCTCTTTGTGTTTAATGTGAATGTAAATGGATTCACTTATGTAACATGGCATTGGCAGTCAAAAGATGTTTGGATTATAAGAGATTGTAAAACTGCAAGAGGTTTCCTGATTTATGACAGCCAAAATACCACAACGCATTGCAGTCCCATTAGTGTTACCCATCCAAATATTTCTCCTTCATCTTGAAATATTTATCGATATGTAGCTTTTGCTTTTAATTAACTATTTAAAGACAAAAGGGGTAGCATCACGCTAATTTCCAATGCATTCTTTAAACAGACATTGAAAGGGTTAAAGTGATTAAGGATTAATTGTAAAAATCTTCTGTTGTGTAGGAGCATGCCGATGTGGGTCCCACAGGTGCACAGATATCAGGAACCACAAGATTTGGGCAACCATGCATATGTGCTGTAATGCACCTATTCTCATTGCCACCAGGCACCTTTGGGGTTGCTGGATTCTCTGCTTCCCTAAGGATTTTGCAGCGTTACCCACTCCTGACTCACCTACGACTTATCCTGTAATAAAAGGTCCTCATAAACTGGGATTTCTGCCAGCTTCCTTGACTGGAACATTGTTTTTCTGGCCTCTGATTCAGGTCTTGGTCTTTGCATGTGCTATATGCATATACATATATGTATATTGGTATTTGACTCCTAGCTCCAGACACCATTTACGTTTTTGTCTTCTGAATCTGCACCTTATCTGGATCCATTTTTGTCTGGTTTAGGTGTTGGTATGAGATGTTAGTGTGAGTGTCAATGTATAAAGCTAGAGTGCCAGGGGTGAGCCTAGGGTTTCTGATGCGAATGAGTGGAGCGAGATGGTGTGTATGGATGTGTAGGTGTATGGATGTGTAAGTGTATGGATGTGTAGGTGTATGGTGTTAGAGTAAGTGGGTGTTAGAGCGAGTTTGTTTTTTGGTATATGCATTTTAGTCACAGGGAGTCACTAAAGAAATACTGAACCCTAGGCTAACTAACCTTAGGCTCACCACTGATGTTGTGTTAACATTTATTTCAGAAGGGTCCATGGTTTCTAATGTATCTGATTCAAAATGTTTGGGAACTGGTAGCATAAGTTTTAGCGCAAGGCCTAGCATCGGGAAGCACAAGATAGAGAGAGGTGAGGGGAGAGATGAAGGCGATGCAGGAGAGGAAGAAGGAAGAGAGAAGATAGACAAATGAGAGAAAAAAACATTGAAGCTGAATATAGAAGAAAAATAAAGACAGTGGGGTGAGAGAAAAGAGGAAGGCGGGAAAATGGGAAAAAGAGAAAAAGGAGAGGAGAAAAAGTATAGTGAAGAGAAGGTGAGAGGAAAAATAAAGGAGAGGAGAGAATGCAAGGAAAAAGTTAACAGAAGTAGGAGGAGAGAGAAAGATGAGGAAAGACAAAAGTGAGATGGGTGAAGATAACAGCAAAAGGGGAAGGGAGAAGAACAAGTTGAAACATTAGGAGAGAGAGATTACATTTATTAAACTGGTTGAGAGACATTTGGACCCCCAGCAGTTTCACCAGAAAAAGAAAATAGTGTGGCTGCACCTATGCCATTTAAAATGCCAGGGCCAATTTAGATCCCCAGTCTGACCTTGGACACCATAGCATATGCTCTGTCTTTCACCTGAGTCTGCAGAAACACAAAAGGCCCAAGTGATAAGATAGAGCTGGCTAAGTGCTCACTGAAACATGCAAAATGTACACTATTGTTTTTATCTATGTGCTGTGACTAGCAGAATACAGACAGATAACAATCCAAATGTATGTTGGAACAGGCAAGTTGATAATCTGGAAAGTGACTGGAACATTGAATGTAATTGAAAGTCTTGTAAAAAGGAGGTATATCAAGTAATTTCAAATAAATTGCACTGGCAGCCTGGAACGCAGGATTTCTACATAATTGACCAATAAATTACAGAATTAGTGCAGGAAAGAGTATGTGACTGGGCACATTATTGTAAATTAGAACTGGATATTCAGTTTGGTTCAGAAGTGGTCACAGAGTTGTCCTTCAAAAGATCAATTCGAAAGATGAACAGATTTTGCTTCCAGTTAAGATCTGTCTTAATAGGACTGACCCTGAAGTGGAGGTTCAAAAGAATGTCAGCTGGAGATTTAAAACTGACTTTGGGCTGCTAAGTCAGAAGCAGGCATGTATATTTTGGGTATCATCAGCAGAACTTGATGACTGATATGCTAAAGAGGCGACCCAGGGACAAAAAACATTGACTTTTATCGGTGCTGTGGGATATTTTTTAAGCCATGATGTGCCATGTCATGCCAACAATTGTCAATTCAGATTTCATTTGACAGCATTTGAAATGGATTAGTGTTCCAGATGTGTGAAGAATCCTCAAATCATTTATTAAAGGTTTGTGTCATAAAGCTGAGGAAATGTCAAGCTAAATCCATCACTACACGGTGAAGCTATTATAATACATTGTAATGTTTTAAGCCATATCTATAATTAACCTCTTCATGGCCAATGTTTTTTTATACCCTGAAGACCAGAGCTATTTTGCCAAATGTTTGTTCAACCAGCATTCACAGCTTCCATGTTTGACATGGGCACACAAATAAGACAAGCAGCGCCTTCTGATACTAACATGTAAACTAGGCTATTTAAACAATGCTTAGGCTTCCATCTATAGAATATTTACCACTGCTGCAAAAGACAATAAATATATATATATATATAATCGTTTGGAGTGCCAACTGCTTACTTACATTCTACCCTACTTCTTATACTTTCAATTTTGAGCTATTTTCAGTACAAAAGGACTCGGGCTTCTCGCTTGTATCAGAAGGTACGCCAATAATGACTTTGGTCCCTATAATTATTTTTCACTTAATTTACATTTCTATTACCCTTTGCTATCTCCTGCAATTGATTCTCGTTTTCTTAAGCAGAAAAAAAAACACTTAAATGCCCCAAACATTTCTCTTGTCTCTGTGGTAATTTTATGGTACAAAAGTCTTCTGGTGGCTTTTGTCTAATTATAGATCTGCAATTAGTTAAGAGTTAATTGTTCAATACGAGTTTGAAGATGGAGCTGATGTCATCTTCAAGCTGACAGTCCCTTGTCTCACAGGGGGCTTCTTTAACAGTTTCTTCTGACATCTTGGAATAGCTCTCCAACTTCAATAACCAAACTTGTTAATCTTCTCATGGGTGCCAATGCTTCTCTAAGACAGCTTCCTGTGCAAAAGAGGAGACTTATATTTGTTAATGTTATGTTTCATACTTGCTAATATTTTCAGACAAATGGCTATTATTTAAGCCAAAATATCAGCAATAAATCTGGTTTCAACAATCTCAAGTTTATATTAGAACTATAAACAATAGTAAAGCTAATAAACATCTAAACAGAATTATTTCAATGTGTGAGGCAAACATTTTCTTGTTTGTATACAAGTGTGTTACTAGACCACCTCACACTGGCATGTTTGTGGTAACTGGAAGTAAGACATCTTAATTTACTAACGCTGTGTGCATTTCCATGCTCAAAAACTGCGTGTGAAACAGCGGCCATGTGCAAAGTTGGAGACCAAAAACAAACTAAGGTTATTATTACAAAACTAAAGAGAAAAATATATATACTGTACATCTTAGATGCACTTAAAATACATAATTTGTGTTAACATGGTGAATTAAGTGAAATATGTTTTGAGGGCAATGAATCCTGACACTGCATTTTGACAGCTCTTTTTCAATGGCATTGCACTTTTTCTAGGCACAAAGGTGTCGCTGCGCTGAGAGTAGTCTCTCGCCATCAGTGGTGTTCATTCACCAGTGATTTACATGCCTGATAACTTTCAAAATGAGCTGACCCTGAGACTTTTGAATTATTAACCCTTTAAAAGCCCATCGCGAATGTACTATGTAGTGATTCGCCAATTATGTTAACCGAAGTGCTCAAATACCATCCCTAGTGGAAACCTGGATTTGTCATTCTTTGAATGTAGGTGACTCAAATAAGTGTTATTTAATATATTAAATCAGGGAAATCAACTATAACAATATGAAACGAAAAAGGAACACCTTCACAAGTGGGTGAGTCTTAAAATTATATAAAAAATAATAATGTACAATACCCTACAGATCTTGCTGCTCCCGTAGATCAAACACTCCTCATAAGTGTTACAACAAACGGTATATACAAAAGTCGGGGCGCATACATATGTGGGGAAAAAAGATAAAACGAATATAGTGTAATAAGTTCGAACAGAAAACAAAAATTGAAATATTTGTTGCACTCACAAGTGTACTTGAAAGTATTAGTTCGTCAAAAAGTCCAGACTCTTTTCTGTCTTGGGACTTCTGTGTAGAAAATAGGAAACGAAATAGTGCAATAAAAATAGATATGGTTTAATAAATATAGATTAAAAACTTACAAACAGGTGGGCATAACATATGGGTTATGCGTAAAAGCAATGTCCTTCACAAAGGTAGAAGGGTAATCGGCAAGTCCTTGTAAAGTCCAAATTTGATAATTATAAAGTTTCTCAACGCGTTTCGCCGATTTTTATTTCGGCTTCCTCAGGAGAAGTTCAAGAATCAATCTGTATCCTGTCTGTGTTTTCGCGGTTTTTTAAAGGTCCCGGCTCACCGTCTTCCTCCGTTACGTCATTTCTACGTCATCACGTTTAGTCTTTTCTTTTTTTTCTCTTATCTTTTAGATTCTTCAGAATAGGATGACAACAAATGATGTGGAACTTCCCCTTTCATCGTGTCATCGGAACTCGTAGCCACCATAAATCATGATCGGTAAATGTATAACATACTGATAGCAGAAGCACCAATTGGGAATATTATATATGATAATAGCAGTTCCAGATTGTGTGACTTTGAGAATATGCCCATTCACCCTAGACCGTATGGTTGAAGCAAAAACCTACATGGTTAAACCTTGAGAGTTCACAGGATTTATAATGGCCATAACTAGGAACTTCCCAGACCTAGCGAAAGCAACGGCTAGCTTTCATGCGGGTGAGGTTAGCAGTGTAGAAAGGTAGGACTAGCTCCAAACAGCCTGGTATGGATGGGTAGTGAAAAGGAAGCAGTTTAGAGAAAGGACATAACCAAATGTCTCTCCCCTGCCTAAGGAAACTGACCTGGAGAACTGGGGAGGCAGGGCATTTCAGTCATTGGCATAACTACAGGGGACCCCTGCAACCACTTGGTCCTGTCTCCTCAGCGGGGTCACATTACCTTCATGTGAACCCGCGGTGAAACCGAGGCTGTGCGAGCAGTGGACCAAAAGCTGCAGGAGATATAAGGATGAACAGGTGGGAGGTATGTAGGTTTGTATGCATGTGAGCATGGACGTCTATGTATAAGTGTGTGTGCGAGCATGAATGTCTATGAATAAGTGTATGTGAGCATGCATATCTATGTATAAATGTATGAGACCATGGATGTGGATGTATACGTGTGTGAGCATGGATGTGGGTGTTTATGTGTGTGTGAGTATAGAGGTATATGTGTAAGTGTGTGAACATGTATGCGTGATAGAATGAGTGCATTCATGTGTGTTTGTGAGTATGAGTAAGAATGTGTCTTTTCATATGTGTGCCATAGTGTATGTTGAAGGGGGTAAAGGGGCAATGATGCAACAGACAAGCTATTTGGGGCAGATGGCACTGATAAGCTGTTTGGGGGCACCTACAAGCTGGAGCAACGATGGCACAGATAGGCTGTTTGGGGGCACTGATAAGCTGCTTCGTTTTTGGGGCAAAGGAGGTACTCACAAGCTGTTTGGGGCAAATGTTTCACTGTAAGATATTTTCCTTGGTAAAGTTTGGGGGCCCTGGGGCAATTTCCCTGATTTCAGTGTATGCAGGGCTGCTATGCAGAGGATCTCTGTGAGATGCACGATCCAACACAGCAGTGGAGCATTACATTTACTTTTAATTCTAACAATCAATATATTTGACATTTCTCTGGAACAGTGGTAATCCTGCTCATAGCATAGGCTTTACAGCTCGTATACTTGAACCAGATCCCTCTCTTGAGAAAGGTAGCTGGGGGCTACCGAAACTTTAAGGAATCTCACATGAAGCCTATCTTTGTTTTATTTTTGACAAGTTTTGGTATGTATTATTATATGTGGACTATGTAAAAGGGATACTATATTTGGCAGATAAGCTAAAACTGCAGTGTATGTGACACCATTTTTTCTCCACACAGATTAGAAAGCGTGCTGCTTTTTGTTGATCTTCTATCAATTTATGCCATTATGTCCAGTGTTCTGTTAAGTGTCCATTGATCAGGCCACCCCGCTCCTGAGTACCATGTATTATATTTGCAAAATGAAGAGAAGTCGCAGATAGCTGAAACATTTCAAAAACATGTTCTCTGCTTTGTACACGTGTGTCTTCAAAAAAGACATATCTATGCAATCACCGCACAACTGCAAATATTTTCTCTAAACCATTAAGTACCAGAATGCTATGTAAATATTGTAATGAAAGGGTGAACACTATATAGATCAGATGATCCTAACAAATGTCACTTCAGTAATTAGCTGTCAATTTTTCATTATATATATATATATATATATATATATATATATATATATATATATAGGACTCATATAGAAAAGAATACATCAGCTCTTAGGAATTTGTAACATCTGTTATAGTGCTGTCAAGAATGTGTTTAAAATTGTTCTCTTCTCCCTTGTTAACATATATCATTGTACAAATACTTATTTTGAAACAAAGTATATAGGGTATCAACTGATTATAATTATGACACAATAATTAGCCATCGGGTCTCCAGAACCCTATGTCGTATGCAATTGTTTTTTTAACCTAGATGAGAAGCTTGTGCTCCCACCAGCTAAGCACCCTTGGTAGCCACGACAGATGGAGGCTCACATGAACAGGGCCTTTTCTCCCTTTGTACCAGTTTGTTATTGTCTGTGATTTTAAATGTATCCTACCACCTCTGATTGTAAAGTGGTACAGAATCTGCTGGCACTTTATAAATAAAAGTGATGTAATATTCTGCTGCACTGTTCAGTAAGCCCTGAAAAACAGAATTGAATACAGATGTAGAATATAGTGAAGAAGATCTAAAAAAAAGTTATAACTTTCTTCCTTAGATTTAGACTTATATTCAGAACACCCATATGCTATTCCATGGATGTTTTATTCCCTCACTGTACTGACCTCTACCACTTTCCTTTATCTATCATCATCTTACTAAAGTAAAACTTCTTAACATTGCACATAAGTTTCTGACCTTCTAGTTTTAGATTGTGACCTCTTGTTGTAACATTTGTACTTTGAAAAGTACTTCCTTCTCTTCTTTCCTCTAAGCTATACATATTGATATCTCTTAATCTTTCCTGGTATGATTATACTTCATACCATTCACCAGTTAGTAGCCCTTCTTTGAAATCGCTCTAGAATGCCTATCACGTTCAGTATAAGGGGTTCCCAGCACTAGGCAAGTTATGACCAATGGCGTAACTGTGATGTTTTATAAATTTTGCCTCTTCAGATTCCAATTGCTTCCGTGGTTATTTGGCGTATTTTAGCACCCAATTTCTACACTGTTTAGAAATCTCCAAACACGTGTCTCTCTCTTTCTAGAAAAGAAGAAGCCTTCTGTTTTCTGCCTTGAAGAAGCTACCTCTTCTCACTAAAGCAGAGGGTATCTGACCGTGTACATGCGTGGGCCAGTGGTGCAATGGATAAAGTGTCCAAAGATGGATCGGATGATTGTAGGTTCGACTCCTACCTGGCTCTTACCACCTGCTGTGATCGTAAAGTGATTAGCACTTTGCGTTGGGGTTGACTCAACCTTGGTTCAAATCCGGTTCACAGTACTCTAACTTCTTGAAGGCAAAAAAGAGCGAGGCCCAAATATTTTTTTTGTTCAGAATGGAGAACAGACATGCATTTTTAGAGTATAAAAGATGTTATACATACATAAGATACATATGAAAACATATTTCCTAATATCACTGTGGCCAATGACGTCATGTAATGGGTTGAAACCAATTGTGAGAGCATTGGTATAGTCCGAATAATGCGAAAACATTTTTAAGTATGAAGTTCAATAAATAACTTGTAGCTCTGCTAAAAAATAGTGAACAAAAAGAGGTTGAGGAAAGGGTGAGTGTGAGACATGGGTGATCAGAGACAGTGTAAGTATGTTTGTATGTATGTGTATGTATCATAATTCATTCCTATCCCCCACCACAGTCATTATCCCCAACTACCATATTCATATCCACCGCCATCATTTCCATATCCTACCATTATCTCCCCATATTGCACCACATGTGGCACACATATTTACACACACTCTAGGACATACTGTACTTACACACATTAACACACACACATTCATACTCATGCTAACACACATACTTATGCTAGCAAATTTACATACACATTCATGCTTACACAAACATTTACACATGCACACGAACACATATGTATTCATATACGCAAATGCTAGCACACACTTATGCTAACACACACAGACATACTTATTCATACACACTCATGTTAATGCACACACCCACATGCTAACACTCATACATACACTTATAACAACACACATTTACACATACACATTCACTCTAACATGCATGCATGCATGCATGCATCTATACAAACACACTCAATCACATGACCCACCGCCAGTAGGCCAGTCCGGCCCTCGTCTTGATGCATGGGATTCACTGATCTATTGCTCGTCCAGGTCTATTATTTTAGTTACCCAGGCAAAAAAATCAGGTAAATTTTACAAAAGCTGCAGCAAAATTATGCTGTTTCTGGTCTTCCAATAATTTACACTTAGATCATTTGCTTTGATATATTTTCCATTAATTTCCCAATTGCTGATGTTAGACTTACTAGTATGTAGTTGGAAGAGTATTCTTAACTACCTTTTGTGGTGCTACAGTTGCCAATTAATTTTTAGTAATTGATGAGGCTAGTAACTTAAAAATCTCGTAGTAAACAACTGCAAGTGTTTAAAGCAATATTTCTACAATTATAATACAATAAAAGCAATAAGAACAAAACATGGTGTTAAAAAAATAAAATAAAAAATAAAAACTGCCTTCAATGGTCCTTACAATCCCTTGGGAACAGAAGGACACAGATAGCATCATATTAAAATGTATATGCCTCACAAACTGAACATGTTTCTGTATTACTTTTCATGATGGGAGAACTTCAGCAGGAAATTTTTTCTTTTTTTTTTTTTTTCTTTTGCTAAAATGCAGCATCTGTACTTAAATCAAAATAAACCAATCTTTGTAAAACGTATCCTAGATATCTTTATTACTTTTTTTTTTTTTTTTTTTTAAGTGTTATAGAATTATATATGGATTATTACAAAAGTGTAATAGAATTATATATGGATTATTAAACTGAATATCACATTTTCTCTAATCCTACATTTTACAGTTCAGTCCCCTTAAACTATGCAATGCAAAATTAAAAATTGTATTTCTAAAAAATGTAAAATTACAAATCAAAAAAGGGACATACTCAGTATTCAGTTGTATGTATAATATAAGGGACAAGCCATCTTATCTTCCTGTTCTCATGATTTATGTTAATGTTCTTCACCATTAAGTAATGTCTTTTGTTAAGTTAACAAAATGTTAACTCTCTCCACCAAATGTATCGGTTTGTCTTAGTCTGTCAATTCTTGTCTTGTCATATCCCTTGAATTTATGTATTGTATTAAGCGCTGCGTAAACTGTTGGCGCTATATAAATAAAGGATAATAATAATAATAATAATAAGTTAAAGCTGTCCTGATCATTCTTTTGTGTTAAAAGATGAACCGTCACCTCCACAACTTCATTATGCCCCATTTACACATCTTGTTTAAAAACTAATATAATTACCATTTGTAATGATATAAAACACACGTTTTAGACCATGGTCAGAAAATAAAAAACAGAAATTATGCCATTTCCATTTTTGGTAATATTTTAATAATTTTGTATTCCTCGCCTTTTGAAGTAAATATGTAATGACGGTGTCTGTCTGCCTGGAATCCTTTTAATTGCTGCTACGTTTGACCTGTTACAAACTATAATTGGATTACTGTACATGCTTTAGACCAAAACCATTGGAATTATAAAGTAGCTTGGTCTACTGATTGTGCATGATTGAGAAAACGAGTGAAAATGTAGAAAACAGCCTAATTACGCTTTAAGTAATGATTTGGAGAAAAGTAAGGGTCAGTGAATGGGGTAGATCTGGTGAATCCTTACCCTCCTGACTTGAATTAGTGTGCAAGTTTAGCCTTGTGTGCGAGAAAAATAAGCAAGTTCAAATAAGGCAAATGTATTTTCTTTATTTATTATAGTTTTTCCTCAAACCTTATGTGTACAAATGCCAATATAATACATTGTTAATGGATCAAACCTCAGGAAATAATGTTCAACCATAAATGAGGGTACAATTTTCATGATATCACCCTTCTGACCCTAAAAAGTGACTTGGACCATTGAAGAAGTGGTTTTACTAGATCGAACATGGAATTTTGTTTAATAGCCATTGAGAAGTCTTAATATCAGTATTTAAGGGTGCTTTTGGAGGTTACCTTGTCTGGCAACTGGGTTTGCTTCTGCTGCCAGCCACACTGCCAACATGTCATCCCAGTGTTAAGAGTTACATTAAGGAGGCCCGGCATGAAAGAATTTGGACCAGGTAACCTGTCCTGCTTTATGAATCTGAATCCCTCAGGTCAGCCTGCCATTGTGGTAAAGTACAGTATAACCATCTTGGGAAGCAACTACCACAACCCACCTTCTAATCATTTGTGACTAACATAGTAAATGTTGCCTTTTTGTATCATCTTTCCAATATCCTTTTTTTTCTAAGCAAAACAGAAAGGCTGTTTGACACTGAAGCAAAATAATGCTGGTGGCATTTAAATTGTCTATTTCTATAGGTTTTGTGGAACATAGATTGATGTGCTGCAAAGGAAAACTGTTAGAGAGGTACATTCTCACTAAATCATCATGGCTGATTCATCCACCACCATGATGGACTGTAGGAGGTGGGAAATCCAGAGCTGGAGAATATTTCTATACTGGGCATCCTACGGTCTTGTGCCAGTGACACCAATACAGAGTTTCTTTTATTTTATATCGGCTTATACCACATTAGTAGATTTATATTTACGTTCGGGATGACCTGGACTTGACCAAGGTCAGCACATTGAAGACCTACCTCATATCCTGGCACTCCGCCTCAGTAAATGTACGGCCCTGGGTAAAGAATTATATGAAGACTGTGCCGGCAACACAGAATCCTTCAATCTGCACACTTCGAGAGATTCAGAATAGCAGTCTTACTAATGACAAAATATATGCATTTTTATTTTTGTAGCTTTTGATGACATTGTAGTGAAAACAGTTTCTACAAAATATAAAAATGTATAAGTTACACTTAAAATGCAAAATGGATAATAGTGTAATTTACATAGAGAGACTAGTTTATCAAAAGCAGCCACTACATTTTGTTTTTATACAACCTACAGAGAGACTCATGATTTACTCTCCATCTTTTATCAAATGAGGAGCTGTCCAGCAACCCCATTAAAGTCTAGATAGAAGTGAGAAAACAGTATGCTAACAGAATACCCTTCCAAAGCCATGAAAAAATATTCAACAGGCAATGAGATGTTCAAAACACTACATGAATGTCATGTAGAAACATGGATAATCAAAAGGTATTTTCAGTGCCTTCTTCACCTAATAATCTGGCCTGTTCGGTTTTACATTTCAACTGGTTTATTGGTCAGTTTGTTATACTTTCAGGTAGGTGGAATGTGAGTTCTTCTGCTTAAAAGAATTCATGTCTATGGTCTGTCTTCCCGCAGAAGACAGCTTCTCATTCAGCTTCCTATTTGCTATTTCCATATTCCTGACATTCTTTTTTGCTTGTCGTAAGGAGCGCTTGACCTTTTTCACTCGCTCCCGCAGCTGTTTGTTGCGCTTCTCCAATGTAGCCACCTTCTGTTGAAGCTTCTTTACCCTGTCTTCTTCCTCAAATAAGGCACTCTGTATGGAGGAGCACATGAGCTGTGGAAATAAAAAAAAACAATCTATTATAATCAAGCTTTGTGAAAACACAAAGCCGAGTTGATTATGTAAGGGTCATAGTGTCTGTGCAAAGTCCTCTTGCAACCTTCACACAAAAAAGATGTGCCTGGTTTTGTTACGATGGTGTACCAGATGTGGTTAACCATTATTATAATCAAAGTGATGAACATATAACTCTTTTGTATCATGCAACTATATGCCCAAATTATAGTCGCTTAACAACTTTTACTAATAGCAATAAAACTTCACCCAAAAAGGCCAAGCAGTAACCAAACTGTTATTGGAGTTTGTCTAATTCACACTGTTCTAGCACATTATGTATTATTAGACGAGTCATCTAGCATCTTTGCATTTGATGCATACTTGTTCCATAAACCAGTAGTGTACCTAGAGGAGTGGCGTGGGGGCAGTCTGCCCTGAGTGCCACTCATTAGGGAGGTGTCACCAGGCTGGCATCGGTTGTGCACCCCTCCAGAGACAGACTATAATGTCTGCCGCTAGAGAAGCAGGCTCGGTTGGGGAGATCAAAGCTCTCCCTCTAACCAGATTAAAATCAGTCAAGCCAGCGGGAGGTCTGTTAATGATGACCTCCAATGTTGCTCCCTTGCAATGCGCGCGGCAACTGATGCTGTGCGTCAGGATTTGATGTCATATCCCGCCACACAACACTGAAGCCGTGCCCGCCGCACAGGAAGAACAAAGTATAAGAATAGCAAAGAGGAAGAAACAAGAGGAGGAGGAAAGGTGACAGTGACAGAGGAAAGGTAGGGAGATATTCAGAGAGAGAGAGGGAGGGAGAGTTAGTGAGCGAGCGAGTGAGAAAGCATTAGTAAGTGTATGGGAGTTATACTGTACTATTGTCTGTCTTGTTCAGTGTATAGTGATGGGAGTTATGCTGTACTACCATCAGTGCATGGCTCTTTATACTGAGCAAGACATTACACTATATGAATGTATATGGCGCCAGCAGATTCTGTGGTGCAGTTATATTCAGTAATTTAAAAATCACATAACAAACCAACACAAAAGGAGAAGAGGGCACTGTTCTTGCGAGCTTGCAATCTAGTTGACGGTGGTACAGCATAACTCCTATCACTATATACCACCATCATTGTCTGTCTCAGGGTGACCACATCAGCCATGTTATATAATGCCATGTCTGCCTCAGTATATAATGATAGAATTTATGCGGTTTTAAAGTATGTGGGGGGGGGTCCCACATAGAGAATCCGCCCCAGGTGCCAAATACTCTAGGTACGCCCCTACCATAAACCAAACTCTTATTTATATGAAAACCTATACAGAGCTGAGGTAAGGTGAATCTCTAAATCCTTCATCAACTATTATCTGTGATACCCAATACAAAACACTTTAGTTGCCCCTCTCTATCAGTTCCTGTTTAAAGAACTGTATAGTAGATTTAGTAACTTTTCCAAAATTCTAAAATATCAGATATCACAAATGGTTTCACTGCTTCAAAGTTAAAATAGAACTGAACAATAAGTAATTCGTTCAGCTTGTCATAGAGGGTGATGTGCATTTACAGCCAAGAATCTCAACCTCTAGTTCCAGTAAACAGAATTCTTGCAGCTTGAACGTTCTTCGCTTTTCTAGTTAAGTCTTTTAACAGAAATATCACGTTGTCCGACAACCACAATGCTTCTTGTGTGCAATGTAAGAGTGGGGACATAGAATTTCCATTCTCGTCAGAAAAGGACCTAACTGGAAAATACATGTATACACTACACTAACATCTGTCGTCTGATTTTGTTTACTGTGACTTGAAGGCTAACATGTTAGTATGTTTGTTTCTGTCTTTTGCGGTTTTGAAATACAAGAATTTACTACCTGCTGTTATATTACAGGGCTTTTTTTTTGTAATTGTTTTTCTAAATTTAATTGGAATGCATTAGCCAATAAACCCATTGAGTATAACGTCTCTTTTAGTAAATCATGACTATGTTCCTCTATGCCAATTAACACAGAAAAGCAACTTATGGAATCCAATAATAATACAATGCAGCCATGACATGTTTTATCATCTGTGGGACATGCAATTGAAGACATTTGAAGACAGGGACTTTTCCACCTACTCAAAAACAACCTTAATATATATATATATATATATATATATATATATATATATATATATATATATATATATATATATATATATATATATAGGGCTGAAACAACGAATCGATAAAATCGATAATAATCGATAAAATCGATAATAATCGATAACGGAAATCATTGTCGACGATTTCCGTTATCGATTAATCGAGTGATCGATTCGTTGTTGGAGCACTCGGCTCCTTTTACTTACCTCCGCGAGCGTTCCCCGCTTCTGCTACACGCTCTGCACTCTCCGCCTTCTTTTAGTTGCGTGACGGATGTGACGCGTTCCGGAGGTAAGTATTCTTCATGTCTGTGCAAATCGCTCTGTGCGAGTGGCTCCATTCGCACAGAGCGATTCGCGGGGGTGGGGGTGGGGTTTCAGGGGATGCAGGGCAGAGTGGGGGTGGGGGGGCAGGCCAGGGTAGGAGACTGAGTGCAGGGCAGAGTGGGGGTGGGGATGCAGGGCAGGGTGTGAGTGTGGGGGCAGGGCAGGAGACTGGGTGCAGGGCAGAGTGGGGGTGGGGGTGCAGGGCAGAGTGGGAGACTGGGTGCAGGGCAGAGTGGGGGTGGGGGTGCAGGGCAGAGTGGGAGACTGGGTGCAGGGCAGAGTGGGAGACTGGGTGCAGGGCAGAGTGGGGGTGGGGATGCAGGGCAGGGTGTGGGTGCAGGGTGTGAGTGTGGGGGCAGGGCTGGGTGCAGGGCAGAGTTGGAGACTGGGTGCAGGGGCACAGTGCAAAGTGCTGGGTGCAAAGTGCCAGGGCTGGGTGCAAAGTGCTGGGTGCAAAGTGCCAGGGCTGGGGCAAAGGGCTGGGTGCAAAGTTCTGGGTGCAAAGTGCCAGGGCTGGGTGCAAAGTTCTGGGTGCAAAGTGCCAGGGCTGGGTGCAAAGTGCTGGGTGCAAAGTGCTGGGTGCAAAGTGCCAGGGCTGGGGCAAAGTGCTGAGTGCTGGGTGCAAAGTGCCAGGGCTGGGTGCAAAGTGCTGGGTGCAAAGTGCTGGGTGCAAAGTGCCAGGGGTGGGGCAAAGTGCTGTGTGCAAAGTGCCAGGGCTGGGTGCAAAGTGCTGGGTGCAAAGTGCTGGGTGCAAAGTGCTGGGTGCAAAGTGCCAGGGCTGGGGCAAAGTTTCTTGAACAGTAATAGTCCACCTCTTTTCAGAATGTTTGGGGTTATTTTGTTTCATAAATATTGTGTTTGGGTTTTTGTACTTTGAAAATATTGTTTTTTTATTACATCATAACAAAATAAGAATGTTAATGTAAATTTTAAGTTGTTTTTTAACATCCAGTTCATTAAATTATTTTAAATAAACAAAAAATTTGCATATTGTTTTTTTATCCGATTAATCGAAAAAATAATCGGCCAATTAATCGATTATTAAAATAATCGTTAGTTGCAGCCCTATATATATATTAAGCTTTTTTCAATTTCTTGAAAGGCACTTTCAGTCTTTAGTTGAAGTTAATTAAACCTTTTTTTATGTTTGCCCAAGAAAATGCGTTAGCTTCAACTAAAGACACCTACATAACTTAGAATACAAGAATAGCATCGAGACCATGCAGTAGACACATCACCAAAATGGATTTGCTAACAGTGGTGTCTGATCCATGAATACTTTCAGCACTCCAAACCATTTCATTTGCATGAGCCCAAGTTGGCAACCTGTGATCACATAGCAGGTGCCCAGGTAAGAGTGTTATCGCTGTCTAAGCATAACTAAGCATTACACAGTATATTAAATCATACAAATAAAGTTGATCTTTGAATTTTAAACCATTAAAATGTTATGAGGTTACACTCTACAAAATAATATAAATAAGACACACAATACAAAACAGCTCAATAAGGCTGCTGTAATAAGCCGCACAGCATGGGCGTAGGAACCCCTAAAAAACTGGGGGGGACAGCATTTTCCCCCATCAGATCCCCACTTTCTCCCCATCTCTCACACTATCTACCCCCTCTCCCCCTTCTCACACTATGTACCCCCATCTCCCCCTCTCACACTTTCTTACTATCTACCCCCTCCCTACCCTCCCCTCTCCCTACCCCCCTTCTCACTAGCTACCCTCTCCCTATCGCCCCCTTCTCACTAGCTACCCTCTCCCTACCGCCCCCTTCTCACTAGCTACCCTCTCCCTACCGCCCCCTTCTCACTAGCTTCCCTCTCCCTACCCGCCTTCTCACCAGCTACCCTCTACCTACCCGCCTTCTCACCAGCTACCCTCTCCCTACCCACCTTCTCACCAGCTACCCTCTCCCTACCCCCCTTCTCACTAGCTACCCTCTCCCTACCCCCGCTTCTCACTAGCTACCCTCTCCCTACCCCCCTCTTCTCTACCCCCCCTTCTCACTGTCTACCCCAGGGGTGTCCAAGTTTTTTCTGCAGTGGGCCACTTCATCAGAATTGTATACGTGCGCAGGCCGCACTCATTTTTTACTGTGAGAAAATATGGCCTTTAATAAAATATACAGATTAAAATAAAGTAAATTACACAAAACCTTTACTTTTCCTCTCACTGATTTCTGGGCCTAGAAAGTTTTGTGACTACAAATTCAGGACTCAGGATAATTAGAATCTGTTTATTCTAAGGATGCACCAAAATGAAAATTCTGGACCAAAACATTCACGGACCAAACCGAAAATGAACCCCCACCTTTAAAAATAATAATAAAAACAAATTTTTTTTATAAAAGTAGGTAACACACCACAATTGGACAAAAAAAATTAGCAATATGACTTGGCATGATAGGAGTGTGATTGCTAACAGCAATCACACTCCTATCATACCCAGGCAGCCAGTACATGCTGGTACAGGGTGGCTGTAAGTGAGCTGGCAGCATCAATAGACAAGGGGGGCAGCTAGCTAGGTTTCAGCATGTACTGGCTGACTTGGCATGATAGGAGTGTGATTGGAAACAGCAATCACAGTCCCATCATGCCTAGGTTCCAGCACTTACACATCCATGCCATCACACACACACACACTCAGTCATTCATATACTCATTCATTCACAGATTCATTCCCTCAATCACGCATACTGATTCAAAGACCCTCCCCACCCCCTTACCTGCACTGCAGCTCCTCGAAGCCGCTCACAGACTTCAGCAGGGGGCGCAGCCTCCCTCTGCGTTCTCTGGTACTGCACAGAGGAAGCAGGATGTGATGTGATGTCACGTGATCTCTTCTGGGTTTCGCTTCCTCTGTGCAGTACAGAAGACCCTCCCACAGGTAAGTAGCAGGGCTCGACGTGCGGACCGCGTAAGACTACGAGGGCCGCACCTCGAGGTCTAGCGGGCCGCATTTGCGGCGTTTCTATTGAGGGAGGGGGTGTTCCTACGGCCCTGGGGGGGGGATTTCTTCATTATCGGTCCCCCCCATGAGTTACTGGGGGGGGGATTTCTTCATTATCGGTTCCCCCCCCCATGAGTTACTGGGGGGGATCTGTCACCCCCGTCCCCCCGGTTCCTACGCCCATGCCGCACAGAACATACACAAATTAACGCACTGTATGAATAAGTTCATTTATCACTAAGCCTGAACTGTTTATATGTGAAGCAGACTCAACAAGAATTGATACTCACATAATATAAATATACAACACTTTACTCATAAACAATGTGAATTGTTTATATAGAATAACATGGCTATAGATTGTCTAGCCCTAGCTAAACAGACAAAATGTTGATATAGGTGTAAAATATTATTGTAATATAATTGAGTTATTTCACAGTGTGAAGTATTCAGGGAGCAAAGCATCCATAATTTTTTTTTGAGGGGGGGGGGTCAATAAATGATAAATAATGGGACTTAAAGCCCAGTGTCTATGTATAAAATACGTTAATAAAATATTTTAATTTTTTTTTATCTACTTAGCCCTAATTGAATTTATATTAACAGACCCAAAAACTCACAGATAAAAAAAAAAAAACAATAAGTACCGGTAGTTACAAGTGCGTGCAAGTATGATGACCTGGTTAACGCTGTGCCTTTAACCAATTGAGTGCTGGGGATCAGGGCACATTTTTTCCTCTTGGGAGATCAGCCAAGTAGTTTTGCTATAGTTAGATTTAATTGTATATTGTAATACATGTGTTATAAGTAACAGTATACAATATAACGTGTTTCAGGCACACATAGAAGAGATTAATTTCATAGTCTTGCTAAAAAAACAAGGCCAACCTTTTAGGGCTACAACTTCTATCACTGTTGTCATCATTTGGCTAAGGGTAATAGGAGTTGTAGCTCACAGATGCTCAAGAATTTTATTTTTTATATCTTGTTTAGTGAAAGGTGAACTTCAGCAGTCAAATTGCTTTAGAAACTAGATTATTTTTGTAAAAAAAAAATCACATTAATACAATTTGGGGTGGTTTCCTTAGTTTTTTTTTTCTTCTTATCAATATTCATAATTTTGTTTCTTACATACAATAAATATAAATACAAATGGGAATTTTATGAAATAATGCAAATAAAAGCCAGCATATGCAAATATTACTAGAAGCATCTGTATTTCATCTCCTTTTAAAGTCACTATGCTACACAATCATTTCTTGTATTGTCTTTATAGGCACTGCCGCATCTGTTGAATGCGACAATAAATCACACATTTTTAATTAAATATGTGTGGCAGACTGTACTTATAATTTATGTTGGATACTTAAACATAAAGGGGCATTCCGGTGTCCTGAGGAGAGCCATAAACAAACAATGCATTGGAAACTACTTTTAAATTACTTTCATATGAATTGTTAAAAAGTAAAAAAAATAAAAACCTGTATTTAACCTTAGGGAGTAGCTGCAGAGCCACAGCTTCCCATCCCCTCCGTGTCAAGAATTTGCTCCCCTGATTGGCTGCTTGAAGCAGCCAATTGGTGGTAGGAAAACACTCCCATTGAAACTTATGGAAGTTCATTCCACACAAGTGCATACCTGGGAACTCTCCGTGTTTTGTCTGGAGGATCCGGGTGAAGCAGGTCAACTCTGGGTCACAAGACCGACATTGCGGCATGCCCCATTCCCCGCCCCTTTCCCCTCCAACAATGGCATGCGTCCTGCGACATGAGCAGGGCCACTTGTGACATACGCAGGACCGACTTCAGAGTGACTGCCCACCGAGGTCAGAGGGCCCTTTTACCCACATCCCTCAAGGGTAGCAGGAGTCAGAAAGTTCCCAGGTATGCATTTGGGTCTCCTACCCTGAGCCATCCTGGAACTGACTGGCAGTAAGTAAACATGCCGAACACACTTGGTACATCCAATATTTTTCTAAGGGAGTTAAAATGCGAGACTCCTGTCTTACTCTCTTTACTCTCTTCCTTATTCCTGTGAAGTAGGCAGCATACTTAAGTACACTTTCTGTGCATACCAGCTCAAGACCCAAGTATGCAAGTATTTTAAGTTAATGGCAGTTCAAGTCACAATCATTCAGCAGCTCACAAACCTTCCAGTTGATCTTGCAATAACTTAAAAAGGAGCTTAATTTACGTACGTACTACTGCACACATACTTGGGTACGCTGCCTGCTGCATTAGAATTAGTTAAAGAAGAAAATAGGTCTCATTTCTGCTCCCATAGAAAAGAAATGCTAGTGTCAATTTGTATGCTGTATCAGAGCCCATGCAAAACCGACTTCAATGTGTGATATGCAGGATACCGTTACAGTTGACATATCAGCCTTTTCTTTCCTGGACACATATACATTTCACATGTTGCTAACCAGCACATGTAAAGTGCTGCCCTGCAGTATGTGGTACATATAAACAAATGAAAATCAGTTACTCAGTTATATTTAACCCAGAACCCGATGTTTATGGATTAAAATGTATACAACTAAAACGTTGCCCCATGTCTTAAAGGAGATACCATATAGCCACAACCGGTGATAAATATGCGTCTGCACTCAGCAATAAAAACTTGCAGACAGCTGACATTTTTACGGTCCTGCTGCAAGTTGCTTCTTGTTCAACGCCTCCTGTCACAAAACACACATTTCACTAAAGTTGCTCAGATGGACACTAAAAATACGACTGCATGAAGGTAAGTTAGAGTAAAAACAAAAAAGCAGCTGGTCTATTAAATTATTCTAATTCCACTGCTGCATGTCAGAGTCAAGGTACATGAAAATATCACTTTTTCCAACACTAAATGATGTAGCAAGCATTTTTTTTTTCCTTCTTTTTTTTTTTAATTTAAGGTTTGGGAGTAGCTTCCTGAAGCTGGAAAGTTGTTAAATAGCCACACCAAATCCCTCACGCCATTAAGTTATATAATGCTTTTCATTGGGTGCTACAAACACTGGGGCTCGAAGCAACCCGCATTGGGTGTTTATAGTGATCGGTAAACAGTCCTATACAGGGGTCTTAAAACAGGTCCAATTTATCCAAGGCCATAGGGGGCTTTGAAGTACTATTTACAAACATGCTGTAAAAGTGACGCGTATACAATGAGCACTTTGTTCACTGCAGTAATCACCTTCTATACTAAGTCAGGCCGAGGAGAAGCTTGAATATTCAGCAAAACAACACTAGGAAGAAATCATTGTAATTCGAATATGAAACCATGCTAAACAAAACCAGCAACCTTAATAAACAGGCTAAAAAGGGGACTACTTCCACGCAAGAAGTGTGTGTCGTCCTCACCGCCAAGTGCTGGAATATGAAGGCACTCTGCGAGCTATAGAAGACAGAGATAGTCCTCCTATTGTGTAAATGAGCCTTCCGGGGTAAAAGAAATGTCAGTTGAAATCAATCCATGAGCAGTGGCGCACCAGCGAGACTTATCTGTCTCTTCTGACAATGGGAGAAAGGGAAGCTTCCTACTTTTCCCACCAACTCTGACAGAACAAATAGAATTAGCTTCATTGCGCAGTCCACAGCATACCCAGTGCACCGTGTTCTTCCCCTTCTATCTGTGCATGAAGTGGTAGGGTTAACAGAAATCAACCGGGTACCTACTAGGCATCTGCATTTGGATGAAATGAAACAAATAAAAATGAAGCAGAGAGCTTCTAATTTTGTTTGCATTTTGTTGTTTTTTTATTCTCTCGTGCTCTCTCACGCTGACCCTTTTGTGGAAGTGCTTCAGGAAGTGTGGTTAATGGATTGGGTAACAGGGAGAAGCAAAAGAAGCTGTGGAAAAGGAGACAGGGGCACCGAAGAGGTCAGTGGAGAAGGTAGGGAGACATTGTAACAAGTTTCGTTTCCGAATGGAAAAAGACCTTCCAATTTCATCAGAACCGAAAAGGCAGGAAACAAAATTTGCTCACCGAAAAAGAACTGGTGAAAAAAGAAACGAAAAGGGAGTCCAAATCATGTTTGGTCCATGTGCTCAAGTCTAGTGCCTACTGCCCACAATGATGGACATGTACATAATCATACCTGGGAACCTCCAGGCTCCATCTACCTAAAGCCCTCTTTCTTCCGGAGACTGGCTATGCGAATATGGAGGTGGGATGGCAACTGGGCAGGGAGCAACGTGTCCTGGAGTGCCAGAGAAGTGGTGCTTCACTTAGAGCCTCTAAGCGAAACCCAGAGAGTTCCAAGTATGCCCAGGGGTAAAAAGTGCTTTGTAAAGAAGTAAAGTTGAAAATTCCATGAGTTTTAGTTAAACTCACTTCAGAGTTACTATAACTAATGCCCTGTCAACAATACAATGAACTCAGCACTGAGTAACATTATAGAGACATAACCTTCTGGTATGTGTAAGCTATAGCAGGTATAACATGCAAGGAAGTATTTATTTTTTATTTTTTTGACAATGACTTTTTCTTAAAAGAAAAAAGTCAAATAGAATTCCTAAGAAATTACATAAGGGTCTGCTCCAAATTGGAAGCATGTCAACAGATTTCTTACTGGAAATGTGTATATTTGAAGAGCACATAGTTATGTCACAGTGCTTATCCTTTCAGGAATTAAACAAATGTTTTATGACACAAAGCAAAAATGACTGTTGGTAAAATATTTGCATTCTCCAATGGTTTATAATACTGTTGTATCTGACATCCAGTTGAATTAATGAACATATGATGTTACATGCTGGTACCCTCTGGGGATGACCTCAGAGCGTGTAAGCCTGTACTAGCCAGAGGCAACTAATACACTACGCAACATTCTGACATTCAGAAGGTTAAAGAGGCTTTTTAAGAAGGAGCGAAACGCTGCAATGCAGCACAATGAAAAAACACTGACTGTAAAAACAAATACAGTTGTGTTTAAACTTTTGCGTCTTTATTGTGTGCATTCATCCTGGCCAAGTGGACAACACTAGAGAAAAAACTGTCTTTTTTTTTTTTTTAATGGATAAATGCTGTTGCTTATCCACTAAGGACACTTTAGTACCATTATATATTGAACTTATTCCATGTATTTGCTTGCATTGTATTTAGTGATATTTATCTATTGAATAAAATCAATTTATTTGTATTATTATTATTATTATCTTTTATTTATACAGCACCAACAGTTTACGCAGCGCTTAATACGACACATAAATTCAAGGGATATGACAAGACAAGAACTGACAGACTAAGACAAACCGATACATTTGGTGGAGAGAGAGCCCTGCTCGCAAGCTTACAGTCTATGGCATTAAGCAAAATTTGTGCTATTTATTTTTGTATATCAATACCTATTCAATTTCCTGTCCTTTGGACAATGGGGAGGAGTAATGATGTAGACCCTGAACAGGAGGTTATGGGTCTTGTGTACACATGCCTGGGAACTTCTTCACTCCGGCTACCTGGAGCCTTACCTTGCGCGAAGCGGCCAGGACTGCCCATTGACGTCAGTGGGCGGAACACCCTATTTAAAGGGAAAATGGGTGGGGAGCAAGGCGTATCAAGAACCGGAGCTTCACATGGAGATCCCTGACTGAAACAAGGATAGTTCCCAGGTATGTGTGTATACCCATAAGCTGGGAACTCTCTGGGTTTGGCCCAAAGAACTATGGGAGAAACACTGCTTCTCCGCCTCTCGGGGTCAGCACCTGAATTCTTCTAGGATTGACACCCCGACTCTCTGCCCATTTTCCCTTTAAATTAGGTTTTTCGCGATGCCAACAGGAATGCCCACTGAAGGCAGCAGGAACGCCCACTGATATCATCAAGAGCGCCCCCCATGTCAATGGGACCACACACCAATGTAAGTGGGCAGTCCTGGTCACGTCATGCAAGGGTAGGCTCAGGGCAGCCGGAGCCCAGAAGTTCCCAGGTATGAATATATGTATATATAGCATATAGTTTATTTTCAAGGGATAGTTTACTATCCCTGCATATGGGAAACTGCCATTCTCCTCCGTGGTCAGATGATCCTTGCCAATGATCTGCTGCTGAAAGTAGCCGATTAGTGTCAGGAAAGCGCTTCCATTGAAATTAATGGGAGCACTTTCCATGCATTTTCAGACCCCTCCCATACAGCATTTGTCAAGGCAGCACTAGAGCAAAATTGAGGTAATAATATAACATGCAGGAAAATGGGATTGGCTGGTGTACTAAAATAGCTGGTGGGATGCATATGGGGCAGTGTGCAGAATGCCCCATGCAGTTGCGTAATAGAGACCACATCAATTTAAAGGGACCTCTGAACAATCATATGCATTAAAGTCCATATAATGGCTTGAGTGTCCTTTTAATCTCTAACTGTTATATACGTTTTATTTTGTGTACACAGAAACATTAATTTTGTGTATACAGCCCACAGAACATGCGGACACGTTGGAATAAATCACTCCAGTATCATACTTTCCTCCTTACTAAAAGATTTTATATAACTATCTGTGCTTGTGCTGTACTTTAGCTGAAAAATCATATTTCTTTTTGTTATATCTCCTGTTTGTGTATTCTTTAAATGATGTGACGTGAAGTGTTTTGTAAGAATCATGACTTTCCATTACCTAACCTCTAAATTCAGTATCGTTTGATGTCTTAAGCAAATGTTAAGTGATAAAACAGAGTAGTTACAACTATCCCATCTAAACGGTAAACAACTTAGTATTTAAGGAGATTTGTGCTTGATAAAGTGTAGTGATGACAGTCCAGGAGTCAAACAGCTGGGAAGACACAATACAGATGTCTGCAGCTGACTGCCCAACAGGAGCTGCTGAATTACTCGCAGAAGTCTCTGTCCTCCCTTAAACATTATTTGTTGAGGAAAGGACAGTAAAAATTGGGTGAGGAAGAGAAGAAGCAGATAAAGAAGAGTATTTTGTTCCATTCCATCCCCATTGATTGCAATAAGAGGTCAACTTATTTTGGTGGAAATATTGTGAATATTTGTCTGAGCGCCTGCTTCACCTTCTTTACAATTTATTGTCCCGGAAGTATACTATATTTGTAGGAAAATATGAGTAAAAGGTTGTCTTTTCTTGAGTGGAATCTATTCATATAGAATTTTATTCCTACAAAAGTCATATATCTTCTGTATTGTTTTTACATTATTGAAAGTGTAGCTATAGAAAAAGACTTTTTATTATTCAAATTCTCACTTTCTTTTGCAGTTTTTTCAAAGACATTATTTAATGCAGTGTACAAATGTTGGTTTATCTATTCTTTTAGAAAAACGCTAAACAATAAAAATTATTTTATCCACTCTCAGGTGCTAAAGGTGCTATCTGGAAGGCAGTCAAAATCAATTAAAATTCTTCCCATTTAGCTGTCACATATATCCACATACTACAAAGAGAGTACCCCAGAGCCGGTATGGCAGGAAGCAAATGTGTGTTAAAGCTGTATTTTAATGGCAGGTATCAACATGTAGCAGTCTCAGCTCAAATGCACATGCCAAGCACCAATTTAGAAAGCTTACTCTGTGACCTAAGAGAATTTTACATTAATATTTTGACAAATGTATTATCTTTATTTGGTACCGGCTTTAACTAGACATCTGCAAAATATTGAGCTTTAAAGTCAAATATTGCATTGTAGTCCAGGTCTGTGAAAACAACTTCCCTCCTGTACTTCGTTCAATCTCTTTTAAGGATTTTAATGTGTCCAATCTATCACAAACCCCCTTTTTTCCCTCCAAGCGATACATATTAAGATGCCTTGGGACAAAATTCTCATTGTCTAATTGTAAAACAAACACATACACCGAGTTACGTGTATTAAATCGCTTTGGAGTTCAGCAAAAAAGGACTCCGGTATACAGTAACTTAAATATACAAGCAGTGTTCCCATTTTTTTCTAACCTCTGCCTCTCTTGTCAGGCAAAAAGGGACATAGGACATGACTAGGTTATATCCGAAAAGGTGACTGGCCGCGTGAGCCGGCCATGGATGGAGTATTATGGATATCTCAACATAGGTTGATTTTAAGATGAGGCATATACGCAAATTAGAACGGAAAAGGCTTTTTAATGTATAATTTCAAATGCCTTTCCCAACTCGTACCCCACTGCTCATATGGTAAAAAGCAGTTTTGCCATTGTCCATCAAACACATGTTCCTGCACAGCTGTATATATTAAGCAGGGCTTATCCATGAAATTGCCACTACTACATCCTATATATACTATAGTAATATACTACTATATGGAACAAGGTTGAAATAGCCTTGGGCATTTCAAATACCTTGTGTTGGTCTTGGTAGCCAAGCTGGCAGAGCTGGACCTGGTGGTAACCAAACTGACCTTCAATAATGCCCACGTTCCTGCCTTTCCATGCAGGCTGCCTATGGTTGCATAACGCAGAGTCTCTACATAATGCAAGGAAGGAGCTTACTTAAGTTAGAGGGATTGCTTTCCCTCTAATATGTTCTAAGCGGAGCTAAAAAACCCCCCACAAAACTCCATGATCAATTAATTCCATAGTTGCTTCAATACATTTGATAGAACATGATTCCATATTCTCAACTAAACCTGCATTCTCTCACATATTCCCAAGTTAAATACGCTGCAAAGGAGTCAATTAGTAGTAGAGCACCACAAGAGTGTTAGAGATCAAATTACAATTAGTGGTTTACTAGAAAGATTTTTTAGTCAGCACCGAAGGCTATAAAACATATAGCTGTTTCTATTGTGAGTAAAAATAGCCAACATCTGGACACAGTAAAGTTTCTTTTTTTTTTTCAAGCTTATAAAAAGAGCGAATGGGATAAATTAAATATCTCATAGATGTTATTGTTACCATATACGGTCTCTCTAATTTCCCACAGACTCTGTTGGCTATTCTTAGTTTGTAAGGGGTGATGAGAACACATAAAAACCACTTAAAAGGCCTATGTTGTGAGGCAGAGAACTCAGAGGTTCAATGGCTTCTCTTCGTAACAAAGTAAAACCCATGCTGAAACAATTAGGGAACTCAAGCCAAGGGACGTATACATCAACATCATGGAATCATATAAATGTTTATGTGATTACAGAAAAACACTAAAATGTATAGGATTATAAAATGACACAAGTGTATGAACACCCATGGAAGCTCATGTGTGCTTAGGCAGGGGATATTTTCTAAATTCCACATTTGCTAAGCATATCTTTACTCCATGAGTTAATGCCACAAATTTCATGTATACTGGTCAACTAGCAGATGCTGTTTATTTTTAAATGGGAATGTAATTTGTCAGGGTCACTAATCTCAGACCTCAACCCCAGTTTACATGGTGGGAAGGTCCAAATTGGCACTTAAAACTCCTTAGGGAATGCCAAAAACCATCATCTTCAAGCTATTCCCAGATCAACTGTATCCATTGTGAATAGACTCATGTATGTGTATGGTAGAGTATATGTACTCAACTCGTGGGACATTCAATGCTTTCCATGGGAGTTTTCTGGGTCTAAAATAGTGATGGACCATAAGTGCTTCCAACAAGAGTTGACTCTTCAAACTGGCAAGTAAATTTCCCAATATGTCATTCCCAAAGATCAGAGAAAATGAGAAACTGAATACAACATAGACAAAGCTAGAAATGTGAAATTTCCTAATAACTGTTATCAGTTATCGCTAAAAAAAGCATGATAATGCTCAATCACAGTTTGGGTTTAGGTGATGTACAGACCAAGAAAACACGGGTTGCAGGCTATTTGCAGTGAAGCAACTGCAATGAATAGTTATTGTATACTGCTGTGTATGGTACCAAACACAAATGAGGGGAAGATCCTGCAAATTTACACATTTTTATCTTATTTTGCTATGTTCACAGTGTACACCAACTGAAGTCCAAAGAGTGTAATCTTTTTAAATTTAGCAGTGACTAAAAAAAAAAAGTGACTTTTTTCTAATTTATCTACATAATAGTAACTCATTTCCTATGGGCTGTGCCTATCACTAACACGTATCCCATAGTGTTCCTAAACTACAATGCTGTACCTCAACCACTTCACGGTCTGTTTGAAGGTATTTTTTCCCTGCACACAGCTGTGCTTGTACAGACGCCAGGTTGTCAGAACAGTTGCCGTCACTAATGCCACGTTAATTATATGTCTCCTTGTGGATGCAAGAGAGCAGACAAGGCTGGCTACAATTACAAAGACTTTACAACTGGTGCACTTCCCACACTACGTGTTTCCTTCTCATGGAACGTATAATTTCTGGAAGGAAATAAAAATATGTAGTATTAGGAGTAAATGTCCTGAGCACATCTAAAGTATTCAAACTAGAAAAGATATTCTTAAAAGTCTTTTTATCATCTGTAAGTACAACACTGATGCTTCATTTTATTTTCCTTTAAGTTTACAATGCTTACAATTAATAATTAACCAGCTACTTAAGGGAACATGCCTCCAGACATGTTTATTTTACAGAGGATATATAAAGCTAACAGTCTGTTCAATGCTGTCTAATGCTCACTGCAGTTGTCATTCTGACATTCTCACCAAGAAATGGGACTAAACTGGGATTCTCCCAAAAGAGTCATGTATAGGCAGAGATGTATGTACCTTCTGGGCTTAGGGCAGCGTCCTTAGCCGCTCCCTCTGTGGTCTGCTTTCTCCCTGCATTAAAAGGCACACAGCGCTGGCACAGCCTCCATAGTGCAAAATGCCCAGTTGTAACCCATTGAGCAACAGGTTTTGCAGCGGGGTACTGCCGCCTCCTTAGACCTGCAACCCTAGACTTGGGTCTAGTCGACCTAGGCCAGGATACATCACTGTGTATAGGAATGTCTAATACTCTAAATTTATAAAAGATAATATGATCAGTTATCTTCGTATTCCCCAGTGAGAATGGTAAATGAAACTTCCCAGAGGAATATTTACGTATTCTATTAAACTGAAATTAAGACATCTTTTTAATTTTGAAATCTCGTCATTGTTCTTGTTGAAACAAGTTACGCCATCCATGGATACATCACTTTTCATGATGGTGCTATATAAATCTATAAATAATATTACAAACACAAAGAAACGTGAATATTTGTATCCAATTTTTTGCTTGTCCCAGGGCAGCACCCCATGAACTACCTGAACTACTATACTTCTTATCATTGCACATGCTCCATACTGAGCTCGTCACATACACGTCTGCTCAGCAGCAAACACAACATGGGGTACGAGACACTACAAAGACTGCGCCTTCTAGCCACACACCTCAGCTGTGTAACTGGTGTTGTTAAAAGGGAAATCTGAGTTCTCTCTATGATTAGTAGAACACAATGGTTACATAGGGACTACTGCCCTTTTGTAAGCATACTAAAAAACAAGCAGTGAGAGGTAAGCAGGGGCGGTAGGGAGGGGAGGTGGGATGTATATATATGTATGTAAGCACGGATGTGTACTTTTGTGTGTGTGTGTGTGTGTGAGAATGGATGTGTACTTTTGTGTGTGTGTGTGTGTGTGTGAGAGCATGAATGCATACTTGTGTGTGTGAGCATGGATGCGTAATTGTGTGTGTGAGCGTGTGTGTGTGTGAGCATGGAGTATGAGTAATTGTGAATAATTGGTGTGTTTACATATATTTTATGTTGGAAGGAGGGGGCAAGGGGCAAAGAAGGCACAGACTAGCTGTTGAAGTTGTGGGGTCCTGGGTGAATTTTCACATAAGGGCCCGGTGGTTTCTAGTTACGCCCCTGGATTTCAGGCACCTAACACCAAGGTCAGAGTCTTAAGAAGGGGTAGGATAAGGTCCCACACTATTTTTCTACTTGTGGGGAGTGCAGCCTGGGGGGTTCATGTGAGTGTCCATCCCCCATAAATGTGAAAGGAAGGAGAAGGTGTACTCTGGGCCACATTGCTTGTAAGACTACTTGACCCCACCTTGCACATTTGGAAGGTATGCACTGTTTAAATGTTAAATTGCATATGTTCTGCCTTGAGGTATAAATGTCTGGAAAAGTGGCAAGTATCTTCTTCGAGAGGGTCACTTATAGGAGGCAGATGGTGTTGTCATTAAAATATACAAAGCACTGTAAAATCTCAAATCTGCACATTGTCATCATCAATATAAAAATAAGGCAGATAGTTGTGAGTTCTTGATAATGCTCATCAAAAAGTTACAAAACCTTTTTTCATTCCCAGGAGGCCACTGGCATGTCAGCACATGGTGCCTACATTAGGAGACACTGTGTCAAGAACGTTTTTTTTTTTTACTTTGGTACAGCAGAAATGATCACTTTTGCAGTCATCAAAAAAAAAAAGTATGAAACTGCTGAGGTGGACTATTGACAATGGTTTCATTTGAAGTGACACTTAAAGTGTGCAAGGTTGTCAGGGTGACGTCATCACACACTGGCATGGTTTCAGAGTCTAAGCCTGATTAGCAGTATATAATGCTACACATTCTTCCTCTGTCTACCTCGTGATGTCTAATAAATAGCATCACGCACCTCTACTTTACACATAGAATCTGAATTCAACCAGCTGGCCCATCTAGTCTGCCCGTTTTCCTGATGTAGAGACTCAGACCTTAATCAGCATAACTGGGAAATGTTTGGTTCTGGCTACCTGGAGCCCCCTCTGGCAGGATGCGGCCAGGACTACCTGCTGACATCAGTGGGTGATCCTGCCTGTGTTGTGGGATACACCCCCATTTAACGGGGAAATGGGCTGGAAGTGGGGTGTGTCAAGACACCGCTCCTGTGACCTGGATGATTTGGGGGGCAACCTATAGAAGCAGTGTATGTTAATTAGTCTTATATTCAGAAGAGCATTATGCCTATTCCATGCAAGGTATTAACCTCTACCACCAGTGAAGTATCCTGTCCTAGGCCAATTAGGCCCAAGCAAATGGCGACAGGTCCACAGGATGGCAGTCCCACTGGTACAAAACCATGGGACATATGTCCCATTTTGGGGGTTAAACCCCCACCCTGATTGGCCAATTAAAAAGGAGAGCTTTGATATTTGATTGGCCTATTTCCTCTATGGATGCATTCTTTAAGATATAGCATGCTGAGAGATGACATCATATTCCAGCATTCTGTTTCTTAAAGGCACACATCGACTTTTATTGTATCGGAGTCCAGCCCCAAAGGTAAATACAGTCTTCCCCTTCTGATGGGATAACATGACATTCCATGCCATCATAATTCCATGCCATTCAGTCAATAGTTGAACACCATCATCAATAGTTTTAAAGCTCACTATTTCCATAACATTGTGATCGGGTGTTCACCTTCTTTCCTCTTTTTTCATTCCTTCATATAGACATGTTGGAGAGATATACTGTACCTCTAAATCTAGAAACCCCACTCATTTACTTCATTTTAGATCCCATGTTTTATGAAAAGATATACATGAGGATATTACAATAAGACATTTAAATTCATAAACTTTACTTTAAAGGAGGAGAAATGTTAGAAGAAGATGTCAATCTAAAACTAGAGGGTCAGATTTTAACATGCATAGGATAGGAATACAGTTTCCTAAATGCAAGGACTGATTAAGTGGGCAGATGAAATAGGCCAAATGGTTCCTATCTGCAGTCAAATTCTATGTTTCTATGATATACATGTGTGCATGATGTGTGTCCTTTAATAATTGTAAAGATTACAAGCATCTGGATTTGGAAATGTTGGCAGAAAAAGTATTAATTAATTGGAGGAAGTAGTTTGCTGACAACACATTTTTTTTCATTTTTAATGTCTGTCGTTTATTTTCTGTCACTCGTTGGAATGCTTCCCAAGAGATTAAAAAGAGGCCCTAGCCTAAAAAAAGACAAGCTGCAGATGCTAAGACTTTGTTATCTACAACACTAAATAATTACACACATGCACAAGTGATGTATGAATTAGTGCTGCACAAAAGAATATCTGCAAGGGAGTCAACGGTTCAGTCATTAATTATGAGCTATTACTGCTTAGTTGTTAAAAGATGATGTCATATTATTGGGAATGAAAGCAATAGTGGCATCACCTAGGTGCAGGCCACTATATGAGTGACCGTTATGTATTATGCAAGAAGTTTTAAAGAAAACCACACATAAAACCAACAAAACTGTTCCTGAAGAATATCCTCCAAATATGGAGAGAAAATACCGGTACTAGCTGGAAATACTTGTCGGCTGAAATCTATTTTCACAAAATATCTTCATTTTATGGCGGAGAATTTTTCCTTGCGAGGGCAATTCTAAAAACACATTTTTCTGGTTTTCTCAAAATTCCTGTGGAAACTGACAACTGCATATACAGACAACGCCAGAAGAGAGGGATTACATAAGAATGGTTATTTGTTTATCATGATATGACACGAACAGTGATGTAACGCAAAAGGCTGGGGCCAATTGCAAGCTTTGTCAAGGATCCGCTCCACATGTACGGTTATATTATGGGTGAAAAATGGAATCATGTATCACGTGTTATTAGTGACAATTTCAAAAGGGATTGCTTAGCCAACAACAAGCAACATGCTTCTACCCCAAAATAAAAGCCTATGTTACATCCACGACAAACATTTTAATATATAAACACGTCTTGCCTCTCATACAAAACTGCTCTCCAGTTCTAACTCTCCATTCCTGTTTTTTTTTATATTGGCTAAAGGGTTCATAATTGACTTAACCCCTTAAGGACCGAGCTCATTTTTTCTTTTTGTACCCTGTGGGACCGAGGATGTTTTAATACTTTTGCGGTGCTTGTGTTCAGCTGTAATTTTTTTCTCACCCATTTAGTGTACCCACATAAGTTATATATTGTTTTTTTCAGGACAAGATGGGCTTTCTTCAGATACCATTTTGATCATATCATCTTATTTACTATAAAAAAATATTGTACTTTAGTTAAAGATATACAGGTGCTAGTATATGTCACTGTCAAACAACACGCCAATGTGTGTTTAGGAACATCTCCTGAGTGCAGTGATACCCCACATGCATGGGTTTGTCGTGTTGTTTGAGATTTAAAATGCCACATTTGGGAAGTGCGCTTTTTTTCTCTGTTTTGGTCAGTCTGTACCTATGCCCTATCTTTGAGCTTGGCCACTCCAATTTACCCCATCAGCCATTTTTTTATATATTAGACACCCCTTGGGTATTTGAAGTGCTTTTATTTTAACTCTTTGTTGAGATTTTTTAGAAATTTTAGCACTTGCTCAAAATAATAAACTTTATTTTTTTATTTTATTATTTTTTTTAATACTTTTTAAAATATTTTTTTTACACATTTTGCTGGTACTGGATGGTTCCTCTAGTGACATCACTGCATAATTATTTTTAAATGTTAGCACATTTTTTTTTTTCCCCATTTTTTTTATTTTATTATTTTTTGAATATTTTACCAATCACATTGTGATTAGAAAGCTGGGCTCCATTGACTTGCATGGTTGAATGCAGTACCTGATCGTTGATCACTTTCTAAGCTTATTTAATTTTTTGACGGTTCAGGACCGTCAAAGGTCGTTAAGTGACCGTTTTTCCGTGACGGTCCTGAACCGGCAAAGGTCGTTAAGGGGTTAAAGGTGCTGTTCCACTTATAGAAAAATATTGATTTCACTCACTTGATATGTTAAGCCAATACATCTTAACATAACTGTCATATTCTTTCATTTAACATATCAACAACAGATAAGAAAGGGTTTATTTAATTACTACAGCCTACGTCTAAGACTTTCACATGATTTCCAGAGCATAGAATAGTCTATCGGCTCCTGGAAGAAACAAAGTATTAAAACGTAGTAATGGGTGGTACCAACAAGTGTAGATATTGATTGTTTCACGGTTTCAGGTTAGCTTTACTTGTTTTGGTTTTGGTTACAGTAGAATGATAAGTAAGGTAAAAAGTAAATGTTGCAATGCAGTTCTGTTCCCAGCGTTGAAATTACTCACAAACAGGAAGTTGATTCATGAAATAGATTAAAAAGCTACAATATCTGTTATTTCAATCAGAAATTCAACATCCCAGAAACAGAAATCGTTTATGTTTTCATTACAAGAGGAATTAGGAACATATTATCAACAATCACTCTAGTAATATATAGTTTTATTCAAGAGTTTCCATTACAAACAAAATACTAATTACCTTTTATTTTCATAAAACATTATATATATATATACGCAAAATATCATTTTCTGCAGTAATATCAAACCCTTAAACTCCACATGCTCAAGGAATTATTTATTAAGAAAGTAGTAGCAAGGTTTTTTCTTTAGCTTTAAAAGTGCTTAATGGCTTAACCTTTACAGTCCAGTTTACTTCCTAATACACTATATGACCAAAAGTAAGTGGACACCTCTCTAATTATTGAATTCAGGTGTTTAAGCCACACTCATTGCTAACAGGTATTTACAATCCAACACATAGGCAGCCATCTCCATAAAGGCATTGGCAGAAGAATTGGTAGTACCGAACAGCTTGGGTTCTTTAAACATGGCACTGTCATAGGATGCTACCTTTGCCACAAGTCAATTTGTAAAATTCCTGCCCTGGTCCTCTATAAGTGCTTTTATTTTAAAGTGGAAGCATTTAAAAGTAACAATAGCTCATCCACTAAGTGACAGACCATGGACACAGAGAGTGGCTGCCAAGTGCTGAAGCGCATATAGTGTAAAATTCGCCTTTCCTCTGTGGCATCACTCACTAGAGAGTTCCAAAGTGCCCCTGGTAGTGGCATCAGCCCAAACGCGGTGCATTGGGAGCTTCATGAAATGGATTTCCATGGATGAGCAGTTCCACACAAGTCAAGTGTCGGATAGAGTGATGTGAAGCACACCACCAATGGACTCTGGACCAGTGGAAATATGTTCTCTGGAGTGATGAATCTCACCTCACTATCTGGAAATCTGATGGACAAATATGGGTTTGGTGGATGTCAGGAAAACGCTACCTACCGGAATGCATGGGCTCTACTGTAAGGTTTTGTGGAGGAGGGATTATGGTCTGGGGGTGTTTTTCAGGGTTTGGGCTAGACCTCTTAGCTCTAGTAAAGGGTAATGTTAATGCTACAGCATACAAAGACATTTTAGACAATTGTATGCTTCCAACCTAGTGGAAACAGTTTCCGTTCTAGCTTGACTGTGCCCCAGTGCACAAAGCAAGGTCCACAAAGACATGGTTAGTTGTGGAGGAACTTGAATGGTCTGCACAAAGCCTTGACTTTGACCTTATTGGACATTGTTAGGGCCATATATTATCTTAAAGGAAACACATGGCAACTTCCCCTGACAAAGTTGACAGGTCAGAGAGACCTTCTGTTACATAATAATACATAATATAATAATGCAATCTTAACGTGGAGAGATTTCTTGAAAGTCTATAAGTCTTCATGTTCAGTGCACCTCACTAATCCCGGTATAAGAAATACAACCTCAGATTCTACTGACTCAATGTTAGCACTAAACTTTGCATCTGGTTTTTTGGTTATTTGATCCTCAATTCTAAAGATAAACCAAATAAGTATGGGTCATGATCACACATCCATACAAACCAAGAAGCTCTTAAACATACGGCTGGCATTAATATGGCTAAAAAGGGATAAAGACATTAATTATATTTGTTTGTCTAAGGTACTTTTACAAAGAGAAAAAATACATCTTTGGTGTCTTTAGTTTGGTCTAAAGAGAACATGTCACTTTTAGAATGACTTAATTCATGCATTAAAACTATTCATAGCTTTTTTGTTTTTTGTACATAAGATGGGATACAAATACATATATTTAGTACCATCACATAAGTAAAATTAAGCATATAGTAGAAGTTAAAAATATAGAATTAGAATATACAAATATCTCCACAGCTGTTGTGACAAATAAGCTATTTATAAGTTAGCAAGTATTATTAGGAATACTTTTTATTGAAATGATAACGTTGTAAAGCCAGATTTTAAATTCCTATAACATGTCATTCTGTTAATGTTTAAATAATGCATTTCCCCTCCTTAATTAAACAAATATGGTATTTTAAGTGTACTTGCCTCTTTAGATTATTCTTGTCGCTACACGATATCAGTTAAGTGATAGGAGTAATTACAGGAGAAGCATCGGATCAATTATCCCAATGATTCTCACCATGCTATCTTTACATCCCACTGGTGTACAAAGTGACACAAAAGACAGATAAATCACAGGTGGCTTCAGATGGGTGAACACTGAGTTGGTTTGCTAGTCCTCATATAAATAAACAGAGCAGTAGGGTTAAGTTTCCTAATAACAATCCCAAAAGATAGTAGTAGGGGCATCCTTTGAATGACAAAACAAAATTCAGTTTCAGTCTATAAAGGCTACGTATGGAAGATTTTCTTTAGATGAGTAAGTCTAGTTCATTTTTGGAACCATATTTAAAGTACAAACATATGATCAAGAAGTTCCATACAGTATGTTCTATATTGACATACAACAAATACATTCTTAAGTTTGAATCAAACACTAAAATTGGTAGAAGCAAATACTAATATGAAGGATACATTATACACCAAATTATTACATGGAAAATGTTGCAACTTGATTTACTAAACCTACAAATTACATTCTCTTTTTAAGCAGTGACTGCATATCATTCTTATTTATATGCCAAGGAACATTGTTACTATTTGTTTTTATTTATATAGGGCCATCATATTCCACAGCGCTGTACAATGGGTAAACAGGAAATAAAACATAATGGACAACAATTTTTAATTCAGGAACATAAGGTAAGAAGGGTATATATAAATATATACATTTATACGCTACGGAATTTGATGGTGCTGTATTAAACAATAAATAAAAATAATACGTACATTTTATCAGCTGACCATCCGTTTAGAAGCCTTGCACAGAAAAGTTTACATTGCTTTTCCAAGTAGGCCATAGCCAACATCATCACGAAGGAGGCATTATTTTGTGAAGATGTTGTAAAAGCTTCAGGTAAACTCCAGTTTAACAGTCCACTGATACACTGACATACACTACCATTCAAAAGTTTTCATGGGAAAACAAGAGCATTATTAGCTGTAACATAATTGCAAAAGGGTTTTCTAGTGATCAATTAGCCTTTTGAATGTGGATTAGCAAACACAACATGCCATTGGAACACAGGTGTGATAAAGGGTCTGTGTCCGCCTATGAAAAGATATTCCAATAAAAACCAGCCATTTCCAGCTACAAGTTTTTTTAGAACATTAACATCTGAGCTGTATTCCTGATCATTTTGTGTTATTTTAATGGACAAAATCTGCTTTTCGTTCATAAACAAAGACATTTCTAAGAGATCCCAAACTTTTGAACATGTAAGTGGTCTCTGTGAAGCAGGCATGCCTGTACTTCTCATGTGGAAAAGACTGGTTTCAACACCACAAAATAAACACAGACCTACTGTTAGAGTAACCAGATATCCCCTTTTAGACTTTCAACTACAGACACTATTTGCGCCTAAAAATTCCCTAACCTAAATATCGACAATTTACACTGATGTTAATGTTCACAGCGACCAGTAGCAGCAACTGTAGACTCTACCGTTATGGATGTGTTTACATACATTATCACCTAAATGCAATATATGGAAAAGTTGCCGATACACAAAGAATGCGATTGTATCCTTATTTTGAAACGCTGGTGGGGAGTCAATAGCCAGGCAATAAAAATATTTTAGGATAAATGTAAGTAAGGAAGCTTTTCTCTATAGCCGTCATCTCCCACACAAGCCACATCATTACTGAGCTGGGGGAGCACAATGTGCACAGTAACATCCGGCAGGGGAAAGGTCTGCAGCCACAATACAGTTCTGCTATACAACAGTTGAACATGATAAACAATGAAATTAAGAATATTCACAGTCAAGGCACGAAAGTTTGCTGTAGAGCCTTTACAGATGAAAATGTTTATAAAATCAATGTATGAATCATTATTTTCCATTGCACACCCCCCAATAATATAATATTACTTCCACAATATAAAAAATGAGGTTGAAGTATTTGGATGTCAAAGGAATGTATTCACTAAAACATTAAATGAGTTGCAGGCTCAGCTCACTATGCATCAAGAATGGTGAACCCTTGGCAAGTTTCTCATGTGAGATGGGTGAAGTTGGCCCTGCTTAATGTGTAGTTTAATGTGTGCCCTGTCAAGAAATTTCACTAATTTAACTATGATTTATGCAGGGCCAACTATGTTGCAGAATATCAATAGGGATCGCCATTTATTATACAGAGTGAAGTCAACAGAAAGCTACCAATGTATTAATAAAAGCTACCAAGTTGCTACATTTAGGATGTCACTCAAAGTTGTATAGATTTAGGCATACTAAGGTTGCTGATGATTTCATTTGATTCAATACTCCGGAAAATAAAAATCTACAAAATAACAAGAACTGGTTGGGATGGGAATGGGATTGCTGGTTGGTATTGGATAAATCCCAAGAGTTGTTCATTGTTGAGCAGTCTGTGTACAAAGAACATTTTTGTGAAAGCAAGCATGGCCATTTGGCTGGGCTTAACTCTGCTACTACCTTGTCAGGAACAAGCAAGAGATACACAAAACATGATCGCCTTCAGTTTTCAGTATTGGTACAACAAAACTACTACCTTGAGAAGTTTTTGTATTCTAAAGACCTATGAAATGACAAAGACTGATCTACAATGGGAACGTAGGCAAATGAAATACTATGGATGTTTTTGTGTACACATTATCCAATTTTACAATGCAGATATTTACTTGCCACGAATATTCCACTCTCTTATGAGAGTGAGTTGTAAATATCAATAATTGGTTTTGTTCGTACAACATCAATGCCATGGCAGTACCATTAGCTAATTGTTACAAAAATGTTAATGTAAGGAGCAACTTTTTGCTCACCAGCCTTGACAAAACAGCACCCCAGGCAAGCTCCTTTGTTGCCCTACATATCCACATCCCATGTCTTTTTTACATATACATTAAGAATGCCAATATAGGCATATATCTCTTTTTACACATTGGAGGCATTTTCTAAGGCGACTGCCAGCATCTGCTTGGTCGACGGACACATGGCAGCTTCCTGACTTGCCTCACACTAAGGCCAGCCCTGGTGTCAAAAGCCATGAGGGAGCCATATTATACTGAGAAGAAATTCTTTCTTTACTATATGAAAATAGACAGCACCTCATTCTAACTACATTTTCACTGGTTTTGCCACCTTGAGTAGGCTTGCCTACACCGTTAAAGTATGTCAATAGACAATAGCTTGTGATCTACCACATAGTTCTGCCTATGTGTATATTAAAAGAGTTGGATCTGCGATGTATCTACTCCAATGCACCATAACATTATATCCTCTAATAGGTAGCCTTCAAACCTGTACATGATGGCAAGGAACCCTTACCCTGTTGTCTTCTTGGACCTCCCAATCTGGAGATAAAGCTGTTGTTATGTGCTGCCCTTGGGTGCAGTTGGAGAACTGGAAAAGACTGGAAAATAGCCTTCTGTTCTCCTGTGTGTCTGCAAATATTGCATCCTGGAAATTCACTCCATGTGGGAGTAAATTATAATTCTCATCCATTCTGCATAGGAGAAACAAATCAAAAAGATGAATTACATTTTCCAATTCAAACACTGTTGTGTCACAGAACAAAACATCCATATAGCTGGGTTGTGATTAATAGTTCCACAAGCAAGAGAAACTTTACTAACCAAATAATATCTCTACGTGTAAACATAGCACTAAAACGTCAGCTCTGCAACAACCACATCATGCAAGATTTTTTTTTTTTCTTTCTTTTATATGCTCCTACAAAATAATGCAATCAGTTTATGAAAATTATTTTTAGCTAGACATTCTTGCAAAATTAACTGAAATTTGGATTTTTCTGCAAGTGAGGCTAACGGGTTGGCTTGACTTGGACTGGTACACTTATGATTGAGGGAACATAGCAGGGACACGTAACACAATGTTACATGACCCCACTGTAAAAGTGCATGCAGCTGTTAAAAAAAAAAAAAAAAAAAAAAAAAGATGTGAACAAGGTAAGGGGTATGGCAACGAGTAAGTAAGAGACTGACTGGGTAGGGGAGTGAGTATGTCTATATGTTAGAGTGTGTATGTGTGTATGTGTGCTGGTTTCAGGAAAATATCACATTCTACTAACTTGCATGACAGCATAGGTGATGTGTATAAATAATGAGAAAACACTGCTCTCTGTGAGCACACACATGGATGATTCTATAAAGAATGGGATCTTGTAAGTACTAAAAGTCAAGACTGGATGCTCTCCAGGTATACCTACAGGTTTGGGAAAAGAAAAGAGGAAGATAATTTTAATTAAAAACACTGTGTGATCGTGTGCCTCTGGGACAAACTCAAGGTCCAGAGTACAAAAGAGTCACTGTATTTTCATAATAACATACTTCACTTGTATTAGTAAGTTACAATGCTACTATTTTATTATGACTTACCAAGATCTTTGTTGACCTTTTTAAGTAAAATGGTAGTGGATACACTCTCTCTTTACTGAGGTGCTATATACAGTATGTGGAATAGGCTTGTGGCAGAAGTGGTTAAGGTTGATACAGTAAGTAAATTTAGCATATGTTATCACGAATCTAAGACAAGGCCAGGATCAATGATCAAGGGATTAGTCTTTACATCAGGACAAAATGGGCAGACTAGATGGGTCAAATGGTGCTTCTCAAATTCTGTGTTCCTATGCTAGTGGAGGGAGTAGCATGTAAACATGCAGACACGTGGGGGAAAAAGTATTAGAATTACAAAAGCCTTAGATGTCCATTCTTCAGATGTAACCCCCTTAACACCAAGAGCAGTGACCTTTGAGGTGTTGAAAGTTGACCACGTGTTGTTTTAGGAGGTGAAGTTGGCTCTCTCTTCTGTGAGCAGTACAGCAATTTTATTTCCCCCCCTAATTGCCCTTGCAATAAGCTGTATTCTACCTTAACAGAATGATAGAGGTCCAGTTTTAATGAACAACATTTTATTAATAAGTGATCATTATATTGCGTTTTGCATTCTGCAACAATGTTTTCACAGGCTCTAAGAAAATGTTAAAAAATATATCAGCTATTATGACACAGTTTTGTCAGTTATTTCCCCAATGAGGTACAGTATAAATGTTGTATCAGAAAGATGCAGTATTGCTACCAGATGATCAGAATTGGACATCAAAATATCGAATGAAGTAGCAGCATTGAAGCTCTAACATCACTAGGAGGCAAAGTAATTAGTTAACGTACTCTTAAAATACACACATCTAGCGGCTTAATTGCCATGAAGACACTTATCACACAGGAATCAAATGGATCAAATGACCTGACACCTTGGTCCCAGAGAGAGGACGGTCTAAACAAAAATACTTCTGTTTTGTTTTTTCAAGAAACCTTTTAATTAGAAGTTCTTTCCTGCATATGTTTTTGAGATTGCAGATTCTCCATATGTTTAGAATCTTTTCTCTTTTAAACTTCTCTCCTTCCACTTACTATTTTTGTCGTAGCTGGTTTTCTCACCAACATATTTTACATTTTTTGTGAATTATGTTTGGTTTTTCATCCAGACATTTATATTTTCTTTTATTAATCCAATTCATAGTATTCTTTTTTAAACATGCCTATGGTGTTTGGGTTTATTTAGACTAGAATTATTAAATATTCTCCATTTAAAACATGTTATTTATTATATGACATTCCAAAAAATTAAACAAAGCCTGTTTTCAAAACGAGACATTTTACAATCCCAATAAGGGGCAATTATACTTGCTTTTGTTAGTCCCTCTTGTTAGTATCCAAGCTCTTTTACTGAACCAGGTCACTCATGAGACCTAGGTATCAATACATGCTTAACTACTTTTAAGAAACCTTTTTATTCTTGGCAGTGGTGGTGATCAACATTAACGGAAGTTCCAAATCTCAAGCTCCTAGTTGAGCGTTAAAAGATCATTAAACATATAAGAGCACTTCATGCATCATTGAGAATGGTTACAGGAGAAGGAAATCGATTACATGTATAGATGTGCATGCTTTAAAACATCCTACGATCTGCATTACCTCTCTAATCAAACCACCATACTTTCCTTGCATTGTACCATAAGTAGAGTGTTATATAGGAAGTTTGCCAAATGTCCAACATGATTCCTCAAAATCTCATTATTCTGTCCCAGACTGTCCAAATAAGAAGTTATGAGCTTAGCATGTTGGTGTACATTTCGTAATGCAATCTATAAAATCACAGTTATGTATTTAGTAAGGAAGATATCAACACTGGGATACCATGACATCTTCCAAGGCCAGGTACAAATACCAAGCAGCAACTAGTGGAGGTTTAACAGATTGGATCATAGACCACTCTAATTACAGAAATAGGATTGGCCTACATATTACAACTGCTTGTGGCTCCTTCACAAAGAATAGATGGCATTTCCTGACTTGGGAAAGAATTTGGGCCACCATTATAAGTACAAGTACAAGGGCAACTTTAAAAGGATTCAGAGTCTTTAAAAGAGGTTGATAAAGACAGACCACTGCATATTGTGCTTGATAGTGTATTTAGGACTACACTTGAGTTCTTTGTAAAAAGTAGTAGATGGAAATATTCACATACCTGAAAAGGATTTTAATGTTTCCAATGACACTATGCATTAAGCTCTCAATAAAGGGTATTTTCTATAAAAAAGCTACCTACCAGTTATGTTAACATTTGCTAACACATTATGACATGTACATGCAATAACAATGCTATTGACTTCTAATTACCTTGCTTATGTGCTTTTAGTGGTTTAAATGTTGATTGAAGTCAAATTTGTTTAGTGCCACTTTAAGTTAATTTGACCATATCTCCTTAGTAGCTTGGATTGCAAGTTCATTGGTAACTTTAAAAAGAGCTATCTGTTTTAAAACACTACTCAGATCAGGTACCTTTTAATATATTTGTTAAAACTATCTGGTTTGGATGATATACAACATTTTATCATGTTGGTTAAACACAACCAGAGCCTATGTTTTTAGACAAACTTGACTATGGACTTGCATGCATGGCATGTATGACCCTGCATGACTATGGGTACAGCATAATGAAAACCAAGGACATGATCACCTATGGGATATAGTAAGAGAGATGCATCAAAACCTTGGAGCTGCCCAAAGTTACAAGATACTGCAAGAGCCAGAAGTCTTTAACTCTTCATGCAAGAGACAACTAATGTACCCCACAGATGCAGCTAAGGAGAAGTGAAAGGATTGACTGTATCAATCACAGATCTGGCTACTGATTTACCCAGTAGCTTGACCTATACAAAAGTCAGATTGCACACAGTATGATACAGTCAAAGTGCATAAACCAAAGATGTATGGTACAAATTACCGTAAATATACACACAAAGATCAGAAAATGGTCATTCAAAATACACACGGCTAGTACATTGAGAAGTGTCAATGCGAGTGAATACAGAATAATACTGTGACATTTCACATACAGATAGACTGCGCACAACTTTTTATTTAAACGAATGAATTGTTACAATGATCCGGCTCTAAATGGCATACCTGAGAAAGAAGAAATAGGACTGATCCTGCACCACAGTGTGAGAGTGGCAGGAGAAGTATCCCAGTCCGGTCAGGTTAAGCCTGGATCCTGCAGGTACCTCCAGCATGCTGCCCCACGCCTGGTCACAGAGCATCTCAATCTCGGCTGCATAGAAGAGCCCCCCATCACCAGCCTCATAGTGCCACGGCAGGTAGTTATAGATATTGTACGTTTCCTGATGGACGGCCAGAACTTTTGCAAAGACTATAATCTCTGCGAGCTCCGCTCTGCATCCCTCACTCAGGGGTCTCCAGTCCGAGGGTAACTGACACCCTAAGGTGCAGCTTGCCAACACCAGCGCGATAAGCACCGCTGGAAGCATCATGGATCGGCGGCTTTATGTGTCTAAATGCAGATGTGAAACAAAGTAAACTTCTTCACTGCTAAACTTTATACAGATCTTTCAAGAGCCATCATTATTAGAGTTTATACAGATTGCCCTAACGAGGTCGTCTAATAAGCGATCTAACAGAATCAGCGTTTTTAGTAAAGCAAGTAGCCAACGCATATCACATTTGCATGCTTGATCCGAATACCGTGAGCTCGGCGACAACTACCCAAACTCTACAGAACGCCTGTCTGTTATGGGACAAGGGCGCAAGCTGCCGATTTAAAGAGTATGCGGAAGCCGTGTCCACGCCCATGTATTTGTGAAGTCACAGGGTAGGCGTTCTGGGGCGGGGATACAACACTTCCAAAGATTGGAAATACGTTCAGTAAATACGAGGGACTAAAACCATCTTTGGAGGTTGCTATGTATTATCGAAAACAGATAGTATCAGCTACAGTTCAAATATATAATGTTATATAATGTATCTTTACAATATGTGTCATTCTTCATTGTATAAAAAGCTAGAGATATTTTTTTTCTTTTGGCCAATGTGAAAGATTTCGAAGAATAGATTTACTGAAGATTATGTGATAAAATTGGGTATGAAAATTTTAACTTACTATAATATAATAATATTTCCATTAACAATATATTATATTATTACTCCTTAAGGGCTCCAGGGCACTAATGCCACAAAAATAAAGCATTTACATTCTGAAAGTGTATTACTTAAAGGGACAGTTAAAATGTCCACTACAGGCATGACAAATGCACTTTAAAATACTTTTGTAAGTACTTTACTCCTCATTTCTGCTGGGAGATTGATCCACTTTTCTACCACCCTCTTGGTAAAGTAAAACTCATTTACATTACATTTAGAATAACTCTCTCTTCTCTTCGCAAAGCTGTGTATACTTAGATCCCTTAGTCTTTCCTGATTTTTATGCTGCATACCATTGATCATTGTAGTAATCGTTCCCCTGACTCTTTCCAGAAAGTCAATATATTTCTGGACATAGGATCTCCATAACTGTATGCAATACTCAAATAAAGATCTGACTATAGAACTGTAATGTAGCATAAGGAGGACACTCTGCTATTAAATGCATAAAAGTGCCTATGATGGCTGGAGTGGCCCTTTAAATATAAAATGGCATTGCCAGACTCACCAGTTTTAAAAACAAGTAGATGTTGTTTCATTTTATTCTGTTAAATGTTAATGACATTGTGAAAGGGTATAAAGGGGATGACTATTATTCATTACGCCAATGCAACAGAAAGGGGACTGTGATGGATGCCAGGTTCGTATGGCAATTTGGCTTGTTCAACCACCAGGAACACTTGTTCAAAAGTTTCACAGCCTCGCTGGTCTGCATTATACAAGCATATGTTATTAAACAAATTGCTAATATAGCATCCCCCTTTTCATTCATTTAGTAAAGAAGATTATAGGGGTCCGGGTTTTGTTATTTATCATTAGCTTTTATAATTCTTACCTGTTTCAACTGGATATACAACTAAATGAAATATTATTATGATTAACAAATGACACCTTGGTCAGATACTTGGACTGGTGCATCCCTTCAGATCCATTCAAAAGATAATGGATTATTATAGAGTAATGTGAGCAGCATTTGTCTGCTACTGTCTTCCATTTTAAGGCACTAAAAGAACAGTACTTGTGTCAGTACTTGTGTCACCCAATGGCTGGATTAATAGCGAACACACGGAGCAATTGCTCTTGGGTCCTAGGCTTCTGAGCAGCCCTGCACCAATTGCTCCAGGCCCCTAGTGTTCAGATGGATCCTCATCTCTCGCCTGTCCTACAAGGCAATCATTCTTCTTCACCATCACAGCTCAAAATGACATGATTTCTCGGCATGTGGTCTCAATGAGGGAGGATGACTGCCGTATTTTGCAGGAGTACAGTGCGTATATACATTGTGTGAGCAGTATCGCTTTCACTGTAGGGCGACTTTACCCTGTGTTATGGATTGCACCACCTGGGCCAAAAGGTGCCAGCCCTCCTCAGGAGTGGGCCAAAAGGTGCCAACCCTCCTCAGGAGTGGGCCAAAAAGGTGCCAGGAGTGGTTGGCCTACCATATTTTCTATAACAGAGCATCAATGACTCATCCAGGAGGTCACAAAAGAACCAAGACTAACATGTAAAGAACTACAGGTCTCAAATGCCTCAGCTAAGGTCAGTGTTCACAATTCCACAAAAAGATAGAGACTGTGTCAAATGGCATCCATAAGAGGGTTGCAAGGTGAAAATCACTGCTGCCAAAAATAGCACAAAGGCTTGTCTCACAATTGCCAAAAATCATCTTGATGACCCCCAAGACTTTTGGGATACTATTCTGTGGACACGCAAGTCAAAAGTGGAACTTTTTGGAAGGTATGGGTCCCATTACATCTGGCGTAAAGCTAACACAGCATTCCACAATAAGAACATCATACCAGTCAGACACAGAGTATATAGACTGCTGTTCAAAACTTTGGGGTAACTTAGGTGTGCAAACGTAATTGCAAAAAGATTTTCTAATGATCAGTCAGCCTTTTAAACGCAATGTGCCATTGGAACACAGGAGTGATGTAGCTGGTAGATTTGTAGATATTCCATTAAAAGTCAGCCATTTCCAGCTACAATAATCATTTACAACATCTACACTAGATTTCTGATTCTATTGATCAGCAAACATATATAGTGTATATCCAGCAAGTGATATAGCAGAGGGGGGGAGGAGGAGAATATAACAGTAGGAAAAAAGATTGCAAGAGGCAGAAAGCAGAGAACAAGAGCTTGTTTAAGGCAGGAAATCGAGAGAAGAAACCCTTCCTGTATAATTGCTTCAGGAGCCAAAGCTCCTTAACTGGCTTTGGTCACTAGGTTTCACACAAGTCTTCCTCCTTGCATCTGCAACAGTAATAACGTAAAACATTATGCCTTGCAAGTCTGTACACAAGTAAGCCTAAGGGGAGGAAGCATTCAGAATGTTCGCAGGAAAAGTTTATAAACTTTTGCCTTTATGACATTTTACAGGTCAGGTGAACATTCCTGGTCACTTATGGAGTTTCTTCATGCTATCCTGGTGAGCCTGCTTGGCAGAGACTGGTGAGGAGTTGGGCTGAGGACACATCTCAGATTTCCATCAACTATGCAGGAATCTTTGGAGCTCTCCCATATCCCAAACAACCTCATTCTTGGGCCATGGAGTGTAAACGCTATGTAGTGTGTGATGGAGGGCCTGACCTAACTGATGTTCTGAAGCTGATTTGATCGCATTCACTTGGTGCAAGACGATTTGCCATTGTCTATATGGCAACATCACCAATATATGGCATCATCAGCTAACAGCTGACATACACTCAAGGACCAAAATGTCATATTCATCCAAAGCATGCAAAACCATTTTGCCCCAATACCTGCATTTTCACATGCATACCTAGGAACATGTAAATAAAGTTTGCTTTGTATGCAAACACAAATATAGTCAAATATAAGCCTTGCATTTCTGAACTCACTCCTGTCACTGTAGCCTCAGCTGTCATCCAACACTGACTGGCAATCAAATGAGACAGGAGAATAAGGATTTACCTGTCAACTGCAGGCAGACTTCAGGAAGCTCTTTTCAGAGCCTCATTGTCGCTCTCTACCCAGGCTGCGGAGCTGCATGTCTTTTGTTTCCCTGTCTTGCTGTGGTCCATTTCTGGATTTATGTATGTTCTGTCTTGAACCTTTGAGTCCTTTATTCCAGTCTTGCACTTTGCTTCAGCTATGTTTCCTTTATAAGGTGTGCCCCACCCATGTGTTCTGTTTGTCTCAGTTTGCAGTCTACAGGTATGTCTCTCTGATATGTGTATAGATTCAATGTTCAGTTTATTAGTACTTCCGTAGGCAGGGTTTAGCGGTCGGACCCACCGTCATTGGAGTACTTTGGCGTAGTGGTGGGCTAAGCATACTATGGCCATAAGATGTGACGGAATCTCCAATAGTTATCGTATAGTCCTAGGCTAGTTCCTGTATTTGTGTGTCAGTCTGTGATGTAACCTGTGGGCTGTCCAGTCCTGTATCCCCGGTACAGGGGTGTCCTGTCTTGAATCCCCGGTAGAGGGGTGTCCTGTCTTGAATCCCCGGTAGAGGGGTGTCCTGTCTTGAATCCCCGGTAGAGGGGTGTCCTGTCTTGAATCCCCGGTAGAGTGGTGTCCTGTTCATGTCGGATCTTAAGTATTCCTTGTCTTGTTCCCTGTTGTGCCCTTATGTATTTCTTGTCTGGTTATGTTTCTTGCTTGTCCCCTGCTCCTTGCTCTGTCCCCCTTGCTTGCTATGTGTACTCTGCTTAGCTTCCATACTCTCAGCCTGCAGCATCCTGCACATGATTCCACTGCTATGTCTCATGCCTGCTCCAGGGTGCCTGCAGGATATCTCCAAGTTCTGCTCTGTTCTGTCATCATCCGCTGCTATGTCAGGGCGCTGGTATGTGGCTGCACAACCCTAGATGCCCACCAGGAGAGTGCTGTCGCCCTGCACCAGGCCCTGTCCAACTCCGCTACTGCACCGTAACTCCTGCACACAATCTTTGGGCGCTCTGGGTCTTTACAGTCGTCTGTATGGACCCGGTTCCTGACATTCATCAGCAAAAAAATAAATAAAAATGTTACCATTTAGCAGCAACAAATTGATGCACATCACTCCCCAGTGGTATGTCCCTTGCACCTGGACCACAGCAATCGATATTTGAGAATAGAAATCCCAAACTCTCCTGCCTTGTCATTAGTATAAGGATGTTGGGATCGGCCTGACCGTTTATCTATCTACCTCAGTATTTTGATTACTCCCGCATCTGTTTTTTTTGTCTATTTTTTAACTTTTTAACATTTTTTTTTTTAAGCGTGAATACATGTGAACTTTTAAGTACTCGCTGTTAAGGAATATGAATTTCTAAGTGGCTTTACAACTATAACCCACTTTCTCCATCTTTACATGGGATCCAGTAGGCCAACTGCTGCTCCAAACCTCTATGTAATCTGATATAAAGTAGTACCACCTCTGCCCCCAAGTGCTCCCCTTAACCCCACATACGGGAACATGTTAGAGGTGGAGCTTGGGTACAAAGGGTAGGCTTTGCTATGCATGAATAGTGGTTTGCCCTAAGTGGGTATGGAAGGTGCAGGACATGGAACATCCAGGCATCATTACCCTAACCCAGAGAACAAAGGGCTGGCTGTAAGCCTTGTAATCATCTGAGATACCAAAAGCCTATGGGGCACATCCAAATAGTTCCAAACAATGCTTAGAGAAGCTTACCGTAAAAAGACACATTTATCCTGTGGAGTTCACATTCAGAATCTCACCCTTCTATCAAATGAAAAAACCTAGATTTTATCTCCTCACCATTTTACCATCTCCTCCATCATGATGTCTCTTTTTACCCTGATCACCTATGGCTGACTGAGGATTTGCCTTTGCTCACTCTATACCATCTGGCCTAACTCCTGATTTCACCCGTTTACTTGAAATAGATATTTTAATAACCATGACCCAAACAAGCTTCAACCATTCTATGAACAGCTGAACTAAAACATTTAAACCCGAGCATTTAAAATACCACATCATATAAAACTTTGAAGTCCAGGTTATAAAGTAAAAGATCTAAGGAAACTTGCTTAATAATTTAACAGCAGGAGAACAAGATGCCAAAGCTTGTCTGAAAATGTGCTGAACATCAGTTCTCAGAACGGTTCCAATGTCACATCAAAACTAAATTTAGATAGACAGACAGATAGATAGATAGACAGAGATATTAAACAATCAACAAACTATTATTTTGAGATGGCTACCTCTGAAAATGGTTAAACAAAGTAAGTAAAAGTACTAGATTATAATATATGTATACAACACAAATTAGTTAAAATTAGGGAAGGGAGGTAGGAATGATGGGCACATATGGTAGTATAAATATCACCATGAGTTTGAGGGCTGCAGAGTACTGTGATATACTTATACTCTCCATTTGGATATGCGCTAGGTGTTTGGACTTCACTGTTGACCATCCTTGCTTAAATTGTCTATTCCAGACTGCCAACACTGTTTTTAGCTTACATGTGTGTCTGAATCATGCACCTGTTCCTGATTTCTGGCTGATCCTGACTTCTTCTGGCTAGACCCCTGCAAGTCTTTTGAGTTCCACCCTGCACCTGTTCCTTAATACGGGTGCTGACCTCTGTCAGTACTGTTCTAGATTCGGAGACCCTGCATGCCATCTATGCTTCAAAGACTGGTTCTAGTAACTGTCTGCAGATAGCTCTAACCCATTCTAATATACCTAGGTGGGTCTCCCTAACATTATGTTGGTTGGCCTCGTGCTTCACTCTGCACATTCCCAATACTACCCTTTTTATTACCCTGCAGGTGGTAAGGCAGACTTGTCCCTGTTTAAGCCTCTCTTATTTAGCTTCACCCCTCCCAGAATGTTTTTAATGTTTGTATTTCTAGTATTCTTTTAGAACTATGTGTACAGTACAAAAGTTTTAGACAGGTGTGCAAATACGCAGAAGGCAGTAAAACAGCTTCAAATTATGATTGTGATACCTACCGTGTCCGCCGCGGTCCCTCGTCGGTCTGCTGCTGGTGGGCGGCGCTTGCGCGATGAAGCGCTCCCGTCCTCTGTGTGACGTGCCCGCGGCACGTACACAGAGAGGACGTGCCGCGCGCACGTCTTCTCGGTGTACTGTGCGCGCGGCACGAGCACAGAAGGAGGGTCGCGTCAATGTGGCGCGCTCACGACGGACGCATGATAACATGCGAGCCGCCGTGGCACGCTCACGACGCACCCGTAGTAATGAACGAGCCGCCGCGACTCGTTTGCGGGGCTCGACTTATACTGCATCTGCCGGTGTGGCACACCCGCGGCGCTCGCGGGTGTAGCACAAGCAGATGCCGTTTTGTTTATTGTTTTTGTTATCGCGCCGACGCCATTAGTGTGCGCCGGTCGCGATGACGTCTGGCTCATTTGTTTCTTTTTGGTTTCTATAGTTTTTCCCGCCCTTCTTCCTATTTAAACCTTCTGTCCCATTAGTGCAGTGCCCGTTCAAAGAGTCACTTGTGTGTATCTCTGGGTTATTGTGAGTTACTTTATTCTGATTGATCTACGTGTACCTGACCTTGGCTTTGTTTCCTGACTTCGATTCTGTGCTGACTGCCCCAACCTTGGCTTGTTTCTCGTCTCGTGATCCTGTGCTGCCTGCCCCGACTTTGGCTTGTATACCGACTTTGCTCCTGTGCTGCCTGCCTCGACCGTGGAACTTCCTATACCCGTTGTGCTGTGCTACGCTACTGTCTCTGCATTGTGGGTGCATTATCCGTGTTGTCCTAGGTCCCGCATAACAATGATGCTCCCACCAGCATACTTCACTGCTGGTATGATGTTTTCATGTGGGTATGCGGTACTCTTTTTAGACCATATGTAGTGCTGTGGGTTCTTCATGAACCATTCAACCTTAGTTTCACCAGTCCACAAAACATTTGCCCAGTAGCGTTTTGGAGTGTCAAGGTGCTCTTTTGAAAACGTCAGGTGCACAGTAATGTATTTTTGGAGAGCAGCGGCTTCCCCCATGGTAGCGTGCCATGGACTCCATGCCTGTTCAATGTTCCATAGATATATGCACACATACACACAGAAAAGGACGTTGAAATGTAGCATTCCAAACAAATCAAAGATTGTCAATATTTTCAACAAATCTAAATTACTTTCTAGCTAAAGCACACAATGCAGGTTTACAATAATTACAGTATGCAGTAATTATATTTGGAGCAAAAACACATATTGAACAAGACAAGTTCTTACATCTGTGTTACTAGATTGTGCTGAAATAATATCAATCACTTTTATTACCGTTACTTTTACCACCAAAGCTATGAACCGTAATTTATCATTTGCAAAAGAATCAATACTTCTCTCTGGAAATAAACATTTGTTATAGCCTGCCACGCGGTGTATCAATGCTGCATTTTGAAATATTTATTTGTAAGGAGCAACAGTGAAGAATTTACTGCTAGAAGCACAAACCATCTTGATGAATTTGTATTCATTAATTCAATTTAATACATAGTGCTGAGCAAAGCTTTCTTTCACAACGTATAACTATTTATATATAGACTATTGCTTTGAATGTTTATAAAGTCATTCTTTTTCCTACAAATTACTGACAAGCGTTTGTATAACCCTATTAATATTTAAATTCAGTGATCATGTCTCTGATGCTCCAATATCTTGAAAATCAAGGCAGATGGAACCCAGTAGGCTGTTGCGCATACATCTAATGATTTTCAATAGCACAGAGTATTTCATCATGGGTTGTTCTACGTTAAAGGAACGATGGTTATTTTTCCGTGCCCTGACTGCTTCTTTAAAGTAAATCTAAAAGCAGGTGCAGCTTCTCTATGTTCCTGCAGAATGTTTTCTTTCTGGTTAATCTTCTTCATGTGTATACATTGTATTGTAGTGCCCGGAAAAATATTGTGACATGGATGGTACGACAAAGGCTGGTTGGTTTAAGGGTTCATTCTTGAATAAAGAGTTAATGGAAAGGTATGTGAAAATAAAACACCCCAGCATGTCCCTGGTGTGAGGAGGAAGCAAATCTTGTTAACCAAATAACAAAAAAGCTTCTATTTAAGATTTGATGAGCATATCTGGCTTAAACCTATTTGGCTTAAACCTATTTGGCAAAGAGTTTCATGTATCTTAAAACCTATTTACCTCCATGCATTTTGGTGCAGCTTTGGGTTAAAATAATATTATTTTTACTAGAAGAATGCACTTTTATGACTGTACCCTCCCCTTTGTTTCAACACTATAGGAAAGAGACCTCATGAACTCTCATATCATCCTTAGGACTTTATTGGCAAGAGTGATGGAAACAATTATTTGTATCGGTTCCCTGTTAAAAGTAATCCAGAAGAGGGTCAATTTTGCCCATATTTATGTATATATGTTGTAAGAATGTGGAAGCAGGATACTGGACCTTTAATGGGTAAGCCACCGATGTGTGGCCACCATTGTCAGCACCATGGAGAGGGGCAAATGGGCTGGGACACACAGGGATGTGATCAGTGTAACATGAGAGGTTACTGTGGTTGTGTTGACCGGCTATGTAATGTAAATCCAACCCAAACTCTCTCCCAATTTGGTTGGGTTTTCACCCTCTGCAAACATGACATCAAACAGCAAAGTAGGCACATGCAGAAAAGATATAAAGTGGGCAAAAACCTGTTACACTTGGGCTTCTATTAGGAAATGAATCAACCATTGGTCGTATGACCTCCTTTCTCTTTGATTTACAGTTTAATATGAATAATTTTCATAATTGTGCCCATGTTAACATGTACACAGGACCTGAGGCAGTGTTTAAGGATTTGCTCCTTCTGTGGGCTGTCTATATGGACCTTTTGGAGAATATGAGCACTGGTCAGTGTGCTTGTATAGACCCGTGTAGTAATATGTATTCTAGCCCTTGTATTACTTGGTAATTTGACCCGCTGGGTGGAAGCACACATTTTAAGTGAAAATATGTGGTACTGGGATAAATTAGACCATGCCCGTTGTATACATTCTGGGAAATTTGCTAAACAGGATCCCTAGCTGTGCATTCTTCTTGTAGATTACACGAGAAGCATTTCAAATGACAACAAAAACAAACTAAACTAAAGGCAAACATTATAGGGGCTAGTGGATTAGCATTGGTGGGATTTGGCCGTATAACAAACTTGTGTAACCACTTAATGGAATGAACGTTCTGCAACCAAAGCCAAATACACTTTATTTGACCTGTGCACTTAAACTTGCTTCCTTTGTCTGTGCTTGGTATCCCACTGAGGGGCCGCGCATGTGACTGAGACCACGGATCCTGTTTCCCACAGTGCTAAGAGAGGCCTTCTCTGAACCAAAACCTCTCCTGCTAAATGCTTGCTAGTCAACAATGATTGCCCTTTTACCACTGTCTGCATTGCATCTGGATAAACAGACCCAGGCAAATTTAATTTTGTCTGTGGGAAAAAATTAAATGCCAGAGGAATAACAGTCTAAGCAAACTGGTAAATAAGTGGGAAATAGCCAAGCTTTTTTAAAAAAATGTTTTTATTATTTTGGGTGCATTTGACAAAACATAGGTAATGGAAATTCAAAAAGATGCATATTGTTTTAGCAGGATCATTGGAAACAGGTGAGCAATCTCTTCTAGTACTGCCAATATGCATCAACATACTAGAGTGCAAGAGATCCAGTGTAATTTGGAAGACCAAGAGCAGTACGTCCATGTTAACAAATATTTTCCTCCCCTACTATAACTAGTGATTTGGATAAGGCCATTTTATCCTGAGAAAAAGAATATATGCTGATGTAAGACCTATTACCTATATTACTACTAACCAGCTAATTTGGCAGCAAATAAAAAAGCCTACAACTGAAATATAGATTTTGCATTTATAACTGGAATCTGATATTTATGCTACACAATGGCAAGACCAAGTAACCCGGTGGTAACCATCTATTGATAAAACTCCATCTTTCGGGCTCTTCTACCAGTCTGACACCAACCTATACAAATGATAGTTTATCAACAATTACCGTATGCCCTAATGCTTCAGATCATCAGTCATTGAGGAAGGAGGTGGGCTTCATAAACTATTCCTTTAGGTAACTATAGGTTTTAAGGTTTATATAGATAATTGTATAATAAATCATTCCGTATAAGGCAAATGTGCCTAATTACATACACCAATTGAGATGTGGATGGGCGCAGCATGTGATTGTGTAACAGCAGTCAAATGTCAACCAAGACAAAAGACTTGTATTCATACTGTACGTTGTCTACTTTTTGTTACACCCACCAACTTAAATATATACACACACATCTCTAATTATTATTGATTGATTTATATAATGCCATTATATGCTGCACATCTGCACAATGGGTAAACTGACACATAAACGAGGGCAATTTGGTAAAATAGCCATGTAAAAGGTAAATAGGTAAAGAATTCCCTGCTCAAACAGGCATATAGTCTAGAACATCCTGTACAGTTATATGAATTTTCAGAAAGGCTTCTGGATTTCAAATAACATAAAGGCTGCTCTGTTTTCTTTTTATCAGAAAATATCAACATTAGCAGCATTGTTTAATGGAAGGACTTTTCAACCAAAAAACAAAACTCTTTTTGTTATCAGAAAGGATACAGCCCTATTGTTATTTTCTAGGGCAACATATTTGTAGGCGTATAACACAAAACGTTGTATGTCTGTCGTTACACACCATGATAAGGGTGACCATGTTAAGTTGTGCTATAAATCACTACACAACAATAAACAATCTATCAAGGCAGATTGCCAGGCTTATACAAGATTTTGGTTTTAAAGCAATTCTCCTTAAATCCTTAATGACTCTTACAGTCACAAATACCGCCTGTACACAACCTAAATATATCTTCTGCCTACACGTGATACACACACGTTGCACATTCAATAAACCTGATTGTACACCCTAGCATTTAAATAGTCCCTCATAGTTATGCACATTTGAGCCCAGGCTTGCCACACGGCCTCCCAGAAATGCTACTCCGCCCTCCCCACATATGCCTTATACCCCCTGATATGCCTTATACCCCAGTATGCATTATACCCCCAGATATGTCACTCCGTCCTCCCCAGATATTCCTTATACCCCCCAGATATGCCATAGTGCCCTCATAGATTCACAGACCCGTTCACATCACACTGACACAATACTTTTATAAATAAATACAGGATGAATCTTCACTGGCCCCAGGATTTAGATCCCCCTTAGTTTGCCCCCCTTTACCTCTAACTGCACCTTAAGCTAACTTTATTAAATTAACCCTAAAGATCCCATTAACCACAACTGTCCCTAAATTAACCCTACAGACCCCATCAACCACAACTGCCCCTAAATTAACCCTAAACACCCCATCAACCACAACTGCCCCTAAATTAACCCTAAACACCCCATCAACCACAACTTCCCCGAAATTAACCCTAAAGACTCCATCAACCACAGCTGCCCCTAAATTAACCCTAAACACCCCATTAACCATAGCTGCCCCTAAATTAACCCCCACTCCCCTAACTTTCAGCGACCCAAATATTAATTTTATACTCACAGTTAGACGAGTGCCTGAGCCATGTGGACGCTACAGGAAATGGACGGGGCCAATCGTGAGAGTGACTGCAGGGAGGGACTGGTAAGTAGTAACTGCTGCTGTGTGTCACACTGAATGAACCGGATTATAAAACGAGGGGTATTTTTCAGAGCATTTGCTCTGAAAAAAACCCCTCATTTTATAATAGATAAAAATCGATTCAACTAATCGATAATGAAATTCGTTGGCAAAGATTTTCATTATCGGTTATCGATTTTATCGATTAGTTGTTGCAGCCCTATAAGCCTCATTAGCAAACACCAAGTTTTTAATGTCACACACCAGGACACCAGTGCAAGGGTGACATTGTGACAAATACCAATAAGTGTCGCTATGGCCCTTAGAATGTCTCATCTACTCCCTTTCTCCCTGATGAACATTGTCTGTCACACACTGCACATTAAGCTGTGATATTTGCCAGGACACTTGACAACTAAAATCTAAGCCCAGTTATCAGAGCTATTGTGGCAAATTTGGGATTGATGCTATGTGTTGTCCTAACCCTAACACTTAAAATGTTCATTATCATAGGACTATACAAAGCACTGCGATTATTATTTAGTGATTAATGAAGTGCCATCATATTCCGCAGTACTGAACAACTACTACCATCTCTATTGGACCAGCTCTTGACCAAAGGATGTCCCATGAGAAAAATCAGTCTAGGGTGCCTACCAGAAACAGACATGCAATGATTTTCACTTTAGACTGGCAAATATATAAATCAATATTACATAGTAAAGGTTAAAAGTTTTTTTCTCTTTTAAGGCTTCAACAGATGAGACATTTTACCAGCTTCAAGCATAATGAATATATTAACATATGTTAATTAGAAACTAATTATTTCTCTATTGTGAATGTTTACGAAACAGAAGAAACTGCTTAACAGACAAAATCAGAGTTTTTAAAGGGCATTTTATTAGATGGCTTATTTAAACTTACTGGAGTGTACATAGCACCATCTAGAGGTGCTACATACACTCATACACTCCACTATGTACACTCATACATTCTACCCACTAAACCTCACACATTTAGGTTCAAATCTGTAAGTTTCTAGGATATTTCCAATTTTTGTCCATAAAAAATGACACATTCACAATTTCTGATCTTTTGGCAGAATACCACTTACATTAAACACAAGGAAACCAATTATCTGATGCTAGCCGAGATAAGTGAGTCACTTCTATAATCTGAGCAGGCTAGCCAAAATGTTGATGAGGCAGAACCAGATGCATCTTCATGTGCTGTATCTCTGTGTGTATATATCAATTTACTTGTAGCAGAAAACCTTGCATAAAGTTTTGCATGGGTCTCCCATAGTTCCTGTTTTCACAATGTGATTTATATTCTACAAATCCAATGTTCACAAGAGTCTTTCCTAGCTGGACATCAGATGGACTGAATAGATCCCTGCCTGTAGCATTTGATGAGCAAGCCCTGGAGCGGATAAGTATATTATGTGCACAGAGATGTGTCCAACCAAAAACATCTCCTACACCCAAAATAGCTGGGATGGAGGGGAAAGGGGCACATGGCATACCTGTTAACTTGTGGGCTTTGGCTACCCGGAGCCCACCCTTGCGGGATGTGGCCAGGACTGCCGCTGAGGGTGGTGGGCGGTCCTGCTGATGTTGTGGGAAACACCCCCATTTAAAGATGAAATAGCGGGGAGAGGGATGTGTCAGGACGCCGCTCCTGCGACCCAGAGTACCATAGAAGCGATGCTTCTCCCAGAGTCACCAGGCGAAACCCGGTGAGGTCCCAGGTATGACAAACCAATATAGGGAGATTCTGTGACAACATCACAACAATTTAAAGGGACCACACAGCTGTCATACACATTTTGGAGTGTCCCTTTAGTGTTTGAGATGGAAATTACATATATATTTCTTACAGCTATAGGACAATAACTAAAGGATACAAACAAAGGTCCCCTTCGATTTGCAGTAGGTACTATAACGAGACAAACAAGGGTGACCAGTGCCAATGACATTCAACAAAACGGCTATATCCACAATTAGCCAGCCATTTCACTGGTTACATACATGCCAAGCGTTCCTCTTTAAGAGTAACAAAAGTATCCTTCTTTGGCTCTTTCAAATATTAGATGGTATGTGTTTGACAACTTTATATATAAACAAATACCCTTTTCACAACAAAACAACCCATTAAGTGTGAATTCACAACTCTCTTAGATTTGAAAAATTTTAGTGAAACGTTACAGTTCTTTAGAACACGTTCATGTTTTATGTTATACATTTTAATAAACAATATGCAATTACAAACGAAATACAAAAGAAACACTTGGCGTTTACCCGACACCAGCTGCACAACGAATCACAGAAAAAAGCAATGCACATCAAAGCAAAAGTTGATTCATGCAATCTGCCAGAGAATGGTACGATTTACAACCTTAAATAATATCTTATGATGATGCAGTCAGGCTTCCAAAATCCCAATTAAGTTGAGAGTGGTCTCTGTGATTATGAGAGGTCAGCGTGTGTGTGTGGCTGAATGCAATCTGCATACTTGCGCAGTGTGTTAGTTTGAGAGTGGTATGCATGTTTGAGTGTGCATTGGTATAGGTTGACATATATTTAGCTGAAGGCAGTATAAGTGTGCCTAAGCAGGGCTGACAATGTTTGCCTGATTATGTATAGTCAGTGTTTTTGACCATCTTTATCTAACACAAAATCACTTTTTAGAAAAAAAACCAAAAGACGACTGAGTGACCATGGAGGATGCGGGGAAGGGTGGCCCTGTAGGTCTAGTAACAAGAGCCTTCTTGTTGCCTCTTTCACTGTGTGTGAGTGGAGGCTGAAGGATCCAGGATATAAAATCAGATACTTGTGATCCTGTGTCTTGGTGATATTAGGAAGCGATATCCTGGAAAATTGTCACAATTACTTTAACATTATGAATTTATGTCCATAGGGGGACAGCTTATCGCTGTGCCACAGTCTCACTACTGACAGCTGATGATATTGAAAAAGGCCCATCAACTGATCATTTGTAGTTGCAGCCATCATTGTTACAGGAGGAGTTAGCGATCTATGGGAAAAACAAATCCATAGTATGTCATTGGCATGGATGGGTGCTTACTGGCTTAAGCTGAAAAAGCTTTCCAGGCAAGCAAGAACGCTTGAGGATGTCCATTTAAGTGCAATATTAGTGGTTTCTCTGGTGTTATTCGATGGCCATTGCGTTGTAGGCATTGTATTCTCAATTACAATAAATCCTATGCGTTTTACACATAAAAGGTATGTGAAGAGCCATTATGGAGAAGGGCTATAGTTTGTATCATATTATACATGCCATTCTCACTTTTATATTATGTACAAAAATAAAATGAAAAAGCAAAATGTATTTTGACAGTACTCTGGCTTCACATATGGGGCTACTGATGTCAGCTTAGGTTAGTTACACCCCTTAAGTGTCCTACGTCTTGCTGGATTTACCGTGTGTAAATCAGTGGGAAAACAAGAACCAAGGGATACCCATGTAGAAGGTCAAGTATTTTTTCCCGCACTGCTTCAACTAACAAAAAGTTAACAAAGCTATCATTGCTAGGTGGCCTACTGGAAAAAAGTGGGGGTTCCTCTTTAAATAGAAGTGGTGCTGTATCACTTTTAGTGGCCCAAAGCAAAATAACCACAAGGAAGATCAGGTCTAAATACAACATGTGACCAAGGCAGCCTCTTCAACACAAAATATGAATTAAAAATTATGCCTTTCAAGGTACTTTTATATGCCTCCTTCAAACGTGCCAATACTTACCTTCAAGAGACCTGGAGCTGCTCCGCAGTCAGATGCTTAGACACAGCCAATCAGGGGCAGGGAATGGGAAATCACCAGGAGCCCCCCTGTATGGTCACTGAGCCAGCTCTGGAGTTAGTAGAGGTGGGTATACCACATGAGAGCCCAATGCATCTCCTGCATGGTACAAAGCTAGGGGGTGCAAGTGCATATAGAGGGTCTCCTTAACCCAATGCATCTGCAAGGGACCCCTGAGATATTATATACATTAAAGAGCATATTTGCTGGAGAGTCTCTTTAGGCATACATTGCTATAACTTTAGTTGAGGTAAAATTAAGGCTGACTGCCACGCAAAACTTTGTAAATGAGACATTCTGCTTCCTACACACTGTTTCCCCTCAGTAGATAACTAACACGTATAATAACATAAATGACACACAGTTCCCGCACATCTAAACCACCGAGCCGTCACACACTACTTCCGTTCCGGTTCACTACCAGGCTCTGTGGGTATCACGTGTCCATGTTGTTTGACTCACGTGATTAGAGGCAGGGAAACCCCCATTTCATCCAATTACAGGGCAATAGACTGTAGGCGTGGCTTTGCATGTCGTTGGGTCGCACCGCAGGTAGTCCTGTAAACAGATCCGACCGTCTGAGCTCCGGGACACCGGAGGGGCACGTGACCTGTGTGTCTGGGTGAGACTTCACACTGGGGGGTACGGAAGAGGGGCCATGTGTGCGCGCGACTGACACGGCATGTAAAGCCGCTGTCACACCTGTCTATAGTGGGGAGCTTCATCTCTATGGTTTGATTCATGTATCATTACTAGTAACTAGTCAACATTTTAAGTGTGATATCTCCACGTGTATTCCTTCATAATTCTAAGGGGATCCAAGGCTGTGACGCAGCTCACTCGTGACTTTTACCTCCCTCTCCCTGTTTACTTTCTATATCGGTTTGATTTCCTGCTCTGATTTCCCAGTGTCCTCCTTTCCAGGTAGCTTTGGCCCTTGTGATCTGTGACTTCATCCTACATGTCATTATATTTCTGGGTTTGCTTTTATTACAATTAGTATTATCCACTTTTTCTAGTGCCATTAATTAACGTCAGAGGGTTAAAGGCACACAACACTGGCACACTATGCTACACTATGTTTTATGGTGTGATTCCCCCCCCATTCACAGATCTAAATATCTGGCACGTGTGGTTTTTTTTTAAATATATTTTCTTTAACTTTATGCATAATCCCTATAGCAGGGGTTCTCAAACTGCGGCCCTCCAGCTGCTGCAGGACTACATCTCCCATAATGCTCCTTCAGCTAAGGGGCTGGCTGAGGAGTATGGGAGATGTAGTCCTGCAGCAGCTGGAGGGCCGCAGTTTGAGAACCCCTGCCCTATAGTGTATGATGAAAATCTAATGACCTGAGGCAGCCTCATGCAGAAGGTAATAAAAGGGGCTCTGCTCATAAATTCTGTGTTTAACTACTCATCTTTAAACTTTTTACTGTCTTAATACCCGTTGAGTCCTGTGTACCTTGAACATGGGGACATCTTTTATGTGTGTGTAGGCACCAGCACCTACAACTGAAAGCTTTGCTCAGTGATGCAAAAAAAATGCCAGGGTCCTGAGCTTCTCCTATACATATAGTACAAACACATACTAACAGACACACTAACATACTACCATACTAATGCACACACACAAGCACTGGGGCACTTACATACATTGTAAGATACTTACCCATATATAGTTGTTACACCAGTAGGAAGAATACACACACACACACACACACACACACACTATCTATTAAAAGTTGCTCTCGAAAGAGTTAGTTGATTAGATTAAAAAGAAAGGGGCTTCAGGATATATAAATATATTTCTTTGTGTCTTCAGATTATATGAATTGCAGTGATGGCTAATCCAGAGTTGGACCACGATCCTGTCAATGGGTGTGACAATGGAAATCCAGATGTGTTGCACCTCGCTTCTGGAAACAAAAATGATGCTGAAATGTTAGAACAGATAAAACAATTGCTTTCAGAAAACAACAAGTTAAAAGGTAATACAAGATGCTAAAGGTTATGACTTTTTTTTAACATACTATCTTAAATGCATACGTGCATGTGTGAGACCCACATTGCACTGCACATGTGAGTTTTGCATTTTATGTGGATGTGTACATTTAACCTGCTCCTGTTTAGAACAAAGTAAAGATGAATTTTTTTACCAATACATATTTAAACTAGATATATCAGTGTTATAGTGACTGTAGGGAGCACAATGTGTTAAAGGCAAAGTAGCATTTTCTGACATGGAGCATCATCTATATAATGATATCTAGTAAGGACCCTGTTTACCAATATACTGTATGGCAAATCCATTGGGTAAAATTCTCTTCTTTGTGAGTAAAAAAATCTTTACAACATATAATTTGTAAACCATTAATCACAGAAAGCATGAAGCAAAAGAATCAGGAAATGAAGGAGCGTCTTGAGGAGCTGTTGAAGAGAGAAAAGCAAAGGGAAGAACAAGGGATTTTTGATAAACAAAGATTGGTAGACTTGAGCAACGAGAATGACTTGTTAAAGAAGGAAATCCAAAATTTAAAAGTAAGAAATAGTATTGATTTTTTTTTTAAATAGTTATTATTTATGATACATATCAATTGGTTATATGTATCCGCAGATGTACATGTCTTAAGCTGGAACTATAAACAACTATAGGAGAAAGCAAGTCGGAGAGCATGTCTCCTGTCGTCTAGACTGTGTGCCATTCCCGCTTCATCTAACGCTGACTGCAGCTTTTCTTCCTTAAATTATATTACTTACAATGATATTTGACTTCATTGTAAAAAATGGTCATTTTTGCCTAATTCTAATATGAGAAGCAAAATAGAGTTTAAAAAGGTGGGCTGCACGGGTACTGATTTTGGCAAATTATATTGGTTTTTATTCACTAAGCCGTGTGTTCGTAAGTGAGGAAGAGAAAGCCATGTGCGTTTTGTTTAAAAAGCTTACAAATAAAGAGAAGATGTAGCCACATCTAGGTTGCCTGGGCTAGCATGCTCCTAATGCTTGGTGCCCACATGCATGTTCTCTGCTTGGTAGTACCGCCTGCCTCGTATGAGGAGACTACTGCTAGAAGAAAAAGAGAGCATCACTTTGACGTGAAGCACTGCGCATAATGGGAGCACACTTCTAGTCCAAATCCCATAATATTCTCCAGCAAAAAGGGATTAATGCCTAATGAAATCAGTGATAAATTATGAATTTCACTGATTTATCAATCTGGTATGCATTGATCACTCCGGTTCACCTAATGCATAGTTAACTTGGTTTGTTCAACTTCCAGTGTTCACTAATGTAGTGAAATAACCTTATTGACTCGTGAGGTTTCTAATGACTTGTTGATGTCAGAGGACACGTGGTGACTGCCACTACCCATAAAGACCACCTGTGCTATTATTGTATTTTTTTCTTTTCTCAGGAGACGTCGGGTTGTGCAGCATCTGATACAGCCAATGAAAATTCCCAACAGCTGAAGACACAGGTGTCTCGTCTCCAGGCTGAGAAGGCTGACCTGCTTGGTATAATATCTGAACTACAACTGAAACTTAGCAGCTGTTCATCTGAAGACTCCTTTGTGGAAATCAGAATTGCCGTAAGTGCACTTTTTAAGACGGTGCTATACTTAGGAGTGTATTCACTAACCTTAATTAGGCATTTAGCCAGTTTGGCAGGGGAGTTGAACTTGCCAGTGCACTGAAATATCTCTGCATTATAAAGTACCAAAATATCGGACCATTCCTGTAAGAAGTGCTGAGCTGGTCTTCTATGTGCATGGTTACATTGATAATTTCTACAAAATCATTTCTGCAGAATAACTATGCATTGTTCCGGAGCAGAACAGCCTTTTGTTTTCTAAGCAGTAGCTCCAGTGTTGGCCCTTCATAATACGTACTGGAGTTGATATGTTCAACTCCAAACTCGTGGTTCATTATGTGTACCCCACAATACATCAACAACGACGAGCACTGAACATCACTTTGCTCACTGGATCGTTTTTCCTTAGAACTGGAAAAAAAAAATTGTTTTGTTTTTTCCTATCACAGGAAAAAGAAACTGTTTTGGGACCGAAGGAGGACCAAGCTAACACTAGTGATGAAAATGATGACGTTATTTCCTACAGGTATGTCGTACACTAAACATATCAGTTTTATCAAACATATATTGGATATTATCTTGTTGAAGTGGCATATTCTTCAGACAGCAGTTCAAGAGTTCTGTATTGATGTCTATCAACTCCCAGCAGCTCAGATAAAAGAAAAAAGCGTGGTGACGATACTGATAGATAAGAGTAACAGCAGAACTTGAGAGGCAGTAACGGGCCATATGAGTCACCTGCAAAACCTCACTTATTTACGGATGTGGTTGAGTAAGCACCGATGTTTGGTTTCTGACGGTATACTTGTGCAATTGATTTAAATGAGATGGGCTTCAGCTGTGCCACTTGAAGCTATTTTTCCTATTTCCTCCCAAATCTCAACACTAATAATTCAGAGGTCATTCAAAGTAGAGAATTTAAAAAAAGTACATTACCTACAATAATAATGCATTGGGGAGCAAAGGCTTTGTAACCTTTTAATGTAATGGAGAAAACTGTGAAGAATGCAATAGCATTGACAACAGAACCATTAAAAGTAGGTATATTAGGATGAATTGCTGTCTTATATTAAAGATATGTATTATTATTTGTAAGCCTGTTTCACATAACTTATATAGCACTAATAGTTCAGTTTAAATATTTGGCAGAAACAGGTCAACTGAGGTAGAAAAGAGTGGCTTGGAATCAGAAGAGCTGGCAGTCAGCAAACTTCTTCATAGTTTACGAGAAGAAACACAAAAAGTAGAGAAATTGGAGAAGGAACTACAGAGCGTCAGTGACAGGTATGTATTGCTGACAAGATGCCGCTGTGTAATATGCATCATCCACGCTGTATGTAAGCTGTTAATAACCTTTTGAAATGCAAAGGCGGCACCTGAAAAAATCATAATGCGTGTAATATTTGATACTGAACTGAATGAATATTGGCTTGTCTTTAGTGTGGAAATGCAAAGCAAAACTATGTATTTCATTACGCCTTTAACGGGGCAAAGTTTAAGCTCTACATTGCGTTTCTGAAGAAAACGGCTGGGACGAAATTTGGAATGGGAGGAAAACACCGAGTAAAAATGGCAAACATGCCTTACATTTTCAAGTAATTATCACAATTATACGTTCACAAAAATTTCAATTTGAACGCATAGAGGAACTAGATGAATAACTAAGCAAATGGTGATTGCAAAAACCCAGGATTAATATGATGCACAATACCAAATCATTTACCCAGCGCTCGCTAAGATTATTACTCAGGGGTTTCGTATCCTCCGTTGCAGTGCCAGTGGATGTAAGCGATTCTAACGTGATCTAGTTATTTAAAAAGGGGTTGTGGACACAGCCTGATCGTTATAGAGCAGTAAGGTTAGCATGAGTAGTGGTAAATTACCCTAATGAATGTACAATACGCTAAAGGTCTGTATGCAGACCCCTTGCAAGGTAAATCTTCACACCAGATGAAGAACCCGAGCAGGTAACATGTTGTCACTTTGTGAGGTGAGAGGAGCCATGGTTCCATGGACTTTTTCACGGTACATGCCCTAAAGGATAAAATGGATTGCTCTTTTGGCATGAACTGGTATTCAGGGGTACGCATAGTAATCCTAAAAGTCATTGATCCAGGCTTGGAGTCATAAAAGCTTTTCTCATTTTATTTATTTATTTTCAAAAAGAATGGAAAAACTGGAGAAGAAGGCTGCTGATACGTCCTGCAAAGAAACACAAACTGAAACAGAGATGGAGCAGGACAAGGAAGATATCGAAATTGAAGTAAACGTAAGTAAATGTTCCCGTAGACTAAGGGAAATATCTGTTCTAAATGTGAAAAAAAAAGTTACTTGTGGAAACTCAACACGTTTTAGGTAAAGCAGAAACTTTAGTGGGCGCTAACTGTAGGGAGAATGTTTTGATGTATAACTGTCTGAGGGATTTCTTCTTTTTTTGTTGTTCTTTTGACAACCTTGGTCCCATTCAGATAATTCAGGAATGGAAACTTACAGAATACCTACTATATATATCTGTCAATGAAACTGTACGCTGGCTCATGTTTTGATTTGCATCAATAAATCTTCCTTTGGTGCCAGACTATACCGTATATGCTCGATTATAAGACGACCCCCCAAAATCTGAATATTAATTTAGGGGAAAAAAAGAAAAAGCCTGAATATAAGAAGACCCTATAGGAAAAAAGTTTTACCGGTAAATGTTAATTCATGTAAACAATTGTTTGTTATTAAAAGCTATGATTGCAAAAAATATTTTGTTTTTATTTCCTTTTTTTACAACCTGCCCCCCCAGTTATGCACATTTGCCCCCAGAAATGCCTTATACTCCCTATATGCCACTGTGCCCCATGATAAGCCTTTTAACCCTCTATATGCCACTGTGCCCCATGATATGCCTTTTGACCCCCTATGTGCCACTCTGCCTCCAGAATTGCCTTATACCCCTATATGCCACTCTGGCATTTAGAGGGTTAAAAGGCATATTATGGGGCAGAGTGGCATATAGGGAGGTATAAGGCATTTCAGGAGGCAGAGTGGCATTAAGGGGGTTAAAAGGCATTTCACAGAGCACTCTGCCTCCAGAAATGCCTTATGCCCCCCATTTAACATTCCAAATTTACCGGTGCTTCTGAGTCCCCGGTGCTTAGTCCCAGCAGCATGTAGCGCTCTACACGCTAAGTACCGGGGACTCAGACGCACCGGTAAGTTGGGGGGGGGCATAACACAGGAGGATCCAGGTCCCCTGCATCGCTGCGGGGGATCTGGATCTTAGTCTCATAGTCAGACCTATTTGAGGTCTGATTATAAGATGACCCCGATTATAAGACAAGGGGTATTTTTCAGAGAATTTGCTCTGGAAAAAACCTCGTCTTATAATCGAACAAATACGGTAATTTTTGTATAAAATTTAATTTAGGATGTATTTTATAGATGATAAATATTATAAGAATGCCAAAAGTGTAACGGCTGTGTTTACTTTTTCAGGAGCTTTCTAGTGAAGTGGATACACTTAAACAAAAAGTGAAATTACTCAATAACGAACTCCATGATACTAACGACAAGTTAACTGAAGCTGAACAATTCAAGAACAAGCTGCAAGACAAGTAAGGATAACTTAATCAGGATCTGTGATATATAGTGAAGCAGCAGTTATGGGTATTTTAAGTCCAAGACCATTGAAGAAACTATACTTTTTACTATGTACTATGTCCTTTTATTGTCCCTGACACACCTTGCGAAGTAAAATGCGTATTAAAGTAGTATAATGGATTAATAACCAAAGCACATTACCTGACACAGAAGAGGCTGCCCTGCAGCAGCAACTCCATGGTCTAGCTATTCCTGCCACTGATTGGCTGAAAATCTGAATTGGCGGGAAATCGGCTGCAGCACTTTCCACATATAGCTCAGGGGTTTTACAGACCCTCTCCCACAGTGTTCCCCGAGCCAGAGCTGAAGCTTAGTGGCGGTCGGTATATAACGTGCAAGCAGTTTCTGAATGGCATTTAGCTGGAGGGTGGGGAATGGGGCAAATACATATGGGGGGATTCAGCAGAATTCAACCATTTGATGGTTGTCCCTTTTTTTTTTTTTTTGTCTTTAGACAACTGCTTGCAGGCAGGCAGTATTGTAAGAGATGTGTGTATGCACGTATACAAAGCATTGAGCAGCCACATTCCCATGCTCTCGGTGCTTCATGCCCTCTCAACTTTTTTGTAGTAATGAAGCCAAAAGTGCGCCATCAGCTTGTGTTCTGCAGTACGCTTTAGCAAAAACAAAAATGTAGCACATATTTAGCAATACAAGTCCTGTAATTTCACAAAAATCAATTAGCGCACTTGCAATATATATTAAGAAAATCACATCTTACAGATGCCTTAACCTTGACAAGATCCTGGAAAATGAAATTGATTTGGAAGAGAAACAGAAACTGCTTTATTCTGTGCAGAAGTTAGAGCTTCAGATTGAAAGCATGCAATCTGAAATCAAAATGGAGCAAAGTAAAACTCTGGATGAAAAGTAAGTCAGAATGGGAACGCTTAATAATCTTTTTCCTCAAGCAGCTGTTTTCAATTAGCATAAAACAGCTACTTATTTAGTGTGCAAGAGATCTGTATCATCCTCTTAAGGTTTAGCACTTACAGTGAAGTAGATTTTACATCATTTATTATCCCAACAGAACTCGGGTGTCTTTGTTGCAAGAAGCTTATGACAAGTTAAAGTTCGATCATGAGGAACTAAGAAGACGTGAGGTAAATGTAATTTATGTGTAGTTTTGTTTTCTCTTTTTCTTACTATACATTTTGCTAGTCAAACATTTAAGAAAAGTTTGGGAAAAGTATGTTGTAGTTCCAGATGGACACCTGCAGCATATGCCGGGGTGTAAATGGAAGACAGAGGGAGCTTCTAGTCTGCTTCAACAAGTAGGGCTATATATATATATATATATATATATATATTTATATATTTATATATTATATGTTGTGAGCCAATATGTGTAACCTTGTATGTATTTAGGAACCATCAGGACCTATAAGGAAATCTACCCCGGTATGCAAAGCGACAATGTGCAGTTTATGATCCTGCATTACTTCAACCTCCATAATGGTGTGCTGAAGATCTGTTTAATGTATAACCCAAAAGATTAATTGGAGAACTGTCTTTTGACCTTTTTTTCATGATTTACTTCCATACTTCAAGTCATTATCTGCAAAAGCAAAGATGTGCATTACATTAGGCTGCCCGTGAGTAATTGCAATGAGGAACCTGTAGTAGATCTTGTTTATTTTCACAGGGTACTAATGCAGGAAATACGTTACATCCTGCGTGTACTCCCCATCTATTCAATACTGCGTTGTGACAGCAAGCATTACATATACTTGTAGATTACTTGTATTAATGTCTTATGTTTTTTCCCTTTAGTCTGAAAAGGTATGCAAAGTTCAGTTTAATGATTTAGTTCAAAAACTTGATGCATGTGAGAAAGCCCTTGCCAAAAAGCAGCTGCAGATTGATGAAATGAACATAAGGGTTGCCAAGCAAAAGGACGATCTAGAAACAATTGACCTTCTCAGGGCTCAGGTGAGTTTTTTTCATTGTCTTTTCACTCTCAATGTACAATGTTCCTGATGCCTGTGGGGGCAGTAACTAATATATGTCCGCCACTGAGCATTAACCAGTACTGAGGAGGCCCAGGATGCAGGGTCAGATTTACGTACCAAGTGTCCTTAGAACAATGGAACGTGTCCCAAACTGTAAAGAGATGAATAATTGTGGGCTATAAATTTAGCTATTAGTGTATAATGTCAGGCAGCTGTTGCAAAGGCCTGTAACAAATATTGGACGTATTTGCTCCATAATATAAGTGCATCTAAGTGAGCACTAATTTCACACATACAATATCATGTTCTAAGACAAAGCCAGTAAAGAACCAAAACAGGATCCGTATATGGGGAGGGGCCCTTTAACACAGCTGACTGGAGGCCCATGATTCTCTGTTATTTGTTATATGCCTGTATGTACATATATATTTACTATATCATGTTTTTGTTTTCTCCCAATCAGCTCGATGTATATTCTTCTGACTTCCATGCGGAGAGAGAAGCCAGACAGAATATTCACCAAGAAAAAGAGCAGTTGGCTGCACAGGTGGCATACTTGATGCAACAAAATAGTAATCTCAAGGAGGAGATAAAGGGCAGGTAAGTGACAATGCGCACCAACTTCATCATACAGTCAAAACATATAATGATGGCATACTGCTTATTTAAAATGATGTACCTTGTACTCCACAAAAGATGGTGTGAAATAAAAGAGCTATACTTAAACGTATTAGTTGAACATCTGCTCGCGTGTCCTCCCATCTGTAAGCAAACATGATTTTATACGTTTATATTTGTTTAGGGAGCGTTGTTAAACTTCATTGTCTTTTTTTCACATTACAACAAAGTTGAAGAACCTGTGGAGAAATACCCTTTTTTAATAGTTAAAAAAATTGGATATGTGGAATATATATGTTTTAATTTTAATATGGATTTAAACATTTGTTTATCGAGAAGGATATCAGTGTGGGTGTGTATATATGTGTATATATATATATATATGTGTGTGTGTGTGTATGTATATATATATATATATATATATTCCAGTGTCCTGACCTCATGAAATAAAGTGCTAAAATTGTCCTTTCACTTTTTATTATAGACATTCTATAGAGCAATTACAAAAACGTCATGGATCTTTAAGTGAAAGTTCATTTCTTGTGGGAAGAGGTAACCTACAAAGCTAATATATTTCAGTACTGTCTGTCAGGTAGATTTATGCCACTTAGTCTACTATGTCATAATAATGTTTTCTTAATGGTCTGCTGTATTGATCACAGAATAGAAATAACACATGTTAAGTTTAAAGTTATGTCAGATAGTGAAATCTTAGAATTTTGGTGAGAAAAGCCATGAAAGCATTTAAATCTGCTGCTTGCTGTAGGGTTTACTTCTTGAACCCTCGTAATCGGATATAATTAGTGTGTTCATTCCAATGCCTGATCATGCTTTACAGGGTTCACGACTGAGCCTGTGATATTAAGAGGTGCAAATTATTTTCTAAACTAACAATATCACTAAAATTGACATCATACAAAATTCATATTAAAGCGAGTTAAGACCGATAGGTTCTTTTAATCTTACAATCTGTTAGTTTAAAAATGTATGTAATCATAGCTCTTATATAGTTATGGCAAAAGTAGACATTTACTTCATGTAATACTTTGAGGTAGAAACTTCATTCAAAACCATAATGATGAGTTCAGTTTGTCATATTAGAACCAGTTTTAGGTACACGGATGCTTCCTCTTAAAGAAACAATATCACATAAGACAAGCAGGTACCAGAGTAAATATTCCATGTTGCCTGAAGACATCCTTAAAAGTGCTAGTATTAAATGGACAGTTTACTGTCTTTCCCTATGCAAGTAAAGAGGAATGCACATTCAAATATTCTGTGAGCACTTTAATATGCATTCCGCCAAAACAGAGGAGAAAAGGGATTACCTCTCAGGTAGTAGCTGCAGCCCTGCAGCTTTCCTCCTCCATGGTCTGACAATTCTTGTCACCGATTGGCTGCTTCAAGTAGCCAGTCAGTATCAGGAAAGTGCTCCCATTGAAATCAGAAAATCATTAGCTATCAGAAAGAGGGTTCCTGTGAGACGTTTAGGGAGAAAGTACTGCTCACTGAGATCTCATTGGGGCTCAAGTTGTATGCCTACAGACTCTCCCAGTATAGCTGCATGATTGAATGTACTCTCTAAAACTTCATGTTAGCATGTTTTCTGTCTCCTGATGCAACTTACGTGTGCTGTACATGCTTATCATTCTGATTTCTTACAGGAGCAGAAAGCATGGAGCAACAAAGTATTCCAGTGCACATGTGTCCTAAATGTAACCTGACTGTGCCAGACATGGACACCCTGCAGATACACGTCATGGACTGTATAACATAAAGACAAATACATGCTGTAAATCCATAGCTAAACACAATCGATACATTGTTAATATACCTATGTAATTATATAGACTTTTGTCTCCTTTTCTGATGGAACAGTATAGTTATGCGTATTAGGGATAAGGGTGGTCTATTTACTAAGCTAGTTAACTTAAATCTACCTACATTTAGCTTCTTGCAATGCTACTGCTGTGGATTCCTGTTTACAGTAATGGGAACTTGACACTGTTGGTAAAGTAGTACTGAGGTGGTAAAGTACCCCACTGGCAAGGCAGTCTGAGTTCAACTTCACCAATACATGCTACTCAAGAATTAAGAACTTGGACAGCAAATTTGGCAAGTTAGTGAATAAACCCTGTATTTTACCATTACAGATTGATTATCTTAAATAAAGTCTTGAATAAAGCTCAGGGTTTGTTCCCTTTGGTTAGTGTCTTGTGCCTTCTGTTGGCATCTGCAGTTTGGGGAAGGGACAGTCTTTAAGCAGTGGCAGCAAATGGTATTTTTGGGCAACATAGGCCATGGGGATAGTTATGCCACAGTCTGCAATCAATCCTAAAGCTTCTTTTTCTAGAGCACACCTTCCACTTAAATCTTATATTTTATTAAGTGAACTCTTGACTGATTAAAAGGTACCACAGCTGTTTATATAAATAGTATAGTTTTTAAATGTTACCTTATGAACTACAAGGGGCAGAAGGTACAGTAGAAGCAAAATGTTAGTGAAACACATTCTAAGTCTGTTTTAAGTAGTTGTAAAGATTCTTTTGAAACTAAGTCAATCTTTGTTACTTATAGTCAACATACAAGAGCACTTAAAATCCAATTGGATTGAGAAGCCATTTTCAATAATATAAAGTAACAGAATAGTAAACAGAAGTTTATTTTTTTTATATCCTTTAGATGGCTATTAGTTATTGGCCCTAAAATATGGTACTAATGCACATGATGATTTGTAGTTACTGCTATAATTTGACATATGAAAACTTGGATGCAATGTAATGTTAAATTTTAATATATATAAAATAAACATGACTCTCTATATTATGTGTGCATGTAGGTTTAGACTTAACTCTAATCCAAATACTTTGTTTTTATGTTCCTGTAAATGAAATTGCTAGATTCTTACTTGTGCATCTTTCGTTCTTTGTTTCTGGATTGCCCAACCACCTATGTTTTCCCCATCGTTTAAGTGCACAATAAAACATTCTCAGTCCATATGTAGCCCACAGAGGCACATATGTGCACTATTTGCATACAGTTATATTAATTAAATATTGCTTGAGCCATATTGAAGTAAGCTTTTCTTTGCAGTTTGCAAATATTTTTTTCCGATTCCGAACCAAGATTAGGCTTCCACCATATGCACAGAAGTATTGGGACGCTTGCTCTTTACACCAACGGGACTTTTATGAGATTGTATTCTAAATACATAGACATTAATTATGTAGTTGTTCCCTCCATTGCAGCTGTAACAGCTTCCACTCTTCTGGGAAGGCTTTTCACAACATTTTGGAGGGTTACTGTGGGAATTTTTGCCCATTCAGTAAAGCATTTGTGCACAAAGCAAGGTCCATAAAAACATGGCTGGATGGGTTTGGTGTGGAAGAACTTTTGACTGTCAGAGCCCTGACCTCAACCCCACTGAGCACCTTTTGGATGAACTGGAACGGAGATTGCGAGCCAGGCCTTCTCATAACATAACGGTCATGTTTTTGACCATATAATACAGCAGTGAGGAAAAACCCATGAGTGTCTCAGAGCTCAAATCAGCAGCCAATGCTTTTATGGATATTTTTAAGAGTACTACAAAAAATACTTCAATTGCTGTGCCACAAATAATAGGCTCATTGAGGGGTTTGCGTGAAAGTCTTCCCCAAATATTATAACTGACAACAATGACTCCCTCCAAGTCTGCAGATATAAAAAATTAAAAATCCAAGGATTCAGTATTAAACCCACCAAGCAGAAGATGGTATGATTAGGATATTATGTCTAGTGGATTACACCAATAGAACAGCAGGAACACCTAAAAAGGGCTTCTGAAAACATAATTAAAATTATTTTTAATTTGATGCCAATAGTTTCTCCTTTAAAAAAAATAGAATGAATATATAAGAGGAGGCCAGTGAACATACCCCCGACATGAAAAGAGAATGATTGTTGCGCAAGGTTATGTATTGTGTTTGTTCTATTTGAAGAGTCAAAAGCAGACCAGGTTTCTGTGGATAAAACAGACAGTACTATGTATTCAGAGACTTGGTGAGGAATGTGATAAGCTCTATATAAGAGATGCAGAGTGATTTAATATATGCCATTTATTTATAAGTTTCTGTTATATATTTTTATTTCATAAACTACACTATATGAGTTATTAATAAACAAATGAAAGGATGTTTTTGAAAATTGGGCACAGCCTACACACCGCACAGTTGAAGTTTAGAACATTGGGGTCTATTCGCTAACTCCTTGACTTCACTGTACATTATAAAGGGTTGACCGCAATGATGTTCTGCTACAGGAGAGCTTAGCTGGCCCTGTATGAGCTATAGTTAAAATCAATGAGATTTCGTCAAAGTCCCCGTACACAATGAATTATGCATTATACAGGGCCAGTTCGGCCCATCTTGCAAGTGAAATCACCTGGTGTTGGCACCTCATCAACAATAGTGAAACTCAGGGAATTGAAACCACAGCAGACTATAGTTATAGACAATAGGCTAGGAAAATAGCATATACGCAAAGTTTTGCATGACAGAGCGACGCTAAAAGTTTAAAAATCTGTACATGGGAGGTAGCTGATAAATGAAGCGACAATTGGTTGGGTCACTCGCTCCTTCTTGTAAAATCAAAGTGCTTGAGTAAACACAGATGAAGTAAGAATGTGTTTCATATGCTTCCTGTATCGGCATCTTTGGGTTAATTTGGCAATGTAAGGTTGCCTTAATGCATAGAAAAGAGATGTGACCAAGCGCACAAGATGGAAGTGATGATTATCAATCCCAGATTCTGTAAGCATAATGTGTTCTTTAAGGTCAAAAATATCATCTGATCCCAGCAATAAAAGCACTCGATACTGCAGTACAAAGCAGGCAGTTTTGGGACGATACTGGTCGGTACATAGCATGTGATGAAGTTCCTTCTCTGCCTGGAGAACAGTTTGAATAACGGCCCCTGAAGGCACAAAGTAAGCCGTGCCATCTTTAAGTTGCAGCAAGTGGTAAGCGCTTCTAAAATCGTTTGGAGAATCCTTTGTCACCAGAGCACATCTGCACTTGGTACACGCAAGTTGGCTAAAAGCTCTCCGCACAACCCAACCTGCGATGTACATGCGTGAATCGTGAAGCATTGTATCCAGTGCAGGCGATGTATACACGTGGTCCTGCAGCGAGACGCTGTTCTCTGGAAATGGAGAGCATAGATTGTGCAGGTAGCTGTTTGGAGCCTGGTGTTCTGTCGCATAAACGAGGCTGGGAATCATCGGTGGTATTAGATCATTGCACAACCCACATTGGCCTACTAGATGCTTTACTGCCTCCTTGACGTGAAGTGCTGTAGGATTCTGGGCTGTGCCATCTGATTAACAGAAAAAAGCAATATGTGTTTCAACTGATACACGGAACTGTTTGCAAATAACGAGCTCCTGTATTAAGAGGAGTTCCTGTATTAATGTCTAGCATTAGCAATTGGCAGACTACCGAACTTTAGCAGTACGCTAGATTCCCTGTATCATATAAAACATCTCCAGGAGAAGTAGTGACGTCCCCGACATGATGTTGTAATGTCATGAAGGGCAGTGGACGTAAATTGAAGTATTTAATGAAATACTACTCGGAAAGCAGCTCTGTTCACGTTTAAAAATGCGATAATAAAGCTCTAGAAATCCTTCCATTCATATTTTGCATCAAAACTCTAACAAGAGTCACCTGCTATGAGGCTAAATGCTTCTAAAAGGAAAGACTGCATTTAAAAAAAAAATATTAACTAAAAATATATGAATTAAAGAGTAAAGTAGATAAGAAAGACACTCTCTGAAAGACCTACTTGCTTTTCTGAGACGATTGAAAAACATCTTCAAGTGATCTGTGCTGAATCTGTGGGTCAGAATATAGTCCTGGTCTTGCAGCAACTGCGGTAAAAGTGCTTTATAGGAGGTGATATTTACAAGGACCCCGAGAATATTCCAGAGCCTGAAAATACACAGAGCACAAAGAACTAAAACCCCATGTGAATTGTACGAAAATACCTTATACATGCAAGTAAATGAATGTTATGCAATCGGTCATATGCCTTTCTAGAACTAGTGTACACTAAGGGAGAAAGTGGCTACAGATAAGCAAATGGTATGCATGTTACCTGGGGCCTTGATAAAGTCGGCAATTATCACTTGTGGTCAGACTCAGCAAATATTCTTCAATTGCCTGCAGTATATGGAGTGTATCTTGCAGGTTAGCATTGTTAACAGGGCCGTTGACGCCTTTTACTCTTGGACTGCTGCTAGATAAAATGTTGAATAATTGATGAATAACCTGTAAAATGTACATTTAATTAAGAATCACGTGAAGACAACAGCACATGCATACATATCATCAGTGGACACTTTATTAGGTACATCTATTGCTTGTGCCTAATGTGATGGTTCCTGCATCTCAGAAACATCTCCTGCATCTCAGAAACATCTCCTGCATCTCAGAATCCCTCCTGGGATTTTCATGCCCAACAGTCTCTACTGTCTACAGAGAATGATGATAAGACAGGTCAGGGCAGAATGACTCGATTCTCCTCAAATACTCAACCACGTTGTACAGAAGCTCATCTCAATGTAGACCTTGTAGTGGATGGGTTACATCGGCAGAGATCCATGGCACTAAGTAGGTATACCTAGTATATATAAAACCATGTATACTATATGAAAAGTACTGTTTTTGGAAACTGAATTAGGATTACGTTTCTGTGGTTGTATTAAAAATAAAAAAACCCACCTGAATAAACACTATGGATGCTGTAGACTCCACAAACGTTTCATATTTTAATTCGTGCAGCGTTGATAAAGCATTTCCAATGGTATAAGTTAGCTTGTTGACGGCCAAACTGATCTCCGTCAGCTGCCTAATTATTTGCTTTTGAATAAAGCGATCCTTATTCATCTGTATTTCATGTTTTTGTACATTCATCACGTCATCAATCTGCTTCCACGTGATTGTTCCATCGGGGCTATGTAATGTACCGGTCCCCTCTAACAGTTCTTGAATCATATTCTGCTCATAGTTGACATCAAAGATGATATAATGTTTCTTCTCTTTGTTGGGCAAAGAAAAGTGTGTCTGCAGCTGCCTGGGGTCGTGAAATCCACAGCCAAGCAGAGAGCACATTTCCCTGTTCCGCAGAAGTCTCTCCATTATTATGGCTACTATCTCAAAGCCGTGCTCACAGAGTTCATGAAGGACATGAAAAAGGAGTTGCCTTTGTGCTTCTGCTGTTAAAGAGTTCATTAGAAAATAGGCAATGGGCGCTTTCCAGTCACCAGCTGTTCCAACAAGCATGAACATTATCACTTCATTGGCCACCTCTTTGTTTCCACTAGATTCCACGCCATTTCCCAAACCCACAAAACCCACAAGTTCATTCCGCTGTGAATTAAAAGCGACGTGTTGTTGAATGGACATTGTGTCAAGTGCAAGACTTGCTCGGGTGTATAGTTTTGGATGCTCCTGCTTTTTTCCCAGCAATGCTTCCAGGACTAATATGTTAACTCCAGGTTTATCACTGTCTGTCTTAAGCCACCTAGTAATGTAGAGAAATATACAGTGAATGTTCCAGAATGATAAAATCAAATAATTTCATTGTTGCAGCAATCACTAAAAAGTTAAAAGTGGACCCTGCTCACAGACCACAGCAACCCCCACGATAAGGACAAATACCAATATAATAGCTAAGCACTAAAAAAAAAAAAAGCCTGAGCATACTGCCGAGATGAAAAAAGCTCCAGAAGGCATCAACAAAAGTGGCCACAATGACCTCCACAATGGGGTCCTAACTTGCAGGAGCTGGAAGATGTTCAGTAAATGATGAATGTTACGTTTTCTCCCTCCTGCCACTTATGAGTCAATGAGGTAACCCTAGAAAAGCTTCTTTTAGTGAATAACTCAGACTCCAAAGGTTACACAAACTCTCATCTAAGTGCCCTTTATAGCAAAATGATCCCTAACCCAGTGCAGATTACCGTATTTGCTCGATTATAAGACAAGGTTTTTTTCACAGCAAATGCTCTGAAAAATACCCCTCGTCTTCTAATCGGGGTCGTCTTCTAATCAGACCTCAAATAGAGGTCTGATTATGAGACTAAGATCCAGATCCCCCGCACCGCTGCAGGGGACCTGGATCCTCCTGCCCCCCCCCCCCATTTAACACCCCCCCCACACACACTTACCGGTGCTTCCTGCTGTATTTCCGGGGCAGCGGGTTGACGTCTACGCGATCCGCATAGGGGGCATTTAATAGGGCACTCTGCCTCCTGAAATGCCTTATACCTCCCTATGTGCCACTCTGCCCCATAATATGCCTTTTAACCCCCTAAATGCCAGAGTGGCATATAGGGGTATAAGGCATTTCTGGAGGCAGAGTGCTCTATACAATGCCTTTTAACTCCCTTAATGCCACTCTGCCTCCTGGAATGCCTTATACCTCCCTATATGCCACTCTGCCCCATAATATGCATTTTAACCCCCTAAATGCCAGAATGGGATATATATGGGTATAAGGCATTTCTGGAGGCAGAGTGGCACATAGGGGGTCAAAAGGCATACCATGGGGCACAGTGGCATATTGGTGTGGCAAGCCTGGGGGCAGATGTGCGTAACTGGGGGACAGGTTGGAAAATACAAGGAAATAAAAACAAAAAAAATATTTTTCTCAATCATAGCTTTTATTTAAAAAAAATAGTTTACATGAATTAACATTTACTGGTAAAACTTTTTTCCTTTAGGGTCGTCTTATATTCAGGCTTTTTCTTTTTTTTCCTAAGTTAATATTCAGATTTTGGGGGGTCGTCTTATAAACGAGCAAATACGGTATTATGCGATTCACTATTTGTTATGTCCCGTGTAACCTTTATAAACTGCTGTGGAATACGAAGTTGCTATAGAATCAACGAGAATTAACAAGCGCGTACTTACTGGCGGAGTTTTCTGGGCCCCGGTAACGGCAGTTTAAACTCATTCCTCAGGTGTTTGTAGGACATTGGATCGTACAGCTGCAATGTCAGACAGAACAAACGCTGCTGCGGGGAGTACTCACATTCAGGTTTTCTGAACAGTTCCAACGGGATATCTAGGAAAGGAAATTTCTGATTTTTAAACACATACTACATGATCAGTGTGTAATTGTAATATATGTTTTATCATAAAGATCTAAGAGCTCGTTGATTTGATAATAGACCGCATTTGCTCGATTATAAGACGACCCCCCAAAATCTGAATATTAATTTAGGAAAAAAAGAAAAAGCCTGAATATAAGACGACCCTATAGGAAAAAAGTTTTACCAGTAAATGTTAATTCATCTAAACTATTACATTTTTAATTAAAAGCTATGATTGAGAAAAATATTTTTTTGTTTTTATTTCCTTGTATTTTCCAACCTGCCCTCCCAGTTACGCACATCTGCCCCCAGGCTTGCCACTCCAATATGGCACTGTGCCCCATGATATGCCTTTTAACCCCCTATGTGCCACTCTGCCTCCAGAAATGCCTTATACCCCATATGCCACTCTGGCATTTAGGGGGTTAAAAGGCATATTATGGGGCAGAGTGGCATATAGGGAGGTATAAGGCATTTCAGGAGGCAGAGTGGCGTTCAGGGGGTTAAAAGGCATTTCATAGAGCACTCCCCCATTTAACACTCCCCCCCCACACACACACACACTTACCGGTGCTTCCAATTTCCTGCTGTATACCGGGGCAGCAGTCTTCCTTACGCTGCAGCCGGAAGGAAGTGTGGCTAGCAGCGGGGGTTGTCTGCGTCCATCGCGCAGACCTTCCCCGACTGTCAGAGATCAGAGTTCCCCGCACCGGCACCGGCACCGGGTGGGGGGGAGACAGAAGGATCCAGGTCCCCTGCACCGGTGCGGGGGATCTGGATCTTAGTCTCATAGTCAGACCTCTATTTGAGGTCTGATTAGAAGACGACCCCAATTAGAAGACGAGGGGTATTTTTCAGAGCATTTGCTCTGAAAAAAACCTCGTCTTATAATCGAGCAAATACGGTACATTATTCAGTTGGTTGACACACTTTAATAGAGCATGGCAGCTAATATTGGCATTGTCTACTCTGACGTGCACCGTACTCGTTATCAACCCACCAGATATATCACAGACTTCACAGCAGGGGTTCTCAAACTGCGGCCCTCCAGCTGCTGCAGGACTACATCTCCCATACTCCTCAGCCAGCCCCTTAGCTGAAGGAGCATTATGGGAGATGTAGTCCTGCAGCAGCTGGAGGGCCGCAGTTTGAGAACCCCTGCTTCACAGTCTGTCCGCCCTATGACTGGGCAAGACAATAAAAAAGCATTGCTCTGCCGGGCTGAAGTACCAAAATCAAATATCCTACTAGGATTAATCCTTACATTCAAACTACCAATAGACAGTAGAGCTGCATTAGGAGAATAAACACAAGTACATAACAGTACATGCTACATATGAACACGGGACGACCTGACAAGATATGACATGCAGTACCTCCCACAGTCTGGAGCTTCTCTTGAAGCAGTGGGCTGAGGAGCTTTCTGTTGCGGATCTCCTTATAGATGCTGGGGCAGGGTTGGCGTAATCGCTTCTCTCTGTCTTTTGCATTCCTTAACTCCTTTTCCTTCTGGGCCCTTGATTCTTCGGAGGCTTGTAATTTCCTTTTCAAAGTTTCAACATCAGGAATGAAATAAAGGTGATCCTAAGAACAAAGTAACATACATGGTTAGGGAGGTGTGTGTGTGTGTGATAACAAATCACTATTTCAATACATGCTGTGAATGGCTTCATTATATATACATCATCACTTTCAATGTCAGGCAATCTGGGTTCATCTAAACACACAACTATAATAGAATGGTAGAACGACTTAAAAATACCCCAGTTAGAGAACAGACCTCTTGGCACACGGGCGCATGGACATGTAGTTGGCATTGGTGCAGCTGCCAGGAGAGTCTATAAAAAGCTGGGTTTACTTAATGACGCCAATCAGTGAAGAAGTTAAACTTTTCTCTTTCAATAGTAATCAACATTATTTTTTTTAATAGAGTTGATATATATAAATACAAACATACTGGTTAAAAGTACAGCAAACCTTAGCCAATACATTTATATTTTAACTTATTATACTGAATGCATGTAGACATCTATACATCCTTTGTTGAGCGAGTTGTCATTACTGGAATGGCATGTCAAACACGTACCTGTAGTGGGACACAGTCGACGGCAGCTTCGTTTTTGCCAGCTACTGTCTCTACAGCTGGGGTCTCACTCACAGCTTCAGGCGTTGGGGGCATGCTAGCGGTGGAAGGGCCTGATTCTTCTTTAGGCAGGCTTTCAGGCACTTGTGCCTTGGGCATGTTGGATCAACAGGTCATTAGCACAGCCATGAAACATTGTATTACAACATGTAGCAGCATGTAAAGTAAAACATTTAAGCCACTGTTAAGCCATAGTTTTAAACTATGACTTCTTGTCCTAACATTTCTCCCTCTTTGAAATAAACTTCTCAACTTTTGTTGAATCCCTTCATGTGTTTATACATATCGAGATCCCTTACAAAGAAACATAAAATATGACAGCCGATAAGAACCATTCGGACCATCTAGCCTGCTGGTTTTTGTAATGTATAGACCATGCATGCCATTCATCATTTTATCAGCCCTTTTCTGAAATCTATACCTTACTCTGCTACAGTTGTATAGTTATAGAACCCAGCACCCCATTTGCCTTTTCCGTCATTTTTTTATTTTTTTTTACACTGCCCATCTATCTTTGTTACTTGGAAATATGTGTGTCGTAGTAGATGCCTGCATGTTAAGCGGCAGTTCATTCATGGCTATCACCAAAACATGTGAAAAAAAGCAGAAATAACCACCTGCATGTCTTCTGCAAAGTTAAAAATGCTTGGTATGACATCATCTCTCAGTCTCTTTGTTTGCCCAGTTGTGTCAAAGCAGCTCTGCTTGAAGTGCAAGCTGCACAGGCGCTGATAGCGAGAAGGCATCCACAGCTCTCCTGTGATAGTGGCCCTTTTCATAGCTACCCTCCATTTATCCAATAAGGCAGGGTTAGACCTCGGAAACCTGAAATATGTAAAGGCATGACAACTAGATGTGATACATTCAGTGGCAACGGTAATCCAAACTATAAAAATTTGGTGTATAGTGAGTTACACATTGCATTCAAAATCTTTCTGGTTGAAAAAAGTTAATAAACACCGAGATTAAAATCTGCATACACGGGAATACAGACTTCTTCATGTATTCATTCTATTGTGCAGTTCATAGAACTACTGCTATTTGTTATTGTGTTAAAGCCATTAAGAAACTATAAGAAATATGTTTATAGCTTAACCAGCATCTTACATACATATATACCTGTTGTGGTAACTTAATATTTGTATAATATCTGGTTCAAACAGTCGAGGCACTTAATCATATGAATATAGGTTTGTTTCTTGCCAGAAATTAACCACTTAGCCCACTAACATCTGACACTAAAGAAATACATATACAATGTGGTTTAAAAGCGACAGCAATGGGCAATTTTAAGGATGTGAAGCTAATCGTATCATCGCTTTTCCGGCGTGTGATCCCAGCAGCGGTTCAGTGCAAAATAGTGAAAACCAACACAATCTACTGTACGCACGTGCCAACGACCTTACATGTGCCAACGACCTTACATGTGCCAACGACCTTACATGTGCCAGGAGGCCAAATTATTCAGCGTTGTTGTTGCTTCAGCTTTGAGAAGTTACCTGTGAAATGTTATTCCTTTCTTTCTGGCTTCTAAAGTATAACGGGACTTGCATCCTGAAGCCGCACATGAAACTGGCATTTTATTTGACGAACCTTAAAAACATACAAAGAAAGGCTTTGTCAGTTGAGTTATATATCTTCCAGCTGTCCTTCTTTGGGATCCTTTGCCCATCAACCGATGTCCCTCCTGATCACAACATGATTTTAAACTTGAAGCAATAGATTAAACTGGTATTTTTAATCATTAATGATGTACCCTTAATTACACTGTTGTATTTAACCATTCTATAATGAAATACAGCATTTAGCAACAGCATTCCATGTACAAAAGTGGCAAACGTTTAACAAAAATAAGTATTTCCAGCGAAATGTCTCATTTATAATTTGATGCATGGGAAGACTTAAAGGGACACTCCAGCCACAATATGCACTTTGAAGTTTTGATGCGTGGTCCCTTTAAATGTTTATGGTGTCCTTCTTGCAAATTCAGCTGTCCAGAGCCCCATGCACATGTGTGGAAAGGAGTCTAGTTGATTTCAATGGGAGTGCTTTCCTTCCACTGATTGGATACTTCAAGCAGCCAATCAGTGTGAAGAGATGTCAGACCACAGAGGAGGGGGGATAGGGCTACTGCTTCTGTTTTGGGTAGTTTGCCTTTTTTTCTTAAGGATGCTTATTAAAGTCCACATTATGTTAAACTTAAAAGCATTGAGCTTTAAAATGTACAGTTGGCCTACCATCATTATCCTGATGTTCCAGAAATATATTGACTAAGCATCTTGTGATTTATGGGCCTGCTAGAACATAAGGGTGGCTACAAGGAAGCGGACCCTCCAGCGGCTAAACATGCGGAAAGTTCCTTAAATCGTAAAATAAAAACAAGTAATTTCCTATTTTATCAACCTTTCTTAGAACAATGTTATTGACAACACTGAAGAACCTTTTTGGCACAAAAGAATAACTAATAATTACTCAACGTACACTTAGCTGGTGTAATCCCAGCAAAACAGCATACATTTCATAGAAAACTAGTCCTTTGGCATTAATAATGTGATCTGGATATTACATTATACCGGTATTGATACTTCTTGCCCTTTAATTGCCTATATGTCTAATATTTTCCTTCAACTGGATCATTATTTAGTTTCCATTATTATTTATTAATATTATATATTATCAACACAGGTATTTTTCCCCAAGTGATGGGCGTCCTGGTATGCAAAATACTAAGATCACTGGCGTTCAATACTTCGTGAGAGGAAATACTTTGTTAATTTACTCGACGACTTAAAATGAGTTTTAGTATCACGACATGAATTTTAATATTAACTAGAATACATTTTCTCAGTATAAATAAACTTCATCACAGACCTGATAGTGCCGTTTACCAACCAAAAGATGGCCGCTCTCCTACGCATTCTAGGAGGGCAATCTGCCCGAACAGGCTGAAAACGCCAAAGCTTCAGGCCAGAAGCAAACATGGCGCCGTGGCGTCACTATACGCAGCCAATGATAAGCCGTCCTACTAAAAAGGGATGGCTGGATGTCTCATGTGATTTTTACATAGAAAAAAAGAATGTCACTGCCACATCCCAAAATGGCCGCTGCTTCACCGCTACGTTTGCCGATAGTAGTCACGTGCTTGCGTCTCTGCGCTCCTGGATCTGGCGCCAAGTGCGGTGACTACGAGAAGGGGGCGGAGTTACTGTTGAAGTTTGGCGGGTTCCACAAGAGTAGATTCGGGAATTTCGGGTTGCACGGGTGGTAAGAGTTCGAAGAAGCCAGATAATTATTTTACAGAGGTAATGTTAGTATTCGTAATACTCCTGTCATAAGCTATCTTGTTGTTTGCTACATTCCCCTGTTTAACACCATGCCTCTCAAATGATTATCTTACAGACACTTTATAAAGCCTCAGCAGACTCTGCAGGCTTGTTGCATTAGGGAGAGTAAATACTAACATTAAAGTCGGTTATATACGAAACCAATATCGCGATAACTAACCTAGCATTTGTACAGAAGGAGAGGAGGGCCTTGCTCTCGTCGGCATACAATCTATTTGGAGAGCAAGTACCCTTTTCCTCCCCTGATGTCAGGTACTTTGTATGTATTTGCCTCGCTGGGCTGTCTCTGACAATACTTTGTCTTTCATATGCATTGTTTACAGGTGAAAAAGTCATCATATTTTGAGTAAAGACCTGCCCTGCTCTCCTTTTATGTCCTGTTGGGGGAGGAGGGGGGCTATATAATTGTATTGGCTTGATATATATAAGTGCTGCTTTTGTAAGGGCATCTCAGGGGTTACGGACGTGACATCGGTGTCACTGTATGGCATGTATATTTGTAATGCTGAGCTGACACTTAAATAAGCACAAGACTTTCGCTGTGTACATTCATTCTGCATGCCTGTTCTATTGACTTCTTCTACAACACTTTGATGTCACCAAATAGTCTTGAGTTATTAGCAGTGATGAGGTATTTTTTTCCTGTGATTTCATCTTCATTAGTAGGATGATCACATCAGCTGTTTTCCAGGACGTGTGTATTTCACATGGTACTGTCTGGTGTAAGGTGCTCTGCCATATGTGGAATATATAACAGAGTGATTAACTCCCTTGTGTCAGGACTTTGCGTCCTAGCTTCTTGGATACCAAACACCAAAATGATCACTGAGCGTCTAATACAGCAGTTCTCAACCTGTGGGTCGTGACCCCTTTGTGGTTCGAACGACCCTTTCATAGGGCTCTAAGACCATCGGAAAACACAGATTTCGCAATATATAATTACATAATTTTATGGTTGGGGGTCACCACAACATGAGGAACTGTATTAAAGGGTCGCGGCATTAGGACTGTTGAGAACCACTGTTCTAATATGTCTACTGGATAATGTAGCTGAAATTTAATTTTGTTGCTGCCTTGCCCTCTGGGAATTAATAAAAAGCATCCAGATTGTGCCATTGTGTTTTTTTTCGTTTTTTTTCCCTCTAGATAAGCATGTAAAAGATGTAGTTCTGTCTACGTTACTAAATATCTTAAAGTATTACAGTATTTTGGATACCAAGATTAGGTGGGCATCTGTGCCATTCACTTAATGTCTTTGTATGTTTGCAATTTCATAGTAATTGTAGAAGTTTGTATGAAGCATGGTTCTTAACTTTTTTTTTTTTTTTTTTTTTTTTTATCAGGGACCTTGTGTGGAATCTCATTGAGCAAACATGGAAGGTGTGTATTCTGTAAACTCTTTGCCCTAGTGCACATTTCTTTAAAGTTTTATATGCCGTAGAAACACAATTTAGAAGAAGTGTACCATTTCGCTGTAAAACACCTTGAACCTAATTTGGTCCTTGGTCTTGTCCTTACTTTAAAACAAGCGCAAGGCTAGCATAAGGCTATTTAGAAATCATTCACTGCGTTAACCTGTGCTAGCTCTACTTTGTCAGCTGCCTCGAGATGAACCTTGAGATGAAAGAGCATATTTAAAGAGGTCCTGTTACTTCTCGCATTGCGAGGTCTATGTCTTCACATTAGAAAGCTATTTCATTATTCTAGTCTTATGAGGGATTTCATTTATAGTGATGCAGAGACATTGTTAGCCAGCATTGAGCCAGCTCTTGGAGCAGTATCTACATATACCATACCTAATGCCAAGGTTTGTGTGTTCACAGTATTAAAAAAGTTATGTACTTACATAAAAAATCCCTGTTAATATTAATACTTTCTGCCTCTTAGATGATGCTGATTTAGACCTTTTAACATCATTATTGGAGGAGAACGAAGCTGCGGAGAGAAGTAGTGCTGAGCATGCTGGGCAGCCCAGTATCTCAAGTGATGAGTACGATGAACTTTTTGATGGGGATGAGGATGGATCTTACCATGAAAGTGATAATGCAGCAGAAGGACAAGATGTCGGGGAGGTGAAAGAAGATTTCTTAACCTTGTTTGGAGATATCGATGACATTGACGAGCAATCTTCTAATGAACCTTTATCTAAATCAGAGGACCATCTATCCGCCACCAGCCATGAGAAATCAAAGCAGGAACTGGAAGGTATTAAGTAAAATTAAGCTTGTTTAAGTCTTGTGTACTAGCTATGTTAATACATATTTGGCATCTCCAGAATATAGTTTTTACCTGTCCAAATCTATATCCATAGTGGTTATTGTTCTTTGTTTAAAACCTGGCTGTAGATATTGGGTTGCTGTGTATTTGTAGACACTGATTATGTAGGATGTTTGGCTTTATTACAAACATTGATTATAACTACGTTTCCATCCAAGAAAATCAATCAAGAGCATGAGTTGATGGTACCTCTCATTAAAGGCGAGGTGTATTGCATTGCACTTTTTGATCAGCAAGTCATTTATATATTGTCTTCATCTTTTTTTAATTTAAGATGAACTAAGGAAAATGCAGGAGCGCATGCAAAGATTGCAGGAACAACTACAACAAACTGCTCTTGCAAAGACTCCAAATGCCGACCTCCCAAAGAAATCACCTAGAGACCACATGAGGACATGCGGTAAGCTAGGTCAGTCTATTAGTGTTGCTAATTATATTCTTTGGATGTAATTGGCAAACAAATAGTTGAATGGTTCATACACAATGCTATTACATTCAAATGTTCCGTATAAGGGCTAAGATATGGCAGTTTTCTTCTTTGTAAATCCTGTTCCATTTTGGCTTTAGCAACAAAGGTCCAGTCCAGTCCCTTAATGGAAAGAAACCCCAAGACTGTGCAGGAATCAAGCTCTTTTGCTGCACAGCTCAGTAGCCCACCTGCATCAAAATCCCAGGAAACATTGAAGAGAAAACTCTCTTCATCAGGTAAAGCCCGTTCTCAATTCAGTATCTGTACCTACACAGTTGTACCATGATGTGATTTTAATATATATATTTAAATATAATCCCTACTTTACCTATACATATTGATGTGAATGTCAGTGTCAACATAGTGGTCATATTTGTTTCCTGCAGTGAATAAAACTCCTCCACAAAAAAGATCTCCCACTACTCATCAACCAGAAAAGTCAATTGCCAAGCCCAGTCCTTCCACAGGAACTCCCGGAAAACTCCCTGTTAGTCCACAGATTTCTATTGAGAAATTTTCCGGCCTCAGACTCAGGTACTATGACAAATGCATAAGATTAAAATCCTATTATTGATACTGATTATAATGGATGGATACAGAGGAATAGATTGGAACTGTTCATTATAGTGTAAGAAACTGCATCTGATTGTATTGCGGATGTGAACCTGTTATCCTTTCCATTTCACTACATGTGTGAATTGCCATTCAGGCTTTTGCATTTCAACTCATTTCAAATTATTTTATCACAGACTTCCATTCTTGGTTTTTATATTCTTGGTGTTTCTCTTGTTGGCTATTTCCGTAATTGGGTCTTTCCTTGGAGTTTAAACTCCCATAATGTTGCAGTCAACACAACTTGACCTATACATTTTAGATACTCTTGATTCAAGATTTAATGAACTATGGCATATGTATGTAAGGAACTTAGGTTGCCTATCCATGAGCAAGATAAAAAGGAAATATTTTCTACTATTCATACTCTTAATTGGAGAGCATAATTTGTCTGCCAGGTGCTCACAGGTAATTCCTGGGTCCAAAAGCCACAAGAGGAAAAAGACCAGTTTTGTCCAGGCAGTCAATGTGAGAATCCAGATCCAATAATCGGACACTAATTGTGTGTGTGTATTATATGGCCTTGTGACAGTTCTTGCATTTGAATGCATGAGAATAAACTAGCTTTTTCCATAGGAGACCAAGAGTATCATCTGTGGAGATGGAACGCAAAATGAATGGACGGAAGCTAATAAGACTGTCTCAATTACAAAGCAAAATTGCAGCTGGGAAACTAGAAGATGAAGATTGGGTTACATTTGGTGTAGTTCTGAAAAAAATTACTCCTCAAAGCACCAATAATGTAAGATTTTGTTTCAATAATATCACATGTAACATTTCATCTAGGCAATAGTACTTCTCAATTTTTCTTATGTATTGTCAGCCTCACAATTTTAATAGCCGTATCTATTTTAGTGAGGAGAAATTAACTCTAGTAGAATTAGGGCTGTGTATACTTAACTGTAATTATTCAGTGAAGGCAAAGACCAATGTATTGATAGTCAGCCTCGTATTTTTGTTGAGTAAACCTGAGAAAAAGCTTTTTCTTCTTAGGGGAAAACTTTCAGCATTTGGCGACTGAATGACTTGAAGAGTTTGGATTCGCACATTTCCCTTTTCTTATTTGGTGATGTACACAAAGAACACTGGAAAACAGATCAGGGGACGGTTATTGGCATCCTTAATGCTAATCCAATGAAACCAAAAGAAGGCTCTGATGAGGTAGAGGTTTTGCTGTGGTTTTTCTTCTGTTTTTGTATCTTGGGACTGTTTAGTGTCTCACAGCTGCCGCCCCTGGGCTCCTACTTTAACCCCTTGGCTGCTAAGCCATTTCCCACCCTGGTGCTAAGCTGGTTTTCGGCATTTTGGTGCATCTCACGTTTAAACGCGTTTGTAAGTAAATTTCTTGGGAATAAACTATACAAACCATATATTGTTGTTTTTTTTCAGCACACCCAGCAGATTCTAAATATACCATTTTTATATGTGTATGTCTCATCAGGTTTGCAAAATATAGCCAAAAATGGGGAAAAAAGTGTAATTTTTCACTTCCGACTCAATAAAAACTAGTTTGTAATTTGATTTTTCTAAACTCTAATATCAAAAGCTGTGCTGCTAAATATTTGTAGTAGGGAACCGCTCTAAAATAAATGGAAATTGAGAACAGTAGACTGTTTTTCTAATATTTTATTGCTAAAAGTTACATTTATTAGACTATCACAAAATACATCTTTACGTTTAATGCATGGCTGGTGTGGATTAAACAGCTCTAGCTGCCTGGGATGTTAAAATATGCCAACAAAACTATATATTTTTAGAAACTACACCCCCAGCCGCAGCAAATGAGGTCTTTGTATTTGTATCACAAATCTGACGTGCACAACAAATAAATGAATATCCCACAAAAATTAAGTTAAAAGCGCCAAGTTCATTTGTCTTGCGCACTCCAGTCTTGTGCTACGAATACATGCAGCCCCTCATTTGATGCGCCAAGGGGTGTAGTTTTTGAAAATGTATACTTTATATACCATAATTTAACTTTCCAGCTGTCTAGAGCTGTCTAATTGCAGACATCACCCCTAAATGTTTTAAGACAATTTTTGACAAGATTCTCCAATCTGCCATATCTGAAGTTAAAGTGGTCTAGACATCTGGGAAGTTAAATTAGGGTACATAAAGTACACATTTCATGAAACTACACCCCTTGGCGCTTCAAATGAGGGGTTACATGTATTTCTAGGACAAAAGTTGAGTGCACAAATAATGATGGAATATGTCGCTTTGGCTAGAAAATGTTTTTTCTAACCATAGCGACATGTTCATTTGTGTCTTGCGCACTCCAGGTTTGTACTAGAAACACATGCAGCCCCTCATTTGATGCGCCAAGGGGTGTAGTTTTTGCAAATATGTACTTTTTGTGCCATAATTTAACTTCTTACGTGAGCAGTAATGCCACGTCAAGGCTTCAACCCTAATTACTCAGACGCACACACACCATTCTTTCCCGTTACAATCCCAAAGAAATGATGGTAAAGGGAGAAAAAAAATCACTTTTACAGCAAAAATAAGTTTTGCAGTAAAAATGCAAGGAGCTCCAGGGATGAGATGGTTACTCACGTACCACACAGGCTAAATGGCTGATTTTAATATTTGCAGTTCATCAGGATTTCAAAAATTGTCTCCCTCTACCGTTGGCTAAATTTAGTATTGGCCATTTTTAAAAAGGGAATGTGACTTTTCATAGCTATATGATCACTGAGGTAACATTGGCTACCACGGTGATTATTTAGCTAGAATACTTAAACTTTTTTTGTTTTTTTTAAAGTTAAACTAGGGTATGTTTAGATAATTTAACTTGGGGGTCTCTAGGCAATTTTGATCTTTATCTGCCTTTAGAGACCCCAAATCTTTTATTTTTTAATTTTTTTTTTTACTTATTTTTTTACTTTTTTCACAATTCCAATGGTATATGTTGGGGGTCTGTAGCTGCTTAGATGCCTGAGATACAGGCATCTAAGCAGCATGCCCCCATACCGCTTTAACTGACAATTGTCAGTTATTAATAAAGTTGCGCGGTCGCATCATTGCGCGTGCCATCACCGGCCGGATCGGGTGGCCCCGGTGATCCTCCTCAGTGTGAGGGGCAGATCGCCGGGGTAGGTGGTGATGGGGGTCCACAGACCTCCATAAAGGTAGGAGAGTGCTAGCGACGGCACCATGCCGTCGTTAGCAGTCAAGGGGTTTTAAGTATATGCTTGCTCCTTGTTATCAGCCTTTCAAATATTTGATTTCTTCATATTTAGGTTTGCATATCTGTTGACAACCCTCAAAAAATACTGCTGTTGGGAGAAGCTATGGATTTAGGAAAGTGCAAAGCTCGCAAAAAGAATGGTGATCCTTGTACACAAATGGTCAACCTGGTGAGTTAAGCTTTCTCTGTGTGCTGCTTTTCATAGTAACTATGCAGCGAACACTGTCATACTTTTACAGGAAGGCTTTTTTGGTCTAAAACAGCCTGTTGTATGATACCGGAATAGTCTCTTACCCCTTGGTAATGAGGCTAGATTATCAGCCTTTTTGCTGATGTACAATATTTGTGAGTTACAGGGTGTTTAGTCACATGTCAACCACATTTACAGTACTGTGCTTTTCAACTGCCTGTACACAACATCGCTATTTTATGTAAATACAGATGTTTAGGCGCAATGCTGCGCAAAATTATTCTGCCCCCCTGTTTCTGCCCCCGTCTCTCGTGTTTCTGTACTGTATTTTTAATGTTTAAACACTGAACTACAAAACAAATGACTGCAGTTACAATTGGTTTTCTTTTGGCAAAATTATATTGATTAAAATAAACCAAATGTCATGTATTCAGCCCCTTGTGCTCTAGAAGCTCCTTGTTCACACACAAATTCCCCTAAGGACTCGTCCACGTTCAACACGGATAAATGTAAGGTTATGCACATGGGGAAGAAAAATCCAGGCTGGGAATATGTATTAAATGGGAAAACACTGGGGACAACTGACATGGAAAAGGACTTAGGAGTTTTAGTTAACAGTAAATTTACCTGTAGCGACCAGTGTCAGGCAGCTGCTGCTAAGGCAAATAAAATCATGGGGTGCATCAAAAGGGGCATAGATGCCCACGACAAGGAAATAATTCTACCACTGTACAAGTCACTAGTCAGACCACACATGGAATACTGTGTACAGTACTGGGCACCAGTGTACAAGAAAGATATAGTGGAGCTGGAGAGGGTTCAAAGACGGGCAACCAGAGTAATAAGGGGAATGGGAGGACTACAGTACCCAGAAAGATTATCAGAATTAGGGCTATTTAGTTTGGAAAAAAGACGGCTTAGGGGGGATTTAATAACTATGTATAAATATATAAGGGGACAGTACAGAGATCACTCCCAGGACCTATTTATACCCAGGACTGTATCTATAACAAGGGGACATCCTCTACGGTTGGAGGAAAGAAGGTTTCTACACCAGCACAGACGGGGGTTCTTTACAGTAAGAGCGGTGAGATTATGGAACTCTCTGCCAGAGGAAGTGGTTATGGTAAACTCAATAAAAGGGTTCAAAAGGAGCCTGGACGTGTTTCTTGAAAGCAATAATATTACAAGTTATGGATATTAGATTAATAGGGACAGAACGTTGATCCAGGGATTTATTCTGATTGCCATATTTGGAGTCGGGAAGGAATTTTCCCCCTGGTATGGGGCAATTGGCATCTGCTTCATAAGGGTTTTTTTGCCTTCCTCTGGATCAACACAGTAGGGACACAATATGTATATAGGTTGAACTTGATGGACTTTGGTCTTTTTTCAACCTTATGAACTATGTTACTATGTTACTGTTCTCTACTTGTGATACATTAGGCTTGTAAAGTTTAAGGATAAAATTCCCGTTGAAGAATCAATGGTCTTCATTAGGGCTGCAACAACTAATCGATAAAATCGATAATGAAAATCGTTGCCAACGAATTTCATTATCGATTAGTTGAATCGATTTTTATCGATTATAAAATGAGGGTTTTTCCAGAGCAAACGCTCTGAAAAATACCCCTCATTATATAAACCGTTTCAGTGACTCACAGCAGCAGCTCCTACTTACCAGCCCCTCCCTGTAATCACTGTGACAACTGGCCCCGCCCCCTTCCTTCTCCCAGAAGGCCAGAACCACATGGCTGTGACACTCATCTAACTGTAAGTATAAAATTAATAATTGGGCTGCTGAAAGTTAGGGGAGGTGGGGTTTAATTTAGGGGCAGTTATGGTTAATGGCCCCACGTCACCACGCGGGGGCGCTGCTGCTGCTGTCTGCCCAGGAGTCTGGGCAGACAGCACAGCCACTCCGAGCCGGCCCCCGAGCCTGACGGAGTGATCCTGTAGGCTGAAAACGCGGTTGCAGGAAAACCAGCAATCGTGTTTTCAGCTGCCACAGGCAGCTTCAGGGAAGGGGGTTGTGTGTTGACCTGACCCAACACCCCCCAGCTGCCTGATCGCTCCATGAGAGCGACAGTGCAGCGTTAACCCCTTCAATGCCGTGATCGTGACATTTAGGGGTTAATTTCCATTTTGCAAGGGGCTCTGCTGCTGTTGGTCTGCCTGGAAGCCCAGGCAGACCAGCAACAGCAAAAACGAGCCCCACAAGCCCTTTGATGATTCCTGTAGGCATGGAAGCCTACAGCAGTCATCAGAGACTCCCCCCCTGCAATGGCTGATCTATAGACCAGCAATTGCTTCTCAGCCGCCAGAGGCAGCTTCAGGGACGGGGGAGAGGGTTCTTCGGTCTCCACATGAATGTGGAGAGCAGCCCCAACACCCCCCCTGCTGCCCGATCGCTCCATGAGAGCGACAGTGCAGCGTTAACCCCTTCAATGCCACAATTGTGTATGACACATTCGTGGCATTGCAGGGGTTAACATTTGTCCCCACAAGCTTGTGGGGAGTAAATATCAGTCAATGCTGTGCTCCAATGGAACATCAGCATCGAAAAGAGTTAAAAATAAAAAAAAATTTAAAAAAAAAACAGCACTGACCTAAAAGTCCAGGGTGCTTCGAGGTCAAACGCTGTGAGTTTAGTAAGTGGGCTGATGATGATCCGATCACTCCTATGGAGTGGCATATGTGGGGGGCAGCGTGGAGTGGGATATGTGGGAGGCAGCGTGGCGTGGCATATGTGGGAGGCAGCGTGGAGTGGCATATGTGGGAGGCAGCGTGGAGTGGAATATGTGGGAGGCGGAGTGGAGTGGTATATGTGGGGGGGCAGCGTGGAGTGGCATATGTGGGGGGCAGCGTGGAGTGGCATATGTGGGGGGCAGCGTGGAGTGGTATATGTGGGGGGCAGCGTGGAGTGGCATATGTGGGAGGCAGCGTGGCATGTCTGGGAGGCAGCGTGGCAAGCCTGGGCTCAAACGTGCATAAATTGGGGGGGGCTGGTTGCGAAATAAAGGCAAGAAATTCATTTTATCAGTTTTTTTTTTTATTATGCTGTTTGTATTTAATATAATTTGTTTATTACATTATTTTAAATAAATGAAAAATTTACATTTTTTTTTATCCGATTAATCGAAAAAATAATCGGCCAACTAATCGATTATGAAAATAATCGTTAGTTGCAGCCCTAGTCTTCATGCTCCATGAGATTTGCTGCTTGACTAAACTTGGGTCCTAAACTTGTATGTATGTTATGCACCTTTGAATCTCAAGGCAGGTAATTGCTCTCTGAAGTGTTACTTTTCTTTTCTGTAGAATGACTGTGAATTCTGTCAGTATCATGTGCAAGCTCAGTACAAGAAGGTCAGTGCCAAGAGGGCCGACTTACAGTCCAGCTATTCTGGCCATGTTCCTAAGAAAACAGCCAGAGGTGGAAACGGCCTGAGAGAGCGGCTGTGTCACAGTGGCTTTCACTATGGCGGTGTTTCTTCCATGGCATATGGAGCCTCTCTGTGAGTAAAATACCTCTACTTTTTATTCTCTGAAATACTGTCACTTGTGACCAATACAAGAGAAAAGTGGTACTGATTTAATGTGAGATTCTGAAAAGCTGTATTGTGGATTGGGGACTATTGTGTATTTTTATTTTTTTTTTGTTTCAATTGATCAAATCCTTTTTATAGCTTTGCTAAAGTTTATTAGGTTTAGATAAACAAGTTTTTTTGGTTTTTTTTTTGGTGGGGGCTAAACATGTTAAAATCTTGATTGTATGTCAAACACACACAACTAAAAACAGTTCATGTCTTCATTCTATTAAGGAAACTGGTATTCAAGAATTTTTACAAAAAATCTGTTTCGCTGGTCTGCATGGCATTTGTTGAGACATGCGCGACTACCACCTTCTTAGTAGTTTCTTTCCTTTCAGTGCTACAGCTGCAGCACCCAAGAAAACTGTCCAGACAACACTCTCTAATATGGTGGTTAAGGGAGCAGCAGCCATTGCCTTAGAAGCACGGCAGAAAGTAGGTAAGTATTGATGTTTTTAGTGTACTCCAGGGCATGCCTCATCTAGTCATGTGAATACACTATATGGACAAAAGTATTGGGACACACCTTAACCCCTTCAGTCCCCTATAGACGTACCGGTACGTCCATAAAACGCATCTAAAGAAAACCCTATGGACGTACCGGTACATCCTGACCTTCTTGCAGGTCCATGCCGCTACACGGGAGATACGCCTGTCGTTTGGCAGCCTGGACCTTGCTCGTAAGCTACATTCTAAAGGAAATATATGGGATATTGAGAAAAAAAAAGAGGTAATAGGAGTAAGTGGTTGCAGAATGTAAAACAACCTAGAAATAAGAGCCAAAGGGAGGAATGTGGGTTACAGCTTGTGACTAGATTGCTGTATGCAGATGCTTGGGATCATATATAGAAAGTAGTTATGGCTGCATAAGGTTGGGGGGGGTGGAATCAGGAGAATAGAATGAATATAAAAATGTTTTTGTAAATATACAGGAAAGTCTCTGAGCTTGAATTCTTTCAGTCCTTGCAGATTTCAAGCTTGCAGATTCTTGGGATGTTACAAGGAACAGTTCTTGCACAGTACTTATGATTCTGTCTCGATTTCTTTTAGCTGCTGCTCTGCAAAGCTCCGATGAGCTCAAGCAGTTAATGAGTACACCAACGCCTGGAGCGCTTAACTTAAAAAAGCATTTGTCTAATATAAAAGTTCAAGGTATGCAGCACAATTTCACTTGTCCACCACTATATATAGATCCTGTACTGTTGATCTAGGAAACTATTACGCCCTGTGTATGTATGCATTGCATAAATGGGAAGTTATATGGGCTTTTTTGCCCCAAAGTATGAGAAACCCATGTCTCATTTGTCTTAATGCCTGGTTAAATATTTTGTATTTCCCAAATAGATAATCACTGAATATGAGAGAAACTCAAGATGTGGTTTAGTTCTTCCAAATATACTTCTGTATTATGTGTAGATTATACATTTATTTTTTTTTTGACTCGCATGCGGCTGGTTCTACAATTATTTATAAAACCTGTCTGATTATTGATCTATATAAATTTAAAAAAAAACCTGTCCTTCCAGGGAATATCACAAACCAAGGTCCATCCGTTCAGTCAATATCTGCCACAGAACTTCTGAAACGACAAAAGCAGATGCTGCTGGATGCAAGGAAGAAGCGTGCAGAAGAAATTCAGAAAAGGTTATTTTGCTACACAACCTTTTTTGTTTTTACTCTCCTGGTTTCAAAATTGACAATGTGTTCACATGGTCATCCAAGGATTAATTTTTCTTGACTAGAAATGACCAAAAATGCATTGTTCTCGGCACTAAACGTTTGCACTTGTCCAAAACTACTGCAGTAATGTAGCTGTGTTTAGCCCTCATTTATTTTCGTGGGATTTAAAGACCTGTTTTGGAACATAACTTTTTAATTTTTAAAACCAAATATTTCTATGTACATAATCTATTTTTTTCAAAGATTTCTTGACAGCACTGACAAGTCGGAGCAATTGGGTACAGTGACAACCATAGGAGCTACAGCATTACAGTCTCCAAAGCCAGCTGCAGTATTTCCTAGTGAGCAGAAGATGACCACCCCCAAGTTGGGCCGTGGCTTTTCTGAAGGAGATGATGTTCTTTTCTTTGACGCCTCCCCTCCCAGTGCGCCAAAGCTGAGTGTTTCTGGAGAAGCTAAAAAGGTATTGAGCTGACATGTCAATAGTGTCTTAGTCCCTAAAAGCAATTAGAATTTGTGTGTGTGTGTATATATATATATATATATATATATATATATCTCTATGGATAACGTTGCCATAAAACATCTCATAACTTTGTTGCTTGTAAAATATTCTCTATATGAAGTTACATGTTGCTAGAATGTAATATGTTCAATTACTTGATACTGTCTTTGTATCCAAGTTGGCAATGAGTTAGTTTTCCTACTTTTATATTATGTGATAACCTGGTTGCAGAGCCTGTTCAAACCTCAGGGCCACAGGGTCAACTCAGTCCTTCATCCTTCAGAGGTCAATAGAGTCGTACCATAAATTGGGTAATTACATTTAATTAAATCCTAGAGTCTAACTGGGAGAGGCACTGTATAAATACTAGTTATTTTATGTAGTTAATGTCTTTTTTTTATATATAAAATGCAAAGTACACTTTTTTTTTTTTTGTGTATTTTGTTTAAGCTTCTAGCAATTCGGAAACTACAAGCAAAAGGCCAAACTCTTACAAAGGTGGACCCAAATGGCATCAAAAGGAAACATGCCAGCTCAACAGATGTTGAGCAGGTGGTTAAAAGGGTGGATAAGCACTTACTGTCACCTGAAGGTAATCGGTCCCTCTTAAACTAGATTTCCTTTATAAACGGTATACTTTCCTTTAGGAACTTAATTCTGATTAATATAGCAATTTAGTTTTGTAAAGATAAATAAAAACTTTGTATTATGTGCCTTTGTTGCGGTTTTGTTCACTGAAAACCTGGGTAGTGTTTACAGATTAAAATGAGATGTATTAAAACTTCACCATATGTGTATACTATAGTATCTATATAGATATGTATAGACATAGAGACAGATATAGAGATATAATTATCCTAACATTGTGTAAAATGTTTAAAACAAAAAAACAAAAACTCTCGATATTCGCTTGGCTTATGTCTTTCAGCAAATAGCTGTGAGTTATGCAACTTCTTCTGTAAGCCTGGCAGATTTTAACACATGAAGACTAGAAACTCAGCATTTGTTTCCCTGATCCCTGTATGAACTGTGTATAAATTTGACCATCTTTTCCTTGTGCTCTTCAGCTCCAGATGAGCTGGAACCTGCCATGAAGAAACGTAGGGAGCAGCTGGCCTATATGGAGTCTGAAGAGTTCCAGAATATTCTCAAAGCCAGGTCCAAGCACACTGGAGTCCTCAAAGAGGTATTACAGTTTATGATACAAAGTCGGATTAAGTAGTACACCACTGCCAATCTCTTCTACAGCCTGTTCCATGCATATATCCTCTCTTTGGGGTTGGTTTAATGGATGTGAACATGCTGGAACATGCCATTGCAAATGTGTGATGGGTTTCTTACCATCAGTTTTGTTTCAGCTTGTTCCATTATTAGACCCTTCACCTGTAATCTTGCTTCCCAAAATTATACCTTAGGCAGAAGCAGAGATTCAGGAAAAATATTTTGAACCTCTTGTGAAGAAGGAGCAACTGGAAGACAAGATGAGGAGTATTAAAGAGCAAAAGTGTCGTGTAGTAACCTGTAAAACGGTGAGTAAACTGGCTGGATACTTTGTTAGCTTCTTTTTAATATTTTATTTATTTTGGCTTTTAAAAATGGTGACTCTTCCAGTACCAGGAAATATTTAGGGCTTGTCATTTGGCCCATTGTGCTAAAGGAAAGGGAGAAACTGTTATTTAATTTATAGGAATTTTGTTCCACTTGATGGAATTCATCAGGAAGGCTCTAGGTTTTTACGTTTTGATGGTTTTATTAAATTCAATCATTTTAGGATAGTGTGGTTCTTACACCCAAGTGTAAAAAAAAAAAGAAATGGCACCTTACAAATCCCAGATGTACAACTCCATATGAATGTGTATGTATGGTTAACAAAAAATGTTTTAGTTAATTGTGGGCAATGGCAACTCATCTACTTGAAGGAACTGGATCTGGGAAGTAAAGAATACAGCTACCCCAAGGGTCTCATTTCCACGTGAAACATACGAGCAGTGGACTGCTAAACAAATATATAACTTGTGTGGGAAGGCTAAATGAGAGACAGAAATTAGACTCGTTTGGCAGAAATGTTGAAAATGCTGTGATTCACAAGTGCAAAATTGCATTTCTCCTGAAAGGATTAACATTCTTTTGATCTTTTGTACACAGTGTAAGTTCACACATTATAAACTTCTGGATACTTGCGTTAGCGAAAACCATGATTTCCACTGGCATGATGCTGTGAAACGTTTCTTCAAGTGTGCCTGTGGCAACAGAACCATTTCTCTGGACAGACTGCCCAAGAAGAACTGCAGGTATAACAGTTGTTAAGGAAGGTTCCAGTAGCACCTTTTATTTGTTATACACTTAACCCCTTCAATCCCAGGGGTTTTTGGTACCTCAAGTCCCAGAGCAATTTTGCCATTTTTGCGCTATATCGGTTCAGCGATTATTCTGCAGTGACGCAACCCGCAAGGGAATGCGCGATCGGGCAGTTTAAAATGTTACATCAGATCAGACAGCAGAAAGTCAGGGGGGGAATCCAGGCTGTCAAACAGCCTGATCTCCCGTGCAGCGGCAGGGATGTGTTCCTGACGCTGCGAAAAGGGCTGAACCTACCGGTACGTCAATAGGGGATTCTTGGGATGAGGTTTTTTTGGACGTACAGTACGTCCATAGGGGATTGAAGGAGTTTAAAATAGCCTCGTGATTAGTAAAATGTAGAAGTCATCAAACACAATATATGGCCAAACGAATGAGGACACCCCCCCTCAATCTCATTACGTTTTGGTGTTAAAGCCATTCCTATTCCAAATGGGTGTATAAAATGACGCACATAGGCAGCCGTCTCCATAGGCAAACGGTAGCATGGGGCATGCGGTCATTTGTTATGGCACTTGTCATATGAAGCCACCTTTGCTACGTCAGTCCAGTTAGTGCTATTGTAAAGTGGAAGTAGTAGTAGTGGATCATGTACACTTACAAATTGTCTGGAATTCTACAGAGGGCAAACTGCCTCTGTAAATCAACACAAGCACTGTCAGGAGCTTCATGAAATCTGTATTGCACAAACCAAAGATCACTGTATGTAATGCTGAGCTTCGGCTGGAGTGGTGTAACGCACACGCTCACTGGATTCTGCAGCAGTGATTAACTTCACTATCTGGAAGTTTGTGTTAGGTAGATTTCTCCTGGCATCCACCAACCAAATGCATAATGCCTACTGTAAAGTCTGCACAGAGCCCTGACCTCAACCCCACTGGACCTTTGGCATGCCGAGTGTTAGGCCAACATTGGCGCCTGAACGCACAAATGCTCTTTTGGCTGAATGGGTGCAAATGGCCACAGACACACTCCGAAATCTTATGCCAAGCCTTCCCAGAAGAGTGGAGGCTGCAAAGAGGGGGCAACTCAATATTAATGTCCATTCTTTTGGAATGTGATGTCCAATAAGATTAGTCAGATGTCCACATGCTTTTGGTCATAGTGTACATTCATTTAGTCACGGAATCATGTAGGTTGTTACCTACTGTGCTGAGAGCTCTATTCTGCATAGCGTTAGCCATGTTGGATACAGTTTTACATTTCACTAAGAAGTTAGGTGACTCTGTATTTATATAATGTGCCTATTTTTTTTCTCCTTCAGCAACTGTGGGCTCTTCAAGTGGGAGAGAGATGGCATGCTTAAGGTAACATTTTGTCTATTACACACTGCCTACGTAGCTTGTAGCTGCCTATGACTATTTTTGTAAATGCTGCCTTCACTAGTAAGACTATCATGGCATTTTATTTTGTCTACTGCGCACTGTATGTCATCTTGCTTAAAAACCAGTTTTAAAATGTACAACCTTCTAGAACGATGTCTTTTAGTAATGGAAAACATTACATTTTAAACAAAACGGTAAATGATCTTTCATGTATACAGACTTGGGAGGTAGAGGCATGAAGGTGGTAAGGCCACATTTACAAAATGAACAGGATGCATTAATTATCAATTGTGAGAAACCTGCAGAAGCAATAAAATTATTGGTGCCAATACTGTAAATCAGGTGCATAGGCTGTAAAACACTTTGATCCCCTGGTAATATAGTTTATTCATTGCTACTGATTTTAATATCCGACTTACTCCGAATAAGTTGTTTGTGTTGAGCTGATGGCAGTAGTTTTACAGATGGTCTGTTTGGATGGTGCATTTATGTAAACTTTTTGCGTTTTCATAGGAGAAACGTGGACCGAAAATTGGAGGAGAAACACTATTGCCAAGAGGAGAAGAGCACGCTAAATTCCTTAATAGTCTCAAATGAGCTCGTAGGACAGACTCCTTTTGAATGACATGTGATATAAGATGGGTTACGGGTATGTGTGCTGTGTCTCAGAACTCTCTCATTCTGCACATTGCCATACAGAAAATTCATTCATTAGCTTTGTTTGATGGAAGTAAGTTAAATTTTTTTATCAATGGCTCATAAAAGTACACAATACACTCAATTAAATGCTGCTATGTTTTGCCTCTGGGAGGCTTATTCTAGAGACTCTTCAATCCCCCCCCCCCCCCCCAAACTAGTCTTTCTAATCAAGCAGAATATGGGACCTGGGTTTCTTTTTTAATATGCTGCTTGTTTTTAATAGATAACACTGCTAATCTGTTTCATATTTAACATTAATATTTTATTGTCCAAAGTCTTTGAATCGTGGTGTTAGTCCCCTTTTTTAAATGTCTGTGTCACCAATATGCCTAAAAAACGCATTAAACATAAGTTTATGTTCGTGAGACGTGTTCATGTTACCAGTCATTTTAGCGGGTTGTATTTCTTTTCTTTTTTTTTTTTTCCTTTGGACTCTCTCAAAGCTCAATCTTTGAACACTTTTTTTTTGGGGGGGGGGGGGGTCCATCCCCATTTTCTTTCACTGCAGATGAGTGTTCCACAGTAAATGCTATATCATTAAAAAAAAGATTGAGTATTCTAGCCAGAAGAATAGGTCAGTCTGTAAGGGTTGTCAATCAAGTATCTTGTCTTTTTAAAGTGTGTAAATATGTACCTGTCCTGATATTTTATTTGAAATGCTTGTTCTGGTTACAGTATGTATAAATGCATGGAAGGAACTGTCTTGGTCGTGTTTCTGTAAAGCATTGTATAACTGCTACTAATAAATGTGAAATGACTTGTATGAAGTCTGATGTGATGTCTGAATCGCATTTTAAAAGCAAATTTTGTACATATCTGTTTTTTTGTTTTATTTGGGTTTCAAATTACATACAAGATTACATAAATTATTTGTCTTTCTCTGCACGTAATCTCTGCTATCCCCCCCAAATGTTAAATTCTGGGGGGCGGGGGCCCATACACGCCTTACTACAGAGCAGGTTATAAAAATGCTGACTTAATCACTGCTCCCCAAAAAAAATAGGCGAAAGTAACAAACTTACAACACAAAGTATAAGCAACAAACAATTAATTAGGACTTTGAAGGGGAAAACACTGGGTGTGAACTATTTAAAACCAGTACTACTCTTAGATGTTCTGGCGCTGGTAAAGGTAAGAGGGAGACAGTCCGTCATAATGCCACTGGCGCCATTGTTCAATTTGTTCACGGCTCCGTTCTTCTTGTTCTACGGAGGAATTTGAAAACCAAATATAATTGATAAAACATTTGAATATCAAAACTAAAGTAACGTAACCCAGCGTCAGCTTCCTTCTACAGCTGTGTTTCTCAAACCTTTTCCAATCCGTAAATACCATTGAAAACCCGTCCAACTTACTGTTACGGAACCTCCTGGGCCTCTAAAAATAAAACGGAGGGAAAAAATCCCAAAACGTCTTCATTGTATGTTAAAATAAGATACGCAAGGACCTTAAGTAATAGCAACCGAGAATATGCTATACTGTTGTTCATGAAGAAGGTGAATAGCGGGTGATTAACCAAAATATGAAGAAGCTAAAATATGTTTCCTCTTCATGAAAGGATTCTGTAATACGTCTCCATGGAGTAACTTCCCCCAGCAAACAGCGTATGGTCAATATTTCCATAAGACATCAGACTTAAATGTGTTTGGACAAGAAGGAAAATATGGATCTTGTCTGCACACAAACATCTCGTCAAAGTAATACACGCAGACACCACTGTATCTGACTAACGCTTTCTTACCATCCTGCTCTTCCTCCACGTAATTCTCAAACTCATTTCTCTGTTCTTCGTAATATTCTCTCCTGCGCTCATCAGCTGCCAGCTTTTGGCGGTTTTCCACTGAAACATACATTAAATGAAGCCAGCATTATGTAAATGTCTATCAAATGTGGTGTAATGAATACATGCTCAATATATAGTCTCGTAACTGGAACAAGACCACTTGCGTATTAAGTCAGCTTGTAAAGGCACTCAATGTCCAGCATTCATGGCCAGATCAAATCTGTAACATGATTGATCCTTTTATCTGAAAAAGTGAAGGCCCCCCCCCTCTGTACATACACACCTTTCTATACCCTGCTAAGTTCCTATGTGATAAAATCTGCAATGCAAATTGGCCCCTAACTTTCCAGTAGGCTGGTGTGTCATAGCATAGCTGGGAAGAATGTGTTGTAAGAGCATGAACCTAAGGCTTCTGATGCCTGTACATGCACAAACAAGTAATGCTCTTGGTTCACACATGCACATTTATATATATGTGTGTGTAGGAAATATACAAAGTAAAAAGCTGCACCCTTGTGTCGGCTTAGATCACTTCAGTGCAGCAGAATTAATGGTGTTACCTATGCTGTGCTGTCAAGAGAAATACTTGAATTGGGCCTTTTTTGTTCACTTCTGTAGAATCCATATAGGCAGCTTTACATTTACAGCATTACAAATCAGACCAATGGGATAACGTGTTGAACCGGACCACTATTTGTCCATCTCCCACAATGTCCAATTAATAACGTGTGCTTGGTTATTTGACAATTGTACTGTTCATGATAGACACCTTAACAACGATACAAACTAAATACTTTACAGTGCATCACCAGTTACTCTTCTACATTACTTTTTTTAAAGCACTATTGTATGTTAAAGCAATGGTTGTTTTGCATATTAGTATTTGTTCTGGGTGTTGGCACATGAACATTCTCTATTTCCTTTTTTTCCCTGAGTATTCTCGATCTTCAGTCTTTAATTCACCTGGATGTGGCTTGTTCTTCAGGAATTATTACATAATGATAACTTGCTCACCTATATTTAATGGGTTATAATGTGTGTATTGACAAATAAATCTAGACCCATCATTTATACACCATAATTACAGTCTGTTCCCCGTTTCCTTCCCAGAATGTATTTAGTGGCTTTAAAGTAGGTGGTTAAACAGGTTCCCCACAACTCAAACAGGAGAACTAGAAAGTAACATTACTGCTGGGCTACAAAGCAAGGCATTCATAGAATTTCTTGCATGGTGACTACAGTGATGTTACTTCTATGTTTTCATTTGCATTTTGTAGGATATGTTCTTCCACAGTAGGGGTATCAGGGGCATTAAACCACCTGTTTAAGAATAAAATGTAGGGCCACCAAGCCAATGCTTGAATTTCTTTTTTTAATCTTCACTTCTGTTTTTTTATATCTATTTTGTGGGGTTCTTAAGTGTTTTATTTTTAAATGGACCCATTTTCTGAGCTTAAAATTAAAACTTAAGGGCCCTGGTTAACAATAATGGAGTATGGTAATTTAAAAACAAAAAAAAATTTCAGGTCTTTGGGTGACAAGGTGGGTAAAACCGCCACTGCTCTGGAAGTTACTTGGGTATGAGGGTGTAGGACCCACTTACAGCTATTTACTGTATATTGGTAGTAGAGAACATGGGTTATGGGCACCCATCATACTGGCACACATATTTAAACACACTCTCACACTTATATAAATTTACACGCTCACGGTAACACACATTCCTGCTTACATATACTTGCACTAACACAGAGATACTGACACACACTTACATGCTAACACATAGCCCCCTCACACACTTACACATTCATGCTCACATACACATTCATACTCACATACACATTCATGCTAACTGGCATTCGTGTTCCAGGTCGGATTGGCCATTTGTGAACAATTTTGGACTGGCACGGGAGGGGGGACCCTGGTCTTGGAAAACCAAAAAGTGTGAATACAATGAACATCATTCTTAATATGATACAGATATAATGCTTTGCAGATATTTGGCGAAATTTGGCAAAGTGAGTCTGAAAATCAGCTTCATCAATTTGGTGGTATTGACAGTTCAATGCCATCTATCTATACATCTATCGCCGCTTATCCATATGTCTTATATGCTTCTAGCATTAAAGGCACAAATACATCTGCCATAAACCAATTAATTAGAACACCACTTTAGAACGTAACTTCATATTGTAGTTTAATTCTATAATGTCTTACTTTGAGTAAACTAATCTTATCAGAGCATAACTGTACAGTCAGAATAATAATATTATTTCTTTCCCTCCTTTTCAAGAACAGATAGTGTTAGCGTGTATGCACAGTGCAAGCTGTTACAGAAGTTAAGAGGAGTTATGAAGAAGGTATGAAGCGTTCTAAGAATCCCCCCCAGTTCTTTCTCCATGCTGCCCTGCGCCTCCTGCAGCAGCCTGGTGCTGTCCAGCACATACCACAGATACTGTGCCGCTCTGTCTGTAACATGCCTCAAGTACTGTGCCGCTCTGTGTAACATGCCTCAAATACTGTGCCGCTCTGTCTTGCACAAGCTCTCAAAGTTTTTCATTGTACAAGGTAATGTAAACATCCTTCCAGGTGGAATAACTATAACTTAACCCCTTCCCTCTAGGTGATTGCTCAGCAAAGTTATTCCATCCTTTCGTTGTGAAGTCAAACAACCAGAGCCCTCCACGCCTTCAGTTTGTATTCATTAAATTCAACATGTTATTGCCGGTACAACTCATTGTACATACCGTTAACGTGCACATAAGAGAAACTAATAATTCAAGGGTGCACTTACGGTATTATGACATAGTACACAATACTATACATATCTTAATTATTGGGACTTGATTCTACAAACATACCGTATTCATATTTTTAGCATTCTAAACAAAGCTTGGTACAAGCAGGTAAGAGTCATGTAAAATAATCTAGCAGCGGGAGGATCTTTCACAGCACCTACCATAGGCAGGTTGTGAGGATAGAAAATTGTCAGAAAAAATAAATGTAAATTAGTCTAAATAATAGCTTTGGTTGGGTCATCGTGTCCAAAGATAACACACACAAGCATCTCAGGGATATGTACAGTGCTAGCAGGATCCTGAATTATTTAAAGGAAACTGGGATAAAAAAAATTAAACATATTGGCAAGAAACAAACACCCTCACCATTTATTTCATCCTGGGATTTAGGTGATCTCTTGCTACGTTTCTTGAAGAAGTTTGTAGCCTCGGTTTCTTTCATGAAAATCTTCTTTTTCAAATCTAGGTGGAAAGGGACATGTAAAAACACTTTCATATTTCTGATTCGGTCTACGGCTAATGCGCGAGTACCTTCTACAGCTTGGAGCTTGGTTATACAAAGTGTGTCTAGGAGTAGAAACACTTCTCCACCAAACTTTTCTGTTCTATTGTTTTTTAAGTTCTTGGTAGATACTGATCCCATTTCACTAATTTGTACGCTATAAAACAAACCCAAGGCTGAAAGGCTTACTCGTGGGAGATACTTACTCTCTTTTCTCTCAGCAGCCCCATCATCACTGCTTCTGACGGCTGCACTTTCACACTCCTGCAAAACTGGAGAATTGGACACAGATGTTACATGTTGGTTCCTACAACTGGTACACTGATGATACAATACCAGTTTCTTCCACCAAAGCTTCTCATCACAGCAGCCTCAATCTATGTTTTGAGTGGATTATGAATCATACATTCTACTGTTTCAAAAAAGTTTCATATTGTCTGAAACTGGTTGACCTGGATACATGGCTGGAGTCAAAATAATTACTACACGGCAAACATAAACCACATTTTATTAATTATAAAGTTGATATAGAGTCTGACATCACAAACTCAGTTTATACAATCTTAATTAGAATTATCTTGTTTATACATTTTTTCTGTAGGAAGCTGGTTTGCGAAATGCATCACGTATACATTTGCTACCTAGTCATCTGAATATTTGCAGCTTATCGCATCTGATCGGTGTTAATAAAACCATTTAATAATTTTTAGTGCATTTCATATCTACCAATCTACATGGATAAAGTCACCGAGATCAGTAGTGCATTCTCAGAATATTACCATCTGCATTGCTATAGCTTTTCTTTATTAATCTAAAATGAAATATTGTTCTAAATATTCTATTAATGCCACTTACTTGCTAGCAGCACCACGGCTGCTGCACAGGACAGAAGCAGGACTTGTTTCCAGCTCATCTTTTGCTGAGTATTTCGTGCCTTGTCAATATTCTGAAAAGGACTGAGAGAAGGTTACAAATTCCTCATGTGTCAGGAAGGTAATGCAGGAATCTGGAATGCTACGGAGAAGGAGGAGCAAGAACTGAGTGCTAGTGGCCTCAACAAACACAACATTCTTGCAATCTGCCACCCAAGAACTCATGGCCACTATCCTGGGCAAATGACCACATTTTTAATTAAAATTTGTCCAATCAAGCACTTTGGGGTTAAAAAAAATCCATGTTGATATTTACGGTTACTCAGCATGGATCTGCACCAATAGGGAGGAGAGATAAAGTGATGAAGGAGACAATTGAAGACAACAAAAAAAAGCGTGTTTCCAAAACGTAGTAGAACATGCAAGGCGTTTATGGTGATATGTTGGTGTGAGCACCTGAAACAAAGATAAAATAGGGTAATAGACATTAAAAAACTAAAATATACATACATAAAAACCTAATAAAAAAAACAATGATACAAATGTTGTACAAATAATATTATTGTTAATCAATAAGGTGATTATTATGACTGTATGATGCTGTGCTCCTGAAACGTTTCACCGTTACGGCTTCTTCAGAGGTCACTAGCAAATGTAACTATTTAACCTTTTCTAAGTATTATTGTTGAGGGAGGTGTTATATAGAGAAGTATGCTGAACACGGCAGAAAGTGGCGCATGCGGTTATAGCTATTAGCCACACACTGGAAGCAAAAGTAATCATAGCTCCTTTAAGGTTCAGGGAGTATATGGCGGTGGATTGGTAAATTGTGGCATATGGTAATATGTGTGTATTCCTTGTTGTCCTCAGATAAGGAGGCTATTTGGTGTTGACGCTGATGTTATATGCTGTGTTATATTTAATGTGTTGTCCCTCAGAGAGAGGTATACGTGGTCTGTTCCTAGCCTGATATATGAATATCGGTCCAATTTATTTATTTACATTAACATTTTATTCTGTTTCATGCTGTCATGGGTGATTTAGAGAAATCACAGGACTACTTGAGCTAAATCATCAGGTTTCTTGTAAAGGTATCTAGTTTCCTTTTTTGTCTGATTTAACTGATTTAATCTATTTTACAACAAAGACATTTGTACAATAATCCAAAGTACAATGTCTAGTGTCCTGAAAACGTACTTAATACAAGATGAAACATTTGGATTGGAGACTCATCCAAGTCAGGACTAATGTCCCTATTGAGGCACAAAAGAGATTGCTTTAATTACACATGAATAAAAGGGACATGTTATCGGAGAAATGTTTTAAAAAAAGAAAAAAAAATATTACATTTTCCAAAAACTCAAGTAATTTTTTTCCAGTACGCTTCATACTCATGCCATGACAGGGTGATGTTCTTAACCTATAAGATCGAATTCTGAATTATTTCTCAAAAAGCATTCATGGAGACAAGCTGAGTTTAAGGGTCATTAATTTTTCTGTAGAAGCAACAAAGCAGTTAATATATTTTTGCTCAATTTACTGCCATTTTCAAAACATAGTTACAGTGTTAGAGAAAACGAAGTAACAGAATATAAATGAGGCCATTTAAACAAACAGTATTAAAGCTTCGTCTGTGTGTCTGCCTTGCCTCCTGTTGCAGGTCTTCACCGGAGTGAATATATGGTTTGTACTCAGAATGTTGGCACAATCTTCCTGCACAGAACCGAGACTGAGGAGCTAGTGATCCGGCTGAAAGCAACTTTTCCAAGAAGGACGTATCATCGCCATGTCAAGACCTTCCAGTCATTAATGTTGGTAATCTTACCTTCTACTTTTCCAGTGAGCAGCATGTGAACTATGCACAACAATATGCTCAGTATAATAGGGCTTTCTAGGTAAACGACAAGCTTCTATGGACACCTCAAAGAATAGAGCCTTCATTTCTTGACTCTACAATACTGTATGACAAACCTACTTTCCATTATATTCATTAAAATGTTACTTTTACGAGACTGTACTTGTGTCATGAGCTAAGATGTGGGTTGGAAGTGTTCCATGCCGTCTAGAATGACAGAAAGACAAATATCGAATATACTGTAGGCGAAGTAAGACAGAGCTTCTCTTTCTTCACGCTTCTCTTTTTTTGTAAAACCCGCCAATTGGTGATTGCGCTTGTAAAGCACTGCCTCAGTAAATCAAGCTCATCCATTCTCTGATTTTGGGTTTAAATAACCTGAAATGGATTTCTTTCACCTTTTATGAACCCGGACGCATCTTGGTATTCATGCTAGCATCACATTTCCTCAGGTTTAATCAAAACTCTTTGATCTTCCATTTATTTTAGTACCTCTAATCACAGTCTCAGCTATAAGTACCGTATTTGCTCGATTATAAGACGAGGTTTTTTTCAGAGCAAATCGGGGTCGTCTTATAATCAGACCTCAAATAGAGGTCTGACTATGAGACTAAGATCCAGATCCCCCGCATCGCTGCAGGGAACCTGGATTCCTTCTGTCTCCCCCCATTTAACACTCCCTCCCCCCACACTTACCGGTGCTTCCAATTTCCTGCTGTATAGCGGGGTAGCAGGTAGACGTCCACGCGTTCCACAGGTGCGGGGAACTCTGATCTCTGACAGTTGGGGAAGGTCTGCATCCGGCTGCAGCGTAAGGAAGACTGCTGCCCCGGTATACAGCAGGAAACTGGAAGCACCGGTAAGTGTGTGTGTGTGGGGGGGGAGTGTTAAATGGGGGGATAGGGCATTTCTGGAGGCAGAGTGCTCTATGAAATGCCTTTTGACCCCCTGAACGCCACTCTGCCTCCTGAAATGCCTTATACCTTCCTATATGCCACTCTGCCCCATAATATGCCTTTTAACCCCCTAAATGCCAGAGTGGCATATAGGGGTATAAGGCATTTCTGGAGGCAGAGTGGCACATGGGGGGTCAAAAGGCATCTCATGGGGCACAGTGGCATATAGAGGGTTAAAAGGCATATCATGGGCCACAGTGCCATATTGGAGTGGCAAGCCTGGGGGCAGATGTGCGTAACTGGGGGCAGGTTGGAAAATACAAGGAAATAAAAACAAAAAAATATTTTTCTCAATCATAGCTTTTATTAAAAAATGTAATAGTTTACATGAATTAACATTTACTGGTAAAACTTTTTTCCTATAGGGTCGTCTTATATTCAGGCTTTTTCTTTTTTTCCTAAATTAATATTCAGATTTTGGGGGGTCGTCTTATAATCAGGGTCGTCTTATAATCGAGCAAATACGGTATTTATATTTGAATAACGGAGGTCTGTGTCCCCGCTCTCCATGCAACCTTGGGTAATACACGATCACTAAACATAATGGTCAGCCTCAACTTTGATCTAATTAACTTTTTTTACTGCACATAGCAAGATCCATTTTTAGGTTTTTGGGGCCATATGTTAAAGAAAACAAGCAAATCAGTAACTAAGGTGAAACTACAGGAAAGCCCTAAAATCCCATCCTTCTCTTCAACATAAAGAGTATACTGTATGTCTTCCTCAAATAGTCAAAGGAAAACTCCCACCATTATTTATAAAAAGTATCATATTAAAGAGTTTTCAAAAATATTTTGTTTTCTGTTTAAAAACGGTCCCAGTTCTAAGATAATACAATACTTTCACACAGCTATTTGTTATGTGTGTTTGTTCAAACTTCATTATTTTAGCCCAATCCACTAGACAAACCCCCTACCCCTTATCATACTGCCTTTTTTGTAAAGGAGAGAGAGAGGCTCGTTCGGGGAAGAGTTTTCATTGAGCGCTTGGCCTCCCTCTCCTTGGATCCCCGCACGAACCCTCCATTTGAGGGGGAAATGGGCAGGGAGGATTCGCGTGTCGGCCCGGAGAAGTGGAGAAGCAGCACTTCTCCCAGAATCAGGGCACTCGGTGCCGGATCAGGTAGGAGTCTCAATGCAGGGACAGGTTCAGGTTCAGAACATGGCTGTAGGCAGGCTGATGTGTCCAGTTCAGAGCTTTAGCTTTTCTCTTGGGCTCCATCTTTAGGTGTTCAGAGAGAGCAGGATAAAAATAGGCAGGAAAGTGGAAGCCCACTGGCAGGGCACACGACTAGGAAGCCCACTGGCAGGGCAGATGGCTAGGAAGACCACGGGCAGGACCCACGGCAAGGAAGTTCACAGGCAGGGCAGAGGGCTAGGAAGCAGTCGGACAGGTAGGTACGTCTGGGACATGTCGGGGTCTGGTACACAAATCGGGATCTTGAAGTAGCCAAGAGTCATACACGGAAAACAGAGCAGATGCAGAAACGCAGTAGGTCAGTATACAGGTCCAGGAACACAATGCTCTAGCAATGAGGCTAGGCTGATGCCGGGTTTATATTGAGCCTTAATTGACCAAATGAGGGGCAGGTGTTTCAACAGCATTAGGGCAAAGCATGGTCCAAGGAGAGGCAGGAGGTCTCTGCAATCCAAGATCCACCCGGTGGAGTAGCGGATAGTTGATTTACCTAGATTCCACAGGGTTGCAGGTTTGAACCCCTGTGGTGCCTGACACTTGGGTGCTGGGCAAGTCCTATGAGTGCAATCTGGGTGCTGAGCAAGTCCTATGAATGCAATCTGGGTGCTGGGCAAGTCCTATGGATGCAACCTGGGTGCTGGGCAAGTCCTGTGGCTGGAACCTGGGTGCTGGGCAAGTCCTTTGGATGTAATTTGGGTGCTGGGCAAGTCCTGTGGGTGCAAACTGGGTGCTAGGCATGTCCTTTGGATGTAACTTTGTGTGCTGAGCAAGTCCTGTGGATCCAATCTTGGTGCTGTACCACTGTAAGCGTCTGGCTATGGGAGTTATGCTGTACCACTGTACGTGAGTGGCATGTTAAGAGGTGGAGTGGTATATAAAATGTGTGTGGTTAGAGTGGTTGTGTTTTTTAAGGGGAGGAGTTAGCACTATCGCCAATGATTTGCACCCAGGCATCAGTGACCCTAGGCTCGTTTTAAATTTTTATACTGCCCAGTAATTTTTTAGAAGCCTGTATATGGGGATTTAAAGGGTAGATGATCGCAAGATATGATGTCACATTTTCTATGATAAAAGTAACTAAAAGTTTGGGGTTTGCAAAATCCTATTATTTTCCCTGCCATCCCAGGTGACACTAAGGATAGACTCCTCCTCCGTACCTGATATGGCAGGACTCAAAACTTTAAAAGGGCCCTCCCCTCCTACTAACACCAGTGTTTTTTTTCCTGCCATACCAGGTATTTTTCTAGGCTCTAGGTTGAGCCGTTTCCCCGGGCTAAGCCCCCATTCCTGGGGGATACCTTGCACCTCAGCCTGATGGCTGGTGCTGCGTCCCCCAAACTCTTGTCCCGGTCGCGGCGGTGTTCGCGGCTGCGGTAGCACCGTCGTCCCGGCGGTGATCGTGGCGGCACCGTCGTCCCGGCGGTGATCGCGGCCGCCGTCCTGGCGGTTAGCACGGCAACTCCTCCGGCCGTGTTTACGGTGATACCGGCAGGTTGCCGGCACCTCCTTAGCCGGGGACGCCTGCCGGTCTGGCTGCTCAGCGTACAGATGCCGCTGTTGCGGCTTACTGGCTTCGGCCAGTATGGCGTCTGATGTCTTCCGGTTTTGGGCTTCTGCACTTCTGGTTGTGCGTTCCAAGCCTCGTTTTGGTCAAAATTTTACATTTTGGCGCCAAACTCTCTGCTGTTGCAGATTCCAGCCTAATTTCAGCTCCTTTCACTGTATATATATAGAAGGTAAGTGATTTGGATGCTGTGTGTGTTCCTGCTGTTTTCTTTTGGTCAGGTGCTGTTGCATCTTTCATCATGTCGGCCCCTGATAATTCTGAGCCGCCCTCTGTTGAGGACAAGCCTAAGAAAGCTGTTATGAAGTCTAAACATGCCCAATGCTCTGGGTGTCACAAGGCTTTGCAGGATTCAAGGAAGAAACTCTGCTCCGCTTGCCTGAGGTCTGTAGCGGATTCTGAGCCGTCTGGGGGTAGGGAATTTTTGGTCTGGCTTAAAGAGGAGATGCAGTCTACCTTCTCTGCCTTCCGTCAGACGGTTCCTGTTCCTGTTCCTGCCTATCATCACCTTCCCGCGGTACAAGACCCTGCTCTCCTGGGACGTCAGCCCTTGTTCTCAGACTCTGAGTTTGATTATCCTGAGGTAGAGGAAGGTTCCTCAGAGGAAGGAGAGATCCGGGAGGAAAGTTCTTTTTTATTCCCGGTGGAGGAAATTGAGACTTTAATTTCTGCTGTGAGGTCAGCTATGCATTTGGAGGAGGCCTCCACCCAGGAAAATGACTCTTTCTTTGGTGCCAGCTTCTCCAAGCAGTCTGCCTCGTTTCCTGTTCATCCTGCGCTTTCTGACATTATCAAGCAGGAATGGAACCACCCGGAAAGGAGGGTTAACCCGTCCAGACGGGTTAAACGCATGTTTCCCTTTGATGAGAACTTTGCTGATTTTTGTGCTACCCCGCTGGTGGATACTGCTGTTATGAAGGTCTCCAGGAAGACTACTCTGCCGCTTGAGGATGGCTCTCATTTTTCTGACCATATGGAAAAGAAAGCCGAAGCTGCAGTTAAGAAATCTGTCGAGGCTTCAGCTGCGACCTTTAAACCTGGAATTGCTTCTGCCTCAGTTTCCAGAGCTGTCAAAGTTTGGCTCTCCCAGATCGAGGAGGATATTGCTGCCAAAACCCCCAGGGAGACTATCCTCAAGAATGTTGCTGCCGTGAGATTGGCCGTGGATTTTCTCTGTGATGCCTCAATTGAAAACATCAGAATGACGGCCAGAGCTTCGGCGCTTTCGGTGGCAGCTAGAAGAGCCTTGTGGCTTAAGGCCTGGGCGGCGGATAATGCCTCTAAGAACAAGCTTCTTAATATCCCTTTTAAGGGCAAGACTTTATTTGGGGAAGAGCTGGAGTCCCTTTTGGAGAAGACCACAGGGGACAAGCCTTGGATTCCTTTAACGAAAGCCTCCTTCGAAAAGACGGCAGTCCTTTCGGCCTTTTTTCCCGGGACAATCTAGAGCCCATAGTTCTAGATTCAACCCCTCGTCTAGGGAACAAAACTTTCGAGGCAGATTCCCTCGTGGAAGGGGGAGATTTGACAGGATCGCCTTCCCCAAAGCGTTTCAAGACCCCAAGAACGCTGCATGACGCCTCCTCCATTCCGGTGGGAGGAAGGCTCCGTTTTTTCACCGACAGTTGCTTCTCACTCACCCGAGACCCTTGGGTGAGAGCCATTGTATCGCACGGCTATCAACTTCAATTCCGGACCAGACCTTCAGACCGTTTTTTGATCTCCCACCTTCCTCCAGACCAGGCAAGGCGGTCGGTCCTGTTATCCACCATTCAGCAGTTGTCAGACCTCAGAGTCCTGGTTCCTGTCCCCTGGCCAGAATTGGGCCAAGGGGTTTATTCTCCGGTTTTTCTGGTCCCCAAGAGACCGGGTGGTCTTCGCTTAATCATAGACTTGCGTTTTTTGAACAGTCACCTCCAGTTCATCAGGTTCAGGATGGAAACCGTAAGATCCACCCTCGACACCTTATGCCTCAACGACTTTATGGCTTCATTAGACCTAAAGGATGCATATTTCCACGTTCCCATCCATCCGTCTCATCAACGTTTCCTGAGAGTGGCGATTCCTCGGGGTTCAACTGTCCAGCATTTCCAGTTTCAAGCCCTTCCATTCGGATTGTCGGCAGCACCAAGAGTCTTCACAAAACTTTTGGCAGTCGTGGCGGCCCATCTCCGTGTCCAGGGAATTTCAGTCATTCCTTATCTGGACGATCCATGCCCGGTCGGCGCAGATTCTTCGAGTTCATCTTTCCACGGTGGTCACCACATTACAAGATCTTGGCTGGATTCTGAACTGGGACAAATCCTGCACCGTTCCCTCTCAACATCTAGTGTTCCTGGGTCTTCGTCTGGATTCCTGCTCCGGGAAAGCTTTCCTTCCGACTGCCAGAATAGAGGGGATTCGATTCCTAGTACGCAGGATTCGCTCTGCGCACCGCAGCTCCTTACGGTTATGTATGTCCCTGCTGGGCAAGATGGTCTCCGCAAATTATGCAGTGCCCTGGGCTCTGGCCCACATGAGAATACTTCAGGGATTTGTCCTCAACCATCTGGAAGACAACCCATTGGCTCTGGACAGGCGTGTCTGTCTTCCTCCGCAGGTCAGAGCTTCCCTCTCCTGGTGGCTCCAACAGACCGTCCTTGCCACAGGGAGAAGATGGTCTCTTGTCTCCAAGGTACTTCTCACCACCGACGCCAGCGTCAAGAGATGGGGAGCTACGTATCAAGACCTGTTTGTGCAGGGTCTCTGGTCTCCGGCTACGAAACTTCTTCCCTCGAACTGTCTGGAGTTACTTGCAGTAGAAAAAGCTCTGCATCACTGGGAGCATCTGCTCGCCGGCAAGGACATTTTGCTTCGTTCCGACAATCAAGCAGTGGTAGCCTATATCAACAGACAAGGGGGCACAAGAAGTCCTCGGCTTCTCCGTATATCACTCAGGATTTCCTTTTGGGCAGAGTCCCATCACATGACTCTGTCCGCCGTTCACCTCAGAGGAACTTTGAATTCTCAAGCAGATTTCCTGAGCAGAACTCCTGTGCTAAGCGGCGAGTGGGCTCTACATCCGATAGCCTTCAATTTAATCGTCCAACGGTGGGGCTTGCCCGAGATCGACCTGATGGCATCCAGAGACAATGCTCAGATTCCGGTCTTCTTTTCCCTCAGGCCTCAGGATCATCCCTTGGCAATAGATGCCTTCTCACAGGAATGGAATTTCCGTCTCGCATACATTTTCCCTCCGTTTGCCCTAATCTCCAGGGTCCTACAGAAGATCAAGAAGGACCACGCTTCCGTGATCCTGATAGCACCAGACTGGCCGAAGCGAGTCTGGTATTCCGACTTGATCGCTCTAGGTCTCTCTCCCCCTCTGAAGCTCCCGGCTTGGAAAGACCTTCTACATCAGGGTCCATTCCTACACCCAAACCCTGCCGTGTTCCACCTGACGGCCTGGAGATTGAACGCGGACTGCTGAGAGCTCAAGTTTTTTCTTGTCACGTGGCTGAGACTCTTCTGCAGAGTAGAAAGAAGGTTACCTCTCTGCGATACATTAAGATCTGGAAGAGATTTCACAGTTGGTGTTGTTCTAAGGGGATTTTGCCAACTTCCTGTTCCTCTGCCTCTGTTCTGGATTTCCTCCAGGAAGGATTCGACTGTGGACTTCAGCCTTCTACGATCCGGGTGCAGATTTCTGCCATCAGTGCTCTCCTCGGGTTCGAGCTTATATCTCTGCCTGTGATCAGACGTTTTGCCAAGGCCATCATCAGGATACGTCCTCGTTCGGTCACCAGGATGTTTCCATGGGACCTGAATCTCGTCCTTCGAAGACTCACATTACCTCCTTTGAGCCTCTTCAGTCGGTTTCTCTATATCTATTATCGCTGAAGACAGCCTTCTTAGTAGCAATTACTTCCGCTCGTCGGATTTGTGAACTCCAGGCTTTGTCTATGAAGGAACCGTTTCTCCGTTTTTTCCCGGATAAGGTGGTTCTCTCTCTGCCGCCAGAGTTCGCACCCAAGGTTCAGTCGGCTTTCCACAAAAACCAGGAGATCGTGTTGCCTACCTTTTTTCCTGCTCCTGGCTCGGCTGAAGAAGAAGTTCTTCACACTCTGGATCTGAAGAGATGCCTCACCATCTATTTGGAACGGACTCTGCCCCTGCGTAAGTCCTCTCGTTTATTCGTGGCCTCTTCAGGGCCCAACAGGGGCATCAGTATCTCCAAGTCTTCCATCGCTAAGTGGATTGTTGCAACCATCAACTTGGCATATGCTGCAGCCGGCCAACCTGCTCCTGTGGGGATCCGTGCCCACTCTACTAGGGCAGTCTCCACTTCCTGGGCTGAAAGATGTTGTCTTTCGCCCGACCAGATCTGCAAGGCGGCTACTTGGCGGACTCTCCACGCTTTTGTGCAGCATTACCGTCTCAACCAAATGGCTCAGGAGGACTCTCTTTTCGGTCGGAAGGTCCTTGAGGCTGTTTTGTCTCCTTAGTTTGCCCACCCTTCTTCTTTGGTAAATCTATCCTTAGTGTCACCTGGGATGGCAGGGAAACAGGAAGTTCTACTTACCGAGAGCTTCTTTTCCCTGTCAATCCCTGGTGACACGTTTTTGTTCCCTCCCTTCTTTTCAATAAATTTTGTTGCATCAGATTGCTTTGCCTGTGTGGTCTTTGGTATTCACTGGTGTTAGTAGGAGGGGAGGGCCCTTTTAAAGTTTTGAGTCCTGCCCTATCAGGTACGGAGGAGGAGTCTATCCTTAGTGTCATGAGGGATTGACAGGGAAAAGAAGCTCTCGGTAAGTAGAACTTCCTGTTTCTACCTAAACATCTACAAGACTCTTACTACTGTTACTTTAAATGCAGCCAATAACCATACTTCAAACTTTACAGTCTAGACCAGGGGTGTCCAAGTTTTTTGTGCAGTGGGCCACTTCATCAGAATTGTATACGTGCGCGGGCCGCACTCATTTTTCACTGTGACAAAAAATATGGCCTTTAATAAAATATGCAGATTAAAATAAAGTAAATGACACAAAACCTTTACTCTTCCTCTCACTGATTTCTGGGCCTTGAAAGTTTTGCGACTACAAATTCAGGATTCCCTAGATTTATTCTAGGGATGAACTAAAATGAAAATTCTGGACCAAAACATTCAGGGTTCACTTAGCCAAAACCGAAAATGACCCCCACCTTTAAAAATAATAATAAAAACTCACGTTTAATAAAAGTAGGTAACACACAATTGGACAAAATTAGCAATATGACTTGGCATGATAGGAGTGTGATTGCTAACAGCAATCACACTCCTATCATACCCAGGCAACCAGTAAATGCTGGTACCTAGGCATGATGGGACTGTGCTCGCTGTGATTGCTGTTAGCAATCACACTCCTATCATGCCAAGTCAGCCAGTACATGCTGGTACAGGGTGGCTGTAAGTGATGTGCAGACCCCATACTGCTGGCAGCATCACTACACAAGGGGGGCAGCTAGCTAGGTTTCAGCATGTACTGGCTGACTTGGCATGATAGGAGTGTGATTGCTAACAGTAGTCACAGTCCCATCATGCCTAGGTTCCAGCTCTTACACATCCATCCAGTAAATGCTGGAACCTAGGCATGATGGGACTCTGATTGCTATTAGCAATCACACTCCTATCATGCCAAGTCAGCCAATACACGCTGGTACAGGATGGCTGTAAGTGATGTGCAGACCCCATACTGCTGGCAGCATCAATACACAAGGGGGGCAGCTAGCCAGGTTTCAGCATGTACTGGCTGACTTGGCATGATAGGAGTGTGATTGCTAACAGCAATCACAGTCCCATCATGCCTAGGCTCCAGCACTTACACATCCATGCTATCACACACACACACACACACACACTCATTTATTCATATAATCATTAATTCACAGATTCATTCCCTCAATCACACACACTCATTCAAACACCCTCCCCACCCCCTTACCTGGAAGTAGGATGTCACGTGAACTCCGCTTCCTCTGTGCTGTCCAGAAGACCCTCCCACAAGTAAGTAGCAGGGCTTGAGGTGCGGCTCGTGTAAGATCGGTTGCCCTGGCTGCCGATCTTACGCGGGCCGCACCTCGAGGTCTCGCGGGCCGCATTTGGCCCGCGGGCCGCATGTTGGACGCCCCTGGTCTAGACCTTCACTGTTGAAGACCACCATTCATCTCTTATTGCTGGAGGCTTCTTAACACTTGTTGTCCAATAGCTTTAAAAATATCAATCCACGCTGCTCTTTAACGTCCCGCCAGACATGATATTTTCCATTCTCAAAGAGTTGCTCCCTCCCTGGTTATCCAAAGAAGTCCGTACGCCCAGCAGCAATGGATCACCTGGTTTCATTTATTTGGCTAGTCTCTGAAGAGCCGCTTACACAATAACTGGTAAAAGTATTTACAGAATCAAAATATGCATGCAAGGAAAAATGCTTTGCTTTTAAATAAAAATAATCTGTTTCAGGCTATTATCTTCTATCCACAACATTTTTTATGTAAACATTATCACCCACAAATACTTCAATAACCAGTTGAGCATTCTGTTTACTTATAGATTGTGGCAGCGATAAGGTTGTCACAAATGTTTGCTCCCTCACTTGGAAATTAACTTTTTCTTACCTTCAAAAATATCTGAATAGTTTATTTTCCTGCTTCTCACAAGAAATGAGTTAAACCCAATCATCATTTGTTATTTTGGGAAGATAATCTCTTTGGACAGTCCTGCAGTTTTCTGATGGCCACTAGAGGCAGTAGTGCTTCAGGCTATTCCTAGTAAAACATCTCTGGGCTCCTGACCACTGACTGCCTGAGTTTAGATGAACCAATCAGCTATGGCTCTCACATGGGTACATTCTATTCTTTGCTATTAATACCTAGCATTTATATACAGGTAGGAACAGTGACAACGTTATGGCTGTACATGTTGCCGTAACATTTCTTCTTTGTCAAGAGCATCTTTTAGGTTTTAATATTCTATAGGCTATACTCAGCAGAAGACTGTAAGGAGCAACGTTCTACATAAAAGTATTCACTTATCTTAGGAACAGATATGAGTAGAGACTACCCTTTTTTTAAACACGTCCTTTATAAAGTGTTATGAAAGTCGAGAACCATACAAGTAGCCCACATCTACTCGCACATTATCTCTGGTATGGTATATAGTAAGCCTCCTGCAAGGTATACACTGATTTGTTGCCATTTGTGCAATCTAAGGAATCCAAAGCCATCCGCTGTATCTTCCTGCCACAGTGTATTTTATGTATATTGAAATGTATATATAAGATATAATAATGCGACTTTGTAATGTCGGCTTTAACGGTGTGAATTTACCTCTGCTGAAAAGAATGTGCAGACTGCATTATTATTGTTATTAAGATACAAAGTGCAGGCTTTGCCAGTCGTCACCATCATAAAACATATCAAATGTTTGATTATCAGTTGAAATAGCAGAGCAATGGGGCTGTGACACAGAGAGCAAAGAGCAAGTAGGGCTGCAAAAATAACATTGGATCGTATGCCCATAAACTAGCTCCCGTTTATGTGAAGATGATGCCCTTCACCATCAGTACTAAAGCTTACTTTTAAACAGGTCTATCATTTCCACAAAGTTGTCTAAATATAAATTTTTGGATTTGTGGTGAATAATGAAGTTATGGTGATTTTATACTCAATATGTAACATGCACAGGAAATCGGGAACTGGATCCCCATAAAAATAACCTGAAAGTCATAATCAAAGGTGCAGATGTAGCTTCATTTGAAATAAAAAAAAGTACACGTCTACACAATATCTATTAAATTATTTTATTTTTTATTTTACATTATATGGGATACATCCCACTATTAAGATATGCATTAGTGTATTCAGCACCTGCAAACAGTGGAGTAATTAACCATTTGAGTTCCATGTGCAAAAAAATGAAATATTAAGAACTCAGATTATAAAATCTTAAACAACTGACAAATAAAAAGGGGCTAGTGGCTGTAAACCCTTAAAACAAATAAAACGGAGTGATTCATTATCCTGAGTTTAGACGCAATAAAAGCTCTACAGTTAAAGGGTGAGCGTCAGAGGACTCCCCGACTGAGCTCAGAAGAGGGAATATGAGAAATGACAAAATAGCAGCATTTTGGTGAAAAATATCACAACTGCACGGTATTAGACGGATGGATACAAGTAGGACCAGGAGAAAGAAATATGTAGAAGAAGGCGTAAAGTTCATCGCCTCTGAAGGCACGCATAAATCGCAGAGGGAGAAGATCTTTGAAGAAGCACAAAGTACGAATAAATGGTGGATTTATATGACACTTAACTTGTTCCAACAGCTGTAAACGTATTTTAAGAATACTATGGACATGTGTTTGGCATCCCACAGATGAGATGTGTGAGATGCCATTTTAGAGCCCACCAGAAAATAAAAATCCTGATTTCCAGACTAATCAACGGACATACAGTATATTGAAATATATGACACACGTGACGTAAGTCTCAGTCCTCACATGCTGCACTTCGGATTTGAGGTGGAATGAGTTTTCTCAGGATTTAACTCCATGCACATGGAACTCTGTTCTACGCAGTTGTTAGGTAAAAGCACACATGTACAACTTGATTATTAATACGGGAAAGCTTATCAGACACACAGGGATGTACCAAGTTCATCTTTGACACAGCAGTCACAATAATTAAGAAATATTTTTCATGTTATCACATTTACTTTGCTAGCAGTAATTATGGATATCATTATGCAGTATAAACCCTTATTGGGGCTGCCTTCTTCCTTTCAGACGCAATCACGAAACCCCAATTAAAGGTTTGTTCTAATCCCGTGAACAATACGACCTCTGACCATCCAGACATCCTGTAAACGAGAAAAAACAACCATTACTGATAAAGCCGTTTGTCGTGCTACAGATCACTAACACCTTCCAACGCTTCTATTCACACAGGACCTGTCTGTAAACCCATTCCCCACGCTGTCACCACAACCTCACAAGTGTGGCTTGTGTCCTGATTATCACACAATGCACAGCCCGTATTTTTTTTTTACACTACATACGTAGGGTGACAAGCTGACTCGGGTGTGAATACGTCACCTTAAAATTGATTTCTGTTTCCACCCCATAGCGCTTCAGAGCAATTTCAGCCACTTCTTTCTCAATGTTCTCCTGAGAGGTGCCCTTCACATCGATGTAATGACAATCTGCACTGGCGTAATGGCAGGAAATCGCCTGCAGAGGAAAGGTTATTAAAAAGTAGCCGAAACAGTAAAATGCATAACGGCTGCGGAAATAAACCTTTTAGGTGACCCTTCCCTATTGTACCATACAGTCCAGACACTTCCCGGACTACAGCTTTAAGGCTCCCGGACAATGTGGTAGACGTGCAGTATATAACACATCCGGTTACTTCACACCAGCCCTTCACAGTCATACAGTAAAATAGTAAGGCAGATATGTGGTTCCAGGTTTAATCTACCGAAAGGAAGCAGAGTGGTTCAGTATTTAGTATTCAGATCAAGCAATTGTTCCAAAGCCTACCTTCCTAAACCCAGCGGTTCTGTTCATTCCAGATCCATGGATAAGCAAAGGATGAAAGAACACAGTGTCCCCCTTTTCCATGACGAGGTGCACTCTGGGTGTGTTGGGATCATAGTCACGGACACCGTGGTACATTTTATTCACACCTCCCTTTAAACACAAAGGCAAACATAAAATAAAGGTACAATTCATTATAAAAGCAAAACATAAGTGCAGATCTGGGAGTTATAGAAAAAAACCTCACATTGTCTGAACCTTAATAGATGATAAACCGATATAGATCATTTTATATTATATCTGCAAGTGGCATCATATAATACCATGTAAGCATGGCCATAATCGCCAAGTATCAGGTTATATCAGATCAAGCCTTTAATTCCCTCAATACAAGATTTTCAGTGTCCGTTGATGGTAAAACCTGCTGAAACAACCAATCTTTATTTCTCTAAATATACGAATAATAATGGGAAGCTGGGCAGGAGAAAAAAAATCAAAGATGTTAGGTAGCCATAGCTCCTACTATTTGCCATTTGGCTGCCAGTATTGTTAATGTCTCCTAACTTTTCCATTTATATGTCCAGCATGTAATCATGGAACAGCTATACACATGGAGGTATGGAGGTATCTAATACAGATATATTGGTTTGTTTAATCAGTAATTATCATTGTCAAATTGAAGCAGATCTGGAGCCGGTCCCAACTCTACAAATTACCCGGTACGGGAGTGTCTGCTCGTTGGAGTCATGTAACGTAACTGGGGGGCACTGTGCTTCACTTGCCCCTGTGACAAAAAGTACCCAGCCCTCCGCTGTACTAAGTAACACTCTGTAAAGCATGTGTGCACCTGGATTATTTCCTAGCAAAATTTTGGCCATATATGGGGATATTGCATATCTTAGACAAGTCCCTTATTTCAAAACCCAATATCTCCAAAACAAATGCACTGATTGTAAAACATAATACAAAAACCAACGATTGTTTTAATTAATTGATTTTTATTATGATGATGGGTATTTCCCTTAATGCATGGTGCATTTATTTTACCCTGTGCTCCATTTTTTCCTGGTTAGTTGGTTAGTTTTGCCACCAACTGCCACTGAATACAGCTTTACTGGGGAAAAGTTACATTCCAAAAACTACAAGTAGTTGGACTCTAATAAAGATCTTTGCACGTCTTCTTGCCAACTAAATATGGAAACTATAAACAGCTGCCTTAGTGAAGTCTTAAAAGATAATACCCTGATTGGCAAAGCACTGATGTAGACGTTACTAGGAATCGGACTGTAGTAAGATTCAGAAAATGACGTTTTTTTACCTCCCACTCGGGGTAGTCATGCTGTAGAAGCGTACCCTTGTGTGTGCCTGGGAGGACAACCAGACAACCATTGCTGCGATCAATGCGCTCCATAGCTGTCCAAGCACACACCACGAGCTCTGCGGGGCGGAATGGGAAGTAGTGCAGGTCCTGGTGCATCGGGTGCCGAGAGGTCTTTTTACCTAGCGAACAAAATCGAAAAGTTCTTAATAGAAGGACAGCATTCATTGCGTTTAGATTTAGAAGTCCATGATGACCCAGAAGACATGGACCTGGGAACACAAATAACTCAATTTATTATTTAGTGTCTGGCAATGTAAGACTAATTGAAATAAAATTCTCATTACACAACAGAGATGGATCTTCTGTATATATGTTATATATATTGTTGCTTTAGCCATTCAGTACCTGCATCAGGAGGCTTGTTTATCAGCATGGTGTGCATGGCCATGATGTTGGGACCTGTGAAGCACTCCACATACTTTAAAATCTAGAGTAGAGAAAGAATCTCCAGTCAACAAATACCGCTCTACTTTGTCCACACAATTCAGATAAAAGGTAGATTTTTCTAGCGGTTCCAGTCTAGATTCCATAATCACTATTCTGGGATAATATCACGTTAATAAGATTAATTCCGTTGAATAGGAACAATAAGAAACACACAGCTGCTTTGAACATGCCGATGAAGAATAAAAGCAAGTCGATTCCAGTTTAGCTGATGCTCTTCTAAAGCTGATGAATGTGGGGTTTCTCGTTGTCTATTACAGCGTTACATCGCCTCCGGTATACACACGTTCTCACACGTACCTGCGGCAGGCTGCAGTATCTGAATAACTCCGGAACTTCCTGGAAGTCCTGGACCTTGGTGACCGCTTTTTGGTCTGGAACATACTCGGATTTAGCAATAACCACATCTCTCATGACCACTAGCCCAGGAGCAGATACTTCTTTCTTACAAATTCTTTCAAACGCCTTCCTGTAACGGTAATGGAATAACAAGTGAATGCCACTTATATATGGGAACAACATAGCCTCATAAAATACATATCTTACTGAAAATTCAGCACCAGTACGAACATGAACTCTAGCACATACCACTAAAACACACACATGCACTAAACTCAACCCCAGATATACTAAGAGTCCCTCAGAGGCGCAAGTGTGTACACAGTTTTCTTGTTATAAGGTTTGAAGAATGACATATATATATATATGTGTATAACATTTTGAAGGTTTAAATGTTCTGTACCTGAAGCTCTCAATGTCTTCTTCTGATACCAAGTTTTTGATAACAAGGAAGCCATTTTCCTCATAGGACTGCCTCTGTTCTAAAGTCAGGAGATCATTATCCAAGGTGTACCTGTTGGATAGAGAACAGAACCGGCAAACGGAAACATAAGAAATAAGGAAGGCTCCCATTCTATTTTCATTTGCTGCATCCCAATTTCCGAAAAAGATTTATTCCTAGATCTAGCAGGGTGGAATCTCAGCGTGCAGACGTATTATTCTTCAAAATGCCTAAAAGTGTACTATTTTTTAATATATTTAGAGCCCGCTACATCTTATTCTGCACCACAACTACTACCCTATCCACAAACGCACAGACCCGTCTCAGCCAAGATGCTGCACCCTCACACAAACACACGTTTATACGTTGATTTATAAATCGGTTAGTTGAATGTACACATACTTTATCTTTACTATTCGATGTATCGCTTATTATATTTATCATCAGTACCCTCTTAACATAGGCTACGTTATCCTCGCCCCACAAGACCCTTAACCTGTAAGCTTTCTCCGCTTCATTTCGTCAGCCACGCAACAGCATCTTCAGCAAAGAGACACATAGTGCTTCCAAAGCTACGCCTAACTCAAAACAGGGGTTAAAACATGAAAGTAAAGTTCTGTATTAATAATGGATCCACCTATGTATGAATCCAAAGAGGAGTTTAACTATTAACATCAATGGCGGCACTAGGCAGGAGTTTGATAAAAACCGACAAATTGTTTATCAAGTATCAGTTCCCAGGCGTTCAAGTTTATCAAATAGAAACATAGAAGAAGAATGACAAAACTCAAACAAACTATAAAACAAAAGATCTAACTCGGGCCCAGAAGGGCTGCCACAGAAAACAAAGCATGTGGCAATTTTTTTTTCTCATATGGATTTTTCCAGCCCTGCTCCCTATATTTAGCATAAAGAATACAGATAAGCACCCGTTAAATAATAAAATAAATGGAGATAATACATACTTGAGATCGAATGGATAGCTGACTGTGGCAACTTGGCCTGACACTGGAATTGCAGTCTGAGGCAAAGCTTAAGGAAAACAAAATACTTTAAAAAGGTTTTTTTTAATTCACATTTTTAGCCCTATTTTCACATTAACACCAGTGTCCACTTTGCATGGACCCCAGCGCATTCTACTGCAGGGACCCCAGCGCATTCTACTGCAGGGACCCCAGCACATTTTACTACAGGGACCCCAGCGCATTTTACTGCAGGGACCCCAGCGCATTCTACTGCAGGGACCCCAGCGCATTCTACTGCAGGGACCCCAGCGCATTCTACTGCAGGGACCCCAGCGCATTCTACTGCAGGGACCCCAGCGCATTCTACTGCAGGGACCCCAGCGCATTCTACTGCAGGGACCCCAGCGCATTCTACTGCAGGGACCCCAGCGCATTTTACTGCATGCAAATCATGCATTTACTGGTATTTTCGCTTTTCATAACCAAAGAACCAAAATATTTTTTGTAGTTTTTACCATATGTGTTGATTCTCCTTTTCCATATTTAATGAAGCCGTACAAATAATACATCATTTATTTTTTTTCAGGAAAAGTAGGTGCTTTCTTATAAATGACAGGAATACATAGAACATGATAATTATTAGTGAGGATAGATAACAAGAACTTTACTAAAATAGAACAAAAAAAACCCACACATTTTTGGAATCTTGTGTAAATTTTCTTCTATACTGTATGTACTGTATGTGTACGACAAAGCAGTTTACATACTAGTGCTTCTTGATGATAGGCGGCTCATGCATCAACCAACAAAGCATGAAGTAAAGTATCTTTGCAGGAAATATATATTTATACATAAATATTATAGAAGAACTATTTGACTGTAGCAGAAGGCAGTTTGTTTGCCGAAGGACTAGAGAGCGATACAAGAATGAGTGTTTGCAGGCAACAGTAAAGCACGGAAGAGTTTCCTTGCACGTTTGGGGCTGCATTTCTGATTATGGAGTTGGGGATTTGGTCCGAATTAATAGTCGCCTCAATGCTGCGAAGTACAGGCAGATACTTATTCACCATGCAATATAACCAGCGAGGCATGTGATTGGCTGAAACTGCCAGTGATGGTACGGCCCCCACGGAGCCCTGATCTCATCATCATTGAGTCTGTCTGGGATTACAGGAAGAGAGGGAAGCCACCGAGGCTGCCTAAATCCACAAAGGAGCTGTGTTAGTTCTCCAAGATACCTGCCGAGTTCCTTAAAAAACTATGTGCAAGTGTAACTAGAAGACTTGATGCTGTTTTAAAGGCAAAGGGTGGTTACAAAAAAAAATATTCATTTGCTTCAGATTTTCTTCTGTTTACTTACTTTCCACTTTGTTAAATGATAAAAATATTAATGTCTATTTACAGCATTTTTCACACCTGCCTAAAGATTTTGCACAGTACTGTGTATATTATATATATATATATATCTATCTCGCCATATATTCCCTTATGGAAATGTTCCTGTAAACGGCATTCACCTCTGCGCTGTTTGGAATATGCTGTGGGATAATTATAATAAAGGTCACAACATTCTGATGAATTATCTGGACCATAAATCAAGTGCCAAGTACATGAGCAGAACCCTTCGCTTGCTGTATAAAGGTCACATACATGACAAGCGCCTGCAGTCCATGCTGTTTACATAAAGGCCGACAACACGGGCTCCTTTCACCTAATTTATGACACTTTACAGCAGGTTAGAAGGCAACAGAAACTAAGGTAAAGCAAGCAATGATATCAATTATAGAAAGGGAGGATTTGGCCGCAGATGTGGATCAATTGGCCCGTTCGCCTCAATCAGTCGTTGGTCTTGTCCTAGATTCAAGAGCCATATACCTATACCATACATGTATATGCCTCTACCACTTCTGCTAGTAGGCTGCTCCATTTATCTACCTCCTTGTCAGAAAAGTAAAACCAGAAACTTGGACCTACAGCTTATAACAAAGCATGTAAAAGAGAAGGACGAAGTATCCTTTCAGCCGACCTTATATTTTATGTTACTGGATGAATGTATACAGGGGCAAGCATTGGCCTATTCCAATTAACCTACATTTGCCATGTTTTTTCCTGTAGGCGCGAGTATATCAGAAGCAAAGTGAAAGTACATTCCAGTTTTTTACCCCATTGCGTGATAAAAGTAAAACTAGGGGGTGCGAGTCCTTTGGAAATATAATCGCGATATATCACAAGCATAGCAATGAATGGGTTAATATGTATAACAGAACCCAGATTTCAGAAAGCATAGAAACGCGTTAACCCTTTGTAGGTCAGAGCCCGGCCTTTGCAGCCAGCCCCAGGCACAATGTATTAGCTCCGCAGCTGGCAATTTGACAAACACCGAGCTGCCTGTTATTGGCACCGAGCGGCTCCCATCCCTGTGAAACCCGGATACACACTGGCCAATTGCGCGTTAAGGTAAACCATTCCGTGCCGTGCCAGGCCTAGACTCGGCCCCCCCACTCACATAAAGGATACGAGGTGGCGCTGCAGGACGGATAGCCTCCCGGAGGTCGCGGGGAGGGCGCTGGGGCCGCGGGCTTGCATGGCGCTATGTGTCGCACGGAGACGGATGAGCGGCAGCAGTCAGGTCACCGGGTAGCACGGGCTCTGGCCTGTCAGCGCCAGCAGCCCGCCCTCTTACCCAAGCGGAAGCTTTCGGTCCTCCGCCCCAGACAAAGTCCGGCGCAGCGGCAGGTGTCAGTCAGCGCCCAGATCCCCTCCCGTCACCGGGCATATTGTACGTATCAATCGTTAACCTCGTACATAACTCTGTGTGCGAACGTGTCCGCCGCCATATACACCAGCATGTATGACAAATGTATGGAGGGCATTCTGTAGAATCCTCTCTAATGAATACCCCCCAACTATTTTCTGTACGCCAGGTGTGTTCAGTCACTACTGGCTTAGCGAAGCTGTCGATCGGGGCCCTACTCGAACCCCTGTGTGGCATTTTAGGGGTTAATGTTTGTCTTCAGTCCCCAAGCATGTGGGGACCAAATCACAGTCAATGTAATTCCTCAACCTGAAAGACAAAGGTGCTTCTAGGTGAGCGTGAGCGGCGTGTTCCAGCAGGGTCCCCCATGGCGGAAGCCTCTGTCACTGTGAACGAGTAGACGAGTAGCTGTGCCGAGTAACTAAAGTTTCACAGCTCGAACCGCCAACACTCACTGAATACAGTTTGCTGGGTGGTGTCCACTCTATGCTTGGGCAGACTACATTTCTAGAGCAATGTCAGTGATAGCGCCCACATTTCACAGAACCAGCCCGTAAGAACATTGTTTGCGTTTATGGTTCACGCAGCTTTGTGGGGACATAACACTTTGCACGACCGTCCTTTGTCTAGGATTCCCTTTCTACCCCCGTAATGGCAATTGACGTGCCAGGCACTTTACAGAAATGCATCCCCTTAACGACAATCGAGATGACTGCCATTAAGGGGTTAAATACGATCCCTGGGCACCCAACTTACAGCAGAATTGCACCGGGATTGCCTTTTTAAAAAAATTCATATTGTCAAAAGTTAGTAACTCTACTCAACAGTCTGCGTGTAATTTACTCTTTTGCAGGGAAGCATGTTAAACATTGTGGCCCCAGAGCCGCACCTGCTCTGCCCTGCCATCGAATTTAATGTTGGCCTGATGTACAACACCCACAATTTAACATCCATATATTGGAGATGCACGGCCATATAAGCAGCCATGTCACATAAAGCCTTTGTATCATTCAGGTATAATTATTATAACGCGCATTATACATGAGGACCTAAAACCCAAGAGCCGCCCGACTGATCTGTATTTTAAGATCTGTAATGTATATTGAATTTTACTATACCATAAATGCAGTCATTTCTCTTTCCTCTGGAATTCTAATTCTTCAACCAAGTGAAAGGCTTAAACAGAAGCCTCACAAAAAGATCACGCTTTCCATAACATACAATATCTCACCCCTTTCTCCATACCCCATTCCCTCTAGATTGCAAGCTTATGGGCAAGGCCCTTTTACCTAATGTAAATGTCGGTTCTAGGTTTGCCACTTTAAATATACATGAGGGGGCGTTGAAAACGTTTCCTCACTTTTTCTAAACGCTATTTCAAAACAAACGACAACACTTTTCTACAGTCACCTTACTTTGTGATGCAATTTTCCCAATGTCATACCAGTTTTTTTTTCAGAAGACGGTCAACATCAACTTTCCTTTCAAGACGGTGGAGTCTTGAATTTCTTTGCTACAGGAGATGATAGAAGCTTCTACAGCATACCCTGCCGCCTGCTTTCGGGCTCGTAATGGTGAATTATGTAAATATATTTTTATGTACATACACACGCGCTGTACAATAACTAGAAATATGCAAAGTATTGATGAAATTGTATCTATTTTAGAAAAACACACTAAATACCGTAAGTACGTTACCTGCAAAAAAATGGGCATTCTAATGCAAATAGGCAGTGCATTAAAGCATATCAGTGTTCGGATTCACTTTAACAGTGACCCTAATAGCAAGGCTCTCGTTCGGTGTCCTTATCTTTCTAGGGCCTCATATTTTTAGGTTTCTGCTACTTCATTTTTCTGTGTTTCACATTCTTACATAGACAAAGAAATGTTATTTAACGATGGAAAATGAGTAAGAATAAAATAAATCTGCATGATTGTGAATGCATCAATACCGACAACATCTAATTAAAACAAACACCACACGTTTGTACAAGAGCAATAAAAAAAATTAAATATTTATTTGAATAACAAGTTTGGAGTTTAAGCTGCAATGTTGGCAATGTCAATTTCAATTTTATTAGATCACAAACTCATGCACCAAAATAGGAAAAGAAAGAGCTACCAACTACTTAACAGCTGCTGATTTATAATGGAAAAAAAAATATAAAGGCATGTAATCACTATACAAAATATAAAAAAAATGTATGAAACACTAGCAACCACAGAACAGAAAGGTTATTGATTATACTTAAAAAGTGTTTTGTATTTACGAGTGTGCACATTTAGAATGACTGAATTTAAGTGACTCAGGCGACCTTATTAATTGTTTAGCCAGTGGTATGAACTAGTTATACCTTTACCACACTGCAGGAGATTCTCCTTTACTACTGATAAGAAAACAATTGTTAATACAGTAACTATTGCCAGAACGAAAGAAAGATTCATCTTCTTCACCAGAAGTGCTTTTAAGCATAGTAGGGCATCCCTTAGGCTTCGTAATGTTGATTATAGGGAGAGGCGTTATATTCATCACCACCAAGACTAAAGAATCCGCTAAGCAACATAAAACTGGAGGGTACGAGGCATCTAGTGCCCAGCCGAAATAAACAAGTCTTTCAAGAGGAATCATGCACCCTCCAATGTCAATACCCACAGCCCATTTATTGCCTCTTCGATAGGACTTCCAAAGGCATCCAACATTGTCAGACGAATAATGATAAATACACATATATAAATGAAGACACTAACTGCTTATTTGACACTACAATGGCAATGTCTGTGCTGAGTGAAAGCACCTTTAAAAAAGAGCCTACGCGGCAAGAGATAAGTGTCTATAGATTCAAAATGAATCAACTGTATCGGATAACAATATCATTCTTCAACTTAGAAGCTGCCTTAAGATTAGGTGCATCTTCAGTTAATGTAACAGGAAGAAGGAAAAAAAACAACAAAAAAGGCATATGGATTTTTCATGTATTAAATCATACCCATTCATAAGTTTGACCCAAGGCCACGGAATGGGTAGACGCAATGATATATATTTATATATATATATTTTTCTTTACAATTATTTAAATTGTATGATGGTAAGGAATAGGGTCTATTTAAAAACAAAACAAAACCAAAAACAAAAAAGATCTAAGTTAGCCTTGATTAAGAAGTGGCACCAGGTGTTGGATTAACATTTTGAGTGGCCACTTGAGGGGCAACCTCTATGATTCGTGGCTTGTCTATGATTCTGGCAGTGCGGTTGCCTTTTTCTACAATGCCAATAATCCATGCTTGATGACCCTCTCCATACTTCGGCGATTTGATCTCCGCACAGAAGCGCGCAGCTTGCTCTCTTGGCAAACATATGAGGAGACCGCCTGTAAAGGAAAGAGTAAATAGGTCATTACATACCATCTGCAAGCTGGGGGGGGGGCACACCGACCCACAATCCTCTAGTGTCACAGAACACAATGTCCGACATTTTATTCCATGATCCAATAGAATTAAGAACAGCAGAGATCATATAGTACATACACGATGGGTAATCAGATCCCCCCAACTGTGACCTCACCTGATGTTTCAGGACAAGACCCATGCATGAGTCCAAACATATTCCCACAGGCTTTGCTGACAGCGGCCATCTTGGCCAACACTGGCAGGTTATGGATAACAAAGGAGACTTCATTCCGCTGCTGTTTCGCCAAGTTCTGTGCATGCCCTAAAATTCCAAACCCCGTTATATCGGTAGCAGCATGTGCATTAAACGTGTGCATGAGCCCAGCAGCTGAAACGAGAGAACAATATTGAACATTGGGGGTGAATGATTTAAGACTACTGAATAAAAGCTATTCACTAAACAAACTACACTAGAAACGGGACACCATGCATTACTGGAGCAGTCACCAAACAGTATGTAATGAGTTGGAAAAGCACACATTGTTATATTTATGTTGATATTAGATATACACATACCCAGAGGCAAACAAGCGCTATTGAAGAAATTATGCAAGTGTTTTTTCTTTATGTAGCCGTCTGTCTAAACGGCACCCATCTGCAATATGTCTACCAGTAAAATATAAAAAATAAACCTGTGATTGTTTAGAGTACAGTGCTTGTTCTAGGGAACCCACTAAGATAAGTTTCTTGACAACCTGGACTCTTCTGTAGCCAGATGTATGGCCAAATGAAAGTTTAGTAGAGTTTAGTACACTTTGCCCACAGTCCTCTCATTTGTGATCAGCAGAGACACCTAGGGAAGATTCCCAGGCTATTCAGAGACCAAACATTTAAGGTTGTTATAGACCCGTTGTCCGCATTTCTAAGACTTTTTTCACGTATGCCTGCACACACTATATTATATCTATATCCCGATATCAAATGAGACACACATATAAAGTATGTGCATATCTATATAGAGCAGTATCGAGTGGGTTTTCCTAAAGCATCAATCTTTCTGTAAAGCTGCCTCTTGCGTGAATTGGCCTGCCCATGTACTCCTTTGGTGGACACAGAGGAGAGGTCTGGTGTGGAAGATATAAACCTGAGCAACACAAGTGACAGGACGTTTTCAGTGCCAGAATCACTAATTTGTACTAAAAAAAAAATAAAACAATATTATATATAGATAGATAGATAAAATACAAAAAGTAGAGTTCTCAGTACCTGTCCGGTTTAGTCGTGCCATATTCATCATCGCCTCCTGGTATGCTAACTCCACATCTTCCTGGGTGACCACCAGTTTGATTTTATTCCATTTTTCTGGCTGGTTTGTTAGAAAAAAAAATGCCAACACATTTATTAAAAAGCTAGTTTGATTATTTAACTTTTTAAATATATTATAATAGCCAACATAGACTTACAATATCTAACCATTGGTGGACAGCTACAGCCACTTGGGTTCCTAGAGGTTTGGTCAGCACAAGAACATCTCCTGGTACAGCATTGTCTGGCCTGCACAGATATAAAAGCTAAAGTAATCTGTTATCAGGTTAAAACTTCGGGAGGAAATAATAGTGATGTTTACAATAATTAAAAAAGGGAGTTTTGACACACACTATGAAGAGAAACACCAGCAGGAAGGCTTGGCCTGCATAATGCATTAATAATAAGGGGGTGAACTATTATTTTGGGGCCTGTTTTATTGGGTTGGGTGACTACTTTACTTTGGGCCTCTTTCTTTCTTACAAGAGCCCAACGAGGCTGGTCCTTCATAATGCACAATGAAGCCTGACACCATTCTCCCTGCGTTACGTCTTGCTAGGAACCAGGAATTGTGTTAGATTGCCCTCTGTTGGTAGTACACAGTAGTGCACAAAGTCAGCTATACATAACTTTCGAGGAAGGTTCACCCCTGAGATACAGAACGCATGCACAATTAAAAAATTGCACCCTTTAATAAAATGCATCTTAACTCTTAATTAACTAGCTAAAATGTAACCAAGAATTTTTTATTTTTTTTAAAGATAAAGTTAAGCTATATTGTAAGATTTTGAGGTTGAACAGGATAGTATGTGATGTAGCCCATATTAAGAAAAAGTAGTACAGCAGAGGAATTCCGCAGACTAGATGTGAGCCTGGGAGACCTCATTCCAAAACGGTAAAGGGAAAAAAATGTCTTCCAATGTTACCAGTATCCCATAGCCACACAGAATAGACTGGATTCCGACCTTCATCAACACACCCCAACTTCTCTATTCACCCATTCTGACTGCATTAAGCGAAGCGCTGAATGACAACCTTACTCAGCAACACCCTTCCTTCTAATGCCTCGCCTGAATACCATTTACTAACGGACACTTATATTTGCCATATTTAGTATTACGACTTGACAATACGGCTACCACAAAATTATAAATATATAGTATAAGTATTCATTGATATATTTTATAAATAATAAAATTGTGGCATTCAGACTTACATGATGAATTCATTAGGCTGACATACAGTCGTAGCTACACCTCCTAGAACTACCCAGGGATTCAATACTGTCTGCCCCCCCGTTACTGAGGTGCCCGCTTCCTCTGCTGCATCCTTGAAGCCTTGGATTATGAGAGGCATCACCTTGTCTCTTTCCTGCAGTGCAAACAGAAATAAAGTTACTACCATTTTTCTCCTATCTTGTCCGTTTCCATTTTAATGCTGGTTAATAAATTGGCAATAGATAAAACACGCACCCACAAATGGTTCAGAGGATTGAGTAAGGAGACACAATGGATTTTGACAAAGTAGCCCAAAAAAGTTAAATTGTAGCCAATATGATTATTACTGTGAAAGGACACATTTCAACAGCTACAGGTTTTCTGCTGTTCCATAGTATCTTAAGCATTAATCCAAATAACTACATTGCATAGTAAATTGGTACTTCAAACTAAAATTCACCAAAATGAATGAGAACCATTCTACAACTTTCAGTTATATGAGGAACCTGGCTTAGAGTAGTCCAAATTACATGTGTTAATGTCGTGGGACATTTTCAGTTTTATTGCTCTATTTTAAGGCAAACATGGGTCTGAAGAGGTGTATAACAATTCAGCTTTAGTGTCAGTTTTTACTTGTCACTCATTATTGTTATTGGTTTATTAATTCCCTAGACACCTAATAGTACATAGCTTTTTGCCATTATTCAAGCTTAACTCGTGTCCAATATCTTATATGTCCTATATTTGTAGTTATGTATACAGTTCTCTTAATATCAGAAGGAATAAGAAAACCTACCCGATCAGTGAGTTTATTGCTGACACCTAAAAGCATCAGCATATTGTCACATTCTGTAACACCCATTGCGTATAAGTCGCTTAACACATTTGCACATGCTATTCGTCCCTAGAAAAGAGTTGATAAAGTTAGTTAAAGCATAAATATATATATATTTTAAAGCAAATTCTACACAGCTAGATCTTGGTTAACTCACTCCTGCCGCGTTCCCAAAAGCCCTGCAATTACCCATCTATTTGGGAGAAGGTTCTGTGTTATTTCGTCCCCAGGGACTATAAAACGCATAATACTGAATAAACTGACACACAATCCTTTCAGTGCCAGTAGAAATACCAGCGTGAGGTCCATGATCAACACGGAAACTTAGATCAAATGCCTATAAAACTATTTGAACTCAACTCGCATATTTACAAGATGAGCTGATATGTGGTATTATGCATGGCATTTTCTAGTCCCTCAGGAATACATGCAGCAGACCAAAGGGACAATATGCTCTAAATAAAACAAAATTAGGGGCTAGGAGTTTTCACCCACGCAAGAATGACATTTCCCACAGAAAGAAAATTGGTTTACAAGGTTATCATAATAATAAAAAAAAAAAAACTTAAAACAAAAAAACCTCAAGGGGGCTTGGGCACTCAAAGGGTTAAAAGTAGCTGCAATATGTGGCAGAACCAGCATATTAAATTACCAATTGATGTCATCTCTCCCTTGTGCTCCCTACCCTTACATGAGCAGCCAGTACCAAGGAGGGACAGTAAATTAACAATTATCTATTCCCTGTGAATAGAAGACAAGAAGGCAGCTCCCAGTGGCACACAAAGTATATGTCTACAACACACGCTTATTTTAATAAGTTAAAAGGACATCACAAGTTTATTATAACTGCAAAATACAATATTTGAAGAAAGTGTCTGAGAGTCGCCACCAAGCTAATCCTGATAAAAGTATTCTCAAACTACACATGTACCTGCTATATCCAAGTGTCTTATGTCAAAGTCCGTGTGTTTATTATACATATGCCCGTACGGCTATAAAAGTCATGATTTCCAGCACATCTAAAAAGGGGCTGTTCAAGGTTTAACTAACCTGCTTTATGGAATTTTCAAAAAGAGGAGGAAGAAGGGGGCTTAATCAGGTTACAGAGGTAAGAAAGACCAATGAAGGCCTTTTGAGGTTAACACATTGGCAGCCGTACCTAAATAAATGTTTCATGCTTATAGCAGATCCTGTGTAAAGAATAGTGATTTTGTAGGGGTTGGTTACTGTGCCACGGCACAGATTCTGTTCATCGATTTCTGCTCCAACTGTGACATATGTTTTATTTAGTCTGCAACTGCACGTAATAAAAAGAAAAAAAAAAAATCTCACCATCATGTAAGGGTCATCTACAATAGGATATATGTAGTCTGTAGTCTGAACCAGAGAAAGGCCCCCATGTCGCAATGGAATGACACACGTGTCCATACCAATACCTAAAAACAAATCAATATTAAACGCTTATGAAAAAGAATATTCCTGCATAACAGATGCAATCATTTATGTATTCAAAACACTTATTTTTTTTTTAGACCACTATGATTTATTCCTCCTCTCCCGAAGCAGTCACATGTATGGAGATAAGCAGGGACTGATTACCCTATGGACAGATGTTCCTCAAACTGCAGCACACTACATTAAAACTCTTTCACACCCCGCCATGCACTCATCTTACGTTCAATCTTAACCACTGTCTCCAAACATACAGACCACGCTTTACCAAAACGGCAGACTCATTTCCTCGTACACATTGACACTGTTAACTGGTTGCATTATATATTTTATTTACTATGCAAGGCTGCTTTTTTAGCGACCATTGAACGGGAAACGTCCTGCTGGCCTCGCATTTAGCCTTGTTAGAGTATTTGCGGCCACCAATCTGCTCACAGGAGTTCTCATATCCAGTCAAATCTGGTTTGCCTTTCGTTTTAAAAAAAATAATAATAAAATCATGTTGCCATTTTTCTTCAAATTGGTACTATGTCACATTATAAGTACCATAACCCAATGATCAGATTTTTTGGCTTTAACGAGAGGCTTTAAATTACAACACGAGCCAAACCGATACCAACGGGAAATGCAGCATTCACAGCTGTGACTGGAGCCAACCTGACGTGTTTCACCTCTTCAGGAGACAATCAGAATGAAGGGGGTGTTCTCTGGACAGCATCAGCCTCAAGCATGGAGATAAGGGAAGAGGAGGATTGCTTGAGGCCTCCCACAATATATCTGAAATCCATGAAATTGACATTTGTGCACGCATGCGAGTTTCATATTTAACTTAAGCCCTTTGTGACTTTAGGACATTCTATAAGAAGTGGTCTAAAAGGGCATTAATATGTCATATTGTCTTTGCACCATCAGGGTCATGTCCCCACCAGTACACAGGAGATCAGACCGTCATATTAGCATCGCTGGCTCTGTGCTAAAGATGTCTATCAGAAGCAACAGAGAAAGCCTAAGTTTCAGTCTGAGCAGTTTAAATGCAGATATGTCAGAAACCGAGTAAAAAGGTTCCGGGAGGCTCTATCCAAACGAACCCCTGCAGGCTGATCATAGGTAATGTGATTTTATTTATTCTTAAAACATTTATCATACTGGAAGGGTTATACTTGCAGAAAAAAGTTGAACATTCAGTACATGACCAGGAAAACCCCTGGTCATGAAGGGGTTAACATACTGTACAACTTCCATGTTACTGCTGTAACTGTGCATTCCATACTAACGCACAGTCAGTTTTAACAACCTATAGCTGTACGACCAAGGCATGTTGTACTGCTACATACTACCCTGGATGCTGGTTCCAAAACAGCATGGATCAGTAAATGTGCCTATTGTACCAGAAAATCCCTATACGGTAACTGCAGACATTATTACGGTCACCAGCATCCACATAAAAAGGAGATTGAGGAGGAAAAGTCTCCCAAAATATCACATACTAACAATGGTATCCTCTAGGTCTGCAGATAAAGGGAGGTTATTGGAACAAAATTAAATATATATATATATATGTTTGTCAACACCAACCAATATTACATTGCGCTGTATTATAAATAAAAAGAACAAGCCTGAATATGAGATGACCCTATTGGGGGGTGGGGGGAAATAAAGCCACTCATAATTACATTCTGCCACGCACTCACAAACATTTATGAAAGTAAATGATACACACTCACTCATTTTTCTCTTGTTCTTCTGTCTTCTTTCTTAATCTGCCCCCCACCTTACCAGCTCCATTATCCAGGTACCTGGCGAATCAGTCTGGAATATTCTTGCCTCTTGGAATACCCCCGCAAAAAAACCAAAGCCATGACACCCACCACAGGGACAGCCTCTAAAACAATGTATTGTGAGCCTGTACATGTACAGGCTGTCATAAAGGGGTTACATTTCTATTTCATGTTTGAGAGGAGCAAGTTTTTTCTTAAATTAGAAGAACGGCACTGCAGCTAATCACAGAACCTGGACAGACCATCTGGGAACCCTTTTACTCTGATCTTTGTCAATGCTGACAACACAGTTCAGGCATTCTCATTTATTTCATTGTAAGCAGCACTCACTCCTAGTGCCATCACACTTAAAGTGAATAGTTCACAGTCCCACTAAAGAAGAATATGTTGTAAAGTACCCCACAAGTACTTTAATAAGCATTCTTCAAAAATATATATAAAAAAAAAAAAAAACAGAAAAAAAAAAAAAAAAAGACTCACCTGAGATAGAAGCTGGCCCAATTATATTCTCAATGGAAGATAGATATGGGGTAGGGAAAGAGGCCAATGCATGAGGAGACTCTGCAGAATGCCCCTCGTGCATTTGCAAGTGGGACACCACACAAATATAAAAGGGACCATACAGGTATCACATGCATTATAGTGCATATGACGGTACGAGTGTTCCTCAAATCTATTAGACTAAAGCCAGCAATAGGGCCTACTGCTGATAGTGGAGACCCCACGATCTATGTACTGGTAGGGAAATGCCAACCTATAGGACGTACGATTACATCCTTGGTCACCATTTTCTGTAGTGCGCAAAAAAAAAAAAAAAAAAAAAAAAAAAAAAAAGCACAAAAGATTTCAAGAACGCTTGGGATTCGCATGAAGCTATCCTAATAAGTGAAGAGCAATTTAAAAAGGGCAGACTAGATTGGCTACTTGGTTCATTTCAACCATCAATATCTACAGTCTTAAACTAAAGTTTCTTTTTGTATGTAACATGCCACTTAAAATCTCCCACACGGGAATGCTGCCGTACCATACACTAAAAATAAGACGTGTTTGCTGTTGATTTTTTTTTTTTTTTTGTTATGGTCTCTCCACGAGGGCATTAATAAACCCCACAGGTAAAGTATCCATGCCTTGGAAGCCTCAATGGTCTTAAAGTGTGTCTGAGTGTACAGGGTGACTACAGTCAGGCAGGTTCTGTAATCCTCACCAGAACGCGCTAACCGTTTGGAACGAAGCCACACATATCCGGTTTCTCTGCGAGGCCAGGTCTGCAGGTAATCTTTACTTTGTTTGCATCACTGTGCAAATAGCACAGAAAAAAAAGGAGGTCTGGTCAACACAATGTTCCTGCATTGGCAGATGGTTCATCCATGTGATTCTTGCTGACAAAGTGAAACATGGATAGAAAGAAAGGAGCGTTTCGAACCATTACAATGTAATAGTTGCTATGGCTTATTCTATAATGGATGTAAAGAGCTATTAACAGACAGGTAATAAAATGCCATTTAAAAAAAATAAATAAATAAATATATACATTTTAGGTAACTTTTTTTTTGGCTTGTATAAATGTCCATCATTTATACAAGCCAAAAATAAAATATAGGGACAATACGGAATAATTAGAAAATTGTAACAGCAAAAAATAAATAAATAATAAAATAAAAAATATGAATGCAACTTGTTTCAAAACAGAGTAGAAGATTGAATGAAACACACACACACACACACACACACACACACACACACACACACACACACACACACACAGTGGATAGTTTGTGTTAGTAATATGATACAAGGCCTAAGGCCCTGCTTCTACAATTCGCACCTATGCTGTGGTCATCCTTGAATTGTCTCACAGAGGAGCAACTAAATGACCTACATAAAATTACTACAATCCTAGGCAACGGACATTTATGTTTTCAAGACACTTTTGGGTTTTAATTGCACAAAAGGCAAATTACTTTGTGCAGCCAATCCGAGATGAAAGAGTACTTAAATAACTTAACTAAGGCATAGAAAATAATGCATTAGCACTCACCCAACCTTGGCATAACTGCCCCAAGAAACTGCTCATCTTCCTGGAAGTGATTCTCCTGCAAAGACTCCAGCAGTTTTTGCAAGACGTCCTGAGGAACTTTGCAACCCGTGCCTTTTAGCTCTGCGAAGCGAGTCAGGCGGAAGCTCTTATCAAGCTCGTAGCTTTCTGGATTGAAAGACTCCCGGACAGACATGGCTCACGGCTGGATGGTTTTCTGCCCCCCGCGTTCTGGTTAATGAACAAATGTCTCAATTCCCTTTTTGAAAACCCTACAAAATAAAGCACAAACACACTAAGCATATATCACAAAAATATCATCCTATCAGTTATTCCTCATACTGGTAAACTGCCGTTTAGAGGGCTGGGAAATCCCCAACCCCTGGTATCCATCGTTTAATCTTCATCTATGGACATATTTTGGTTCCCAAAGTCTTTTTTTTTGCAATAGGATAATGGTTAAAAAGACAGACCTGAACAACGTTCAAGTAGCACACACATGGACAGATGATTCTATTATTTTTTCCCCTCCAGTGACAGGCTCGTACCCAGTATCTGACTCGGCAGTGTGAGAGGAGCGTAAGCTTCTACACGTGCACCCTAAAGGATCCACACCACTAGAAAGAGGAGGTCCCATGCAAAGTGAATATGTTTGAGCCTCAGAGTGCTCCATACTGTCATGTAGTTTGGTACCAATTTACTTCCCAGTTCAAAACACTACACTGAGTTGATTCTTTATGGCACTGCTAGTGAAGTTCTGCTTATCTAATAAAGTCTTCTCCTCTATAGACTTTCACAAGCTGCACAAACACATAACGGCATAACACATAATAGTCCCTTATTCAGCAGATACCATAGTGTTATTACAAGTTTCTTACTGTTCAACCAAACACCTCTAGAGCCATTACGGTGTTTATCGGTGATAATTTAATAACAGTTCCTAATTAAGGGACAAGTCTGTGCACAAGTTATTTTATCAGGATCCGAGGAGAGATACAATCACAGAGGCAGCCCAAAAAGTTAGGTACATCAGTGAAATTATAGGAGCAATATCCACTACACTCATTTATTAAAGGGACATTCCAGCCAACGTATGCACTTCAATGCAAAATCAGTAACTGATAGAGCTTGCATTGCTTTAAGTGATTAAATCTTTAGAGAAGGACAGAACTATGGGGTTATATGCCACGTCTATACCGAAGAAACAAAATCTGAACGTAGAATATACCGTATTTTTCGCTCTATAAGACGCACCTGCTGATAAGACGCACCTAGATTTTAGAGGAGAAAAAAAAGGAAAAAATATTTTGAGCTAAAAAATGGGCTAAAATATTTATTACAATAACTGAATAAGCTATGAACACAGTAAGACACACACAGTAAGACAGACACAGTAAGACACACACAGACACAGTGAGACACACACACAGTAAGACACACACAGTAAGACCTCCCTCCCTAACCCCCCCTTCTCAGGATCTCCCCTCTAACTCCCTAACCCCCCCTTCTCAGGATCTCCCCTCTAACTCCCTAACCCCCCCCCTTCTCAGGATCCCCCCCCCGCCCCGGTCACTTACCTTAAACTCCTGTGTTGGAAGCGTGAGGCGTTTGTCTCGGGTGCCGGCGCTTCACTGCTGAGCGCCGGCGTCTGACGTCATATGCCGGCGACCAGCATAAAGCGCCGGCACCCGAGACAAACGCTTCCAACACAGGAGTTGAAGCGCTGAGGCAGGCGGCGGTGGCGGCCGCCGCCAGCAAAGGATTCCTGTATATCTGTCAGGCAGGGGGGCCCGAGAGTTGCCGAGCGGTTGTCTTCAGCAACCGCTCGGCACCCCTTGGGCCCCCCTGACTGGCAGAAATCCAGGACTCCTCTGCTGGCGGCCGCCGCCGCCTGCCTCAGTTGCGACCCCGGATTTATCGGCGTATAACACGCAGGTGGGGTTTAAGCTCCGGATTTTAGTTAAAAAAGTGCGTGTTATACGCCGATAAATACGGTATATCGTTGCCCCCCCCCCCTCCCTCCCTCCCTGCGTGCGTGCATCTTCGCTCCATAAGACGCGGCTGATTTTTCATCCTACTTTGGGAGGAAAAAAACTGCGTCTTATGGAGCGAAAAATACGGTATTTTCCCAAATCATTCCATCCTTTTTTTTTTTTTCCAATCAGTTCCCTCTCTTTTGTTGGTTATATCTCCTATATCCTGGCTAAATGTCAAGGTAATAGAAAAAAGTTACAACTTTTGTTTTAGCTATATGCTGTGCAGAAGACATGGTCGTCTCTAGAAGGTTTCCAGTCAGTGACTGCCTACTCGAAACAGCCAATCAGCGACATGGCTTGCCAGACCACAGAGCTGTTTTTCTCCAGCTCTGGTGCTACAACTTCTCCATAAGGCAAGTATTTTATAATTTGACAACCCAAGTACATTATAGAAAGACTTTTTGACATTAGGGATCACAAAAGGAGGACAGCCTCCAGAGCCCACTTACCCAACCTGTATCTCTTATATACATAAGCAAGCCATAAGGAGAAGGGAAGCACAACAAAGAATTCAAATACCGTATTGGCTCGAACATAGGCCGCACTTTTTTCCCCCACTTTAAGTCTTTAAGTCCGCACGATGCGTTTTACCTCTGCCCCCAAGACTTACCAGAGGAGACTCCCAGGTGTCTTGCGGGGCCGGCGGGGGACATCTACGCAATACGCGTACACAACTTCCGGTGCCGGCACATCAGCTGAGTGCCGGCACCGGAAGTTGTGTACGCGTATTGCGTAGATGTCCCCCGCCGGCCCCGCAAGACACCCGGGAGTCTCCTCTGGTAAGTCGGGGGGGGGGGGGGGCAGAGTGGCAGCATATCTTGGGGGGGGGGGGGGACAGTGGCAGCATATCTCGAGGGGGGAGGAGGACAGTGGCAGCATATCTCGAGGGGGGAGGAGGACAGTGGCAGCATATCTCGAGGGGGGAGGAGGACAGTGGCAGCATATCTCGGGGGGGAGGAGGACAGTGGCAGCATATCTCGGGGGGGAGGAGGACAGTGGCAGCATATCTCGGGGGGGGGGAGACAGAGTGGCAGCATATCTCGGGGGGGAGACAGAGTGGCAGCATATCTCGGGGAGGGGGGGGACAGAGTGGCAGCATATCTCGGGGGGGGGAGACAGAGTGGCAGCATATCTCGGGGGGGAGACAGAGTGACAGCATATCTCGGGGGGGAGACAGAGTGGCAGCATATCTCGGGGGGGGGAGACAGAGTGGCAGCATATCTCGGGGGGGGAGACAGAGTGGCAGCATATCTCGGGGGGGGGAGACAGAGTGGCAGCATATCTCGGGGGGGAGACAGAATGGCAGCATATCTCGGGGAGGGGGGGGACAGAGTGGCAGCATATCTCGGGGGGGGGAGACAGAGTGGCAGCATATCTCGGGGGGGAGACAGAGTGACAGCATATCTCGGGGGGGAGACAGAGTGGCAGCATATCTCGGGGAGGGGGGGGACAGAGTGGCAGCATGTTTTTTTGGTGCTTTTTTAAAGAAAAAAACGTTTTCTTTAAAAAAGCACCAAACTTTTAGGGTGCGGCCTATATCCGAGCCAATACGGTACATCAAGGGATTAAATAAATATGTAGATGAAAGCAAAGGGAGCTATAGTAGTTAGAGAGTAGAAAACTGGGGGTAATGTGAGAAAGTTCAGAACAATGCAGTAGTAGATACCAGGACTAGATTTCCAATCAAAGTAGTGCAGGCAAACATAGTAAAGGAATTCATTATCTAAACACGATTGGTACTCATGAGGATTTCATGGGTTAAAAGCACAAATATCAACAGCACTCTGTTCTTCATATGGCCTGAAGCATATAGTGGATACATTTAAAACAGTATCTGAATGCATACATGGGAGCTAAGAGGGAAAAAAATATTTAATGTTTTGAGGGCTAGGGTAATTTTTCATTAAGTGGACTCACGAGGCCAAGCAAAAAAGTTTGTAGCTTTGCTAAAGTTCTATTTAGGCAACCTTATAAAACAGCTTATATATCAACGTGGCTGGTTTCCAAATAGCTTTTCCAAGAAAATTTACACTTTTTATTCCAATATCACCAGATTGGCATCTAATAAGAAAGCAATTTAAAAGTCCAACATTTTGTTACTAATAGATTAAAAGTATTATCTATTTCATAAATTTATTATCTATCGCTGCTTTTGTGCGATGTTTCTAGGCAGCTCCATATTAGCCAAACATACATTTTCAAGCGGTTATCTTCAGCCAAATGTACTAGACAAACACCCTGACTCCTCATCACAATGCCTACAGTAAATAGAATGTCTTAGTCCTAATCGCCCAGAAAGACTCACTGACTCATGAAAATCTATGGAAGAAAGGACTCCTTACAGGACTTCATTGGCACTGCCATAAATAATCAGTCCGGTGTGATGTTGAGTTGTAAGTCACCAAAGATATAACATAACTGACCGCAATTGCAACCTACACATCTAGAGATAATGGAACGCAATAAAACCAAACACGTCCTATCAGTGCTAATCCACATTACTGTATACACTTAACACAGCATTTAGCTCTTAACAACATTTTCTCATAGTACTTTCACTTTAAATCCCCCTTTTCTATCAGTTAAAATAAATACTGTTTGCATAAAAAAAAACCACCACACACAGCAACCATGCCGCTTTAGTGCCAAGAAAAGCAAAACTGGCTTTGATGCTATAGGATTAGAAGCAGATTGCGGGGCTATGGAGGCACCTGGCAAGCATGCATTCAGAATAAAGGACAAAAAAAAAAAAAAAGGGAGAAGAGAGAAGAGTGTGCGCGTCTTGGTATGCAACACCGCTCCTATCATCAGGACTGCGGCCATGATCAGAGACACCTTAAATTTCAGGACAGCCTTTAATACAGCAGAAGACAGACCTTTATTGTGTGAGAGCTGGGCTTTGTCTGCAGGAGCAGGTACCTACAATACTGTAGGAGACAGAGCACACTAACTGCAACCCGGACCCCTATTCCACCACACACAAAATCATCACACAGATCATGGTTCTAACAAGGCTGCAACTCACTCGTACGACAAATACTCTTCGGTAGAAAAAAAAATTAAACAATGAAAGGCTGTCGTAAGGCATGTGCAACTGCAATGGACTATGAAACCCATACATGACCATGATTAGGAAGTACTGCAAGTATGCAGCTAATTAATGCACCGATCAATATAAAAACTTTTACAGAGACAGTTCATGGGGCAGACTTTTCAACATTTCTATTCAAACACCATAAAATTATAGCATCAACACAGAAACAGTCTGAGGATGCCAACCAAACGGTTAATTCCTTACGCAGGCTTAGATTACAAGAACTCCTTATAAACAAAACTGATTAGAAGATAAAAAGTATCCACAGAACTTTTAAAATATTGACTATGGCTTCTGCTCAAATCTACATAAGACAGCGAGGTCACCTGAGGTTAGAGGAGACCCATCAGACAGCATCAAAGAACCTCAGCTTTACCATTTCCAAACAGCAGAATCAAATGTACAGACATTTAAGAATAAGTTAGAAGGCAAAAGCTCATACCAGGGGGAGATAAATGCAGTCATATAAGAGACATTTGTTCATACATTCATCGCATAGGAAGAACTACCTAATCAACTGGGTACATTACAAATACCTGCAAAACGTAAAGCTGTTAAACCGATCAAGCGACTTCAAAAAAAACAACAAAAAAAAACAAGTGGAACTGCACACAACTAACGAGTGGGATAGAGAAAAATACCGGGCGGGGGAGATGCACAACTGATGAACTAACTTGAGATAGCATGCATGGCCGGGTTACTACAGCACGATCCTGTGACCGGGGCGAACTACAGTACGATCCTGTGACCGGGGATACGGGGCGAACTACAACACGATCCTGTGACCGGGGATACGGGGCGAACTACAGCACGATCCTGTGACCGGGGATACGGGGCGAACTACAGCACGATCCTGTGAGCGGGGATACGGGGCGAACTACAGCACGATCCTGTGAGCGGGGATACGGGGCGAACTACAGCACGATCCTGTGAGCGGGGATACGGGGCGAACTACAGCACGATCCTGTGAGCGGGGATACGGGGCGAACTACAGCACGATCCTGTGAGCGGGGATACGGGGCGAGCGACAGCCTTTGTGTGACTCGGGTGTCATAAAGGAGAGCGCCGGGCACATGGGACAGCTTTACGGCTTTTATGCCGCTACACAGCAGCTATTAGCGCCTGTCAAGGGTATGACTGGAGGGCCAGTCATAGCTTCATGTCAGGCAGCTGCTGTATAGAGGCACTGAGGGCCTACAGCTGTGTGCGGACTCGGTGCTGGAGAGCAGCTCTTAGGTGTGTACACAGGACGTCTCTATTCATTTGTTGAGCCTCTGGGCCTCAGGCCCCGGGCTGCTTCCTCCTCCCCGGCCGCCTTAAAGGCGCAGAGAGCTCCCAGCCCAGCCGGACAGGCAGCTCCCAGCCTCCAGGCCCACGGTACAGGCAGGCGGGAAGGAAGATGTCGGCAGCTGGCTCAGTTTAACCCCGCCGCTGCCAGTCCCCTCGGCCCTTAAGGCGGCCCGGCCTGTTCCCCTCCCGAAATAGCTCACCGCCCGAACAAACGGATCGCGCGAGGAGGTGACGTGGTTCTACTCACGGAATCTATAATCCTATTTAACGGTTCCCCTTTAAACAGCGGCGGCGGCTTCCCTCCCCCTGTGAATCCTCTGCTCCTCCCTCCCTCTCACTCACTTACCGGCTCTCCATCCGCCTCCCTCCGCAGACTCCTGTACACCCACAATGCACCGCGCGGCCGAGCTCTCAGCACCCAGTGCACACGTTATATACATTACAGGGCACTGAGCTCTCCGGGGGACTGTACGCGAAGCACTCAGCTGAGGCACTTATGAAAGGAGCACAACGCTGCCACACAAACACATTTACTCTGTCACACAAACACATTTACTCTGTCACACAAACACACTTACCCTGTAACAATAATGTACCTTAAATACATTAAATATAGGAAAAAAAGACAGCTAACAGTGCAATCTTTGTAACAAAAACATTTTCCCATTAAATATTAAAAAAATTGGACCCTAGGCAATTATTTTCATTTGCACCCCCTCCATGCACCCTAGCATGCAATCACTCCCTCCACTCCCACACCAAAAAAAAAATAATAATCCACGCTGACTGCAGATTAGGGGAAGACTGTGAGAGTTAGTGCAGTCTTCCCTCCTGACTCTCCTGTTACTTTGAAAGGTCCTCTCTCCCATACTCTTCCCCAGACTCCTTTTGTCCCCTCATTCACTAAGCCACACCTCTCTTTTCCTTCCTCCCTGTAGTTCAGGTATAGATCAAATAAACAACACATGTAAACAACACTTGCGTGTATAGCATTGCAGGTATAGTCCAACAGATTAACACACAAACCCAGTTTTGCAGGTATAGATCAACTGGGAATCACATGCAAACTCAGCACTGAAGGTATAGATCAAATAAACAACACTTGGAAACAGCACTGAAGGTATAGATCAACTAAATAAGATCTACAAACCCTGTATTTGCAGGTATACATAAATAATGTATGGAAACATGGCATAGGAGATATAGATCAACGGAATAACACACAAATCCATCTTTGCAGGTATAAATCAACTGGAAATCACATTTAAACTCAGCATTAAAAGGTATAGATAAAAAAACTAAATTATAGGCATAGATCACAGGTTGCACACCCCAAAGCCAGCCCTGGTGTCCACATAGAACTTGACCAGCACCCAGATTACACACACAAACTACAGCCCAGCCTGAGCCATCTCTGTCACCAAACACCCTGCCTGTGCCATCTTTGTTCCATAAACACCCTGCCTGTGCCATCTTTGTCCCCAAAGTTCAAACACCCTGCTTGTGCCATCTTTGTCTCATAAACACCCTGCCCGTGCCATCTTGGTCCCCAAAGCTCAAACACTTTGCTTGTGCCATCCTTGCCTTCAAATCACTTATACATCTATCATACACACAAAACACTTACACAGTCACTCCTTCAATCTGTCATTTACACAATTCCTTCACACAATTATTCATTCTCTCACTCATTCACAAAAATCACTTACACATATTAATTAATGCATTCTCATCATCCACACATTAATTTATTCTCTCTCATTCACATAATTTATCCACACATTAATTTATACTCTCATTCATTCACGCAATTCATCCACACAGGATGCAGATTAGGCACTAGATCTTCACCCAAACAATTGTCCTCACCCTGGGGTTGAGCCCCTGAGTTCGAACAACCACTGAGACACGGTAGGCTCCACTGAGAGAAGGGTCAAGGGTCGTTCCGAGGTCAAGGGCAATAGAAGGCAGCGTGGTCAAACAAATCCGAGGTCAGGGCTGGCAGAGATGGTTCGATAACGATAAACAGTCCGAGTTCGTAAGCAGGCATAGAAGAATCGTGGTCGGTAACAGGCAGAGATCAGTACACAAGGCAGGAATCAAAAGTAATGAAAAGCACACCCAAAAGCTAACTGGCGCTTAGAATGGGCATAGACTACAAGGGAAATTGGGTTTAAATAGGAAGAGGAGGCGGAGACAAACAGCGCGATAAACAGTACTTATGTCACGGACCTCGACGATGCGTGCGTCGTGTACGTCGTGCGTCATCGGGCGCGATGTTGCGTGTGTCGCATGCCAAAGTGACATCTCGACGGCGACGGAGATAAAGGAGGCGGGGCTCCCAGCGGAGTGCGTGACGGCATGCGTGACGGAGGTAGGACCCCAAGCGTAGCGTGTGACACACGTTAATTCATTCTTTATCTCCCTCATTCATACAATTCATACAGACATTAATTAATTTATTATCTCGCGCTTTCACACAATTCATACAGACATTATTTAATTTATTATCTCACGCTTTTACACAATTCTTCCACACATTAATTCATTTATTCTCTCACACATTCACAAAATTCATCCACATACCAATTCATTCATCTTCACGCATTCACACAATTCATACGCACATTAATTCATTCTCTTACTCATTCTCACTCTTTCTTTCTGTCATGCGCGCCGCCGCGGCTCGTACCCTTGGCGCTCGCGTCGGCTCATCTGTCTCCGGCACCTCCGTCACTGCCCTCGAAGCCATGCGCACGCGTCTGTGTCGCGGCTCCGCCGCAAGCCGACGCCGGCAGGGCAACCCAGCCTCCACACCCTCGGCCGGGATCGCGCCTACACGCCGCGGACGTGAAGGCGCATCCCCTACGCGTACGCACCGGGACTGCGGTGATGACGCACCGACGGCCCACGTCTGCCGCGACGACGTCACGCGACGTACGCACGCCACGCACGCAACGCCGCGGCCTGTATGTGAGTACCATCTCCTATTTAAACCACATTTGAATCCCCTGTCTTTACCCGTTTAAAGTGTTATGCTTTTTGGGTGTGCTGTTTGCTGCTATTTCTCTATTGCCTTGTGTGCCTTTGCCTGTTTTCTGACCACGAATCTTCGCTGCCTGCCTACGACTGTTTAATAGTTTTGTCTCTCTGTCCCGCGACAGAGGCCTCGAGCTCCCACCACCGCAGTCAGAGCAGCAGTAGGGAGCTGAGGAGACAAAGGGGGCCGAGCGGTTGCTAAAAACTTTTTCATGAGCGACCACTCGGCGCCCCTTTCTCTCGTCGTTCCTCTTCCTGCCGCCTCGGCGTTGGTGATGGGACGGCTGCACGGCGCCCCTGCTGCCGAGGTGCCCTGTGCAGCCACACAGGTAGCACACCCCTAAGGCTGGACCTGACTCTGTCATACAAACATACTTACTCTGCCACAAACACGCATACCCTGTCAGACAAACACACTTACCCAGACTAAACCATTCCTATTCTTGTGGCCCAGCCTGTATGTACACAACAGTTAATGGTCCCCAGAGCTCACCTATATTTGTGTAGCAGTATGACATTGGGTCACGCTCCACTTCAGCCAATGACTTAAGAGAATGTTGTGTACCAGGTGTTAGAGATTCATGCTCTATGTTCTGTACCAGGTGTTAGAAGTTAAAATACGTAGACCAACAATCTCCAAAACAAAAGTAATTAGTCGATAAATACTAACCATTCATTAGCTAACAAAAGAAGGCATGAGGATGCTGACCTCGAACAATAGCCAACAGCCCATAATAAACTCTTCATCAGGTGTTCTTTCCTTTATGTTTTGGGGTGGCTAGTTGTAAAGTTGGTTGACAATTATAGCAATGGTTAGTAATTATACTTTAATTCATGTTTGAAATTGTATTTTAGAACAGACCTATGCTTGTTCTTCCTCTGCATCATCAAGCTGTACAGGCCAACAAAGGAACATCTTGTAAATGACCATCTCTGGAGATAGGGCTGTAAGTACACTCTGGGTTAACTTGTGTTCATGTACAAAATAAAAGGTCACACTTGTGAGAGGTTACAGAGAGCATGAAGTAGATTGATGGGTTATTAAAAATCCATAATAAGGTGTACCCAAACAGATATCTCCAATGGTTTGGAAGGAGAAGGGGTAGAAAGGGGTTGGTAATTAGGTGACCTAATGTCTATATTACACTGTGGGCTTTTTGACAGTGTGATGAGTACTTGCTTAATGGGACAGTTTACTGAAACCCCATTTCAAAAGAATTCTGCAGAACCTCCCCATGCATTTGCAAAAGGACAACAAGACATTGAAAAGGACCACTCAGCTGTCATATACATCAATATGAATAAGATGACCGTAGTGACCCTTTAAAGCAAGAAAACTGGACGAGAGTGGGTAATGGGGGGGGGGGGATCGGAACAAGTGAGACGACAAGAGAACAAAAGGTGGGGTGGATTGGAGCATGTTGTAAGGTGATGTGATTCAGTGTAAGACCTTGAATGGGGGCAAGGGAGATAAAAGTAACAGACATGCAATCAAAAGGCAGGAAAGCTATTTTAAAAGTTTACTGGTCTATGCACTATACAGAGATCAACTCTCCTGCAAACTCCATCAGTGAATAGATCCATTTGTACTTTGAAAAGTGGAGGAGACTGGGACTTAACAGGTGCAATGAGAAAGAGAGGATTTAGGGTGTATTACACAATAGGTAAAATGTAAAAATGACATTGTAAGGGATGGACCAGCCACACTAGTGTAAGTATTGCAGAATAGTGACTAGGAGAGTTGAACTAAAGGAATATGGGGGGGTTTAATGTGCAATATTATAAGCAGGGATTTTTTGAAGGACCAAAGGCAGGGGGAGAGACGGATAGACCTGGGGAGGGCATTCCAGAGGATAGGGGCAGCCAGGCCCGGACTGGCCATCGGGCACACCGGGCATCGGGGGGGGGTTGTTTTTTTTTAACTTTATTTAACAACCTCCATGTTAAATAAAGTTTTTGTTAACTTTATTTAACATGGAGGATGTTAAATAAAGTTAAAAAAAACCCTGATGTTTTAATTTAAGCCCTGTGCGGCCGCAGACCCCTAAGGCCGGCCCTGGTGGGGGCTTCCCGGCCCCTTAGAGTGGCGGACCCGGTCGCAGTTGCGGCGGGCTTAAGGGGCCCTGCGTAATGCGGTCCTGACTGGGCCTATTTTAAGGTAGGGGCCTGGAGCTGCCGCTTCATCAGCCCCTAAATCAATCCGGCCCTGCCGCGGACCCGGTCGCAGTTGCTGCTTGCTCCGGCAACAAGGTAAGTAGGGTGAGGGAGGGGGGTGCAGTGAGAAGGGGCAGAGGGGGGTTAGACAGTGAGAAATGGGGAGAGGGGATAGATAGTGAGAGGGGGTACATATTGAGAAGTGGGGAAGGGGGTACATAGTGAGAAGGGGCAGATAAGATGGGGTAGTGTGAATGCGTATGAGAATAAATGAATAAATGTGTGGATGAATTGTGTGAATGCATATGACAATGAATTCATGTGTGGATGAATTGCTTGAATGATTTGTGAGACTGCATTAATGAATGTGTTAATGATTTGTGTGAATAAGTGAGTAAATGCAAAGATGGTACATGAAGGGTGGGCTTTAACAATAAATAAATAAATAAAAATGGGCTGCTCAGGCTTAAATGCCCGGGCCTATTTTTTGTTCCAGTCCGGACCTGGGGGCAACCCTTGAGAAATCTTGTAAGTGCGCATGAGAGCTAGAAATCAGAGGAGAGGATAGAAGGAGATCATTGGATGAGCGGAGAGACCGGTTAGGAGTGTATTTCGAGAAGAGTGACGAGATGTAGGGAGGGGAACCGCTGTGAAGGGCTTTGAAAGTAGCGCACAGGCAGCCAGTGAAGAGACTGACAGAGGGGCGAGACGTTAGTAAAGCGATGTGAGAGGAAGATAAGTCTGGCAGCAGCATTCATGGTGGATTGTAGAGGGGAGAGACGGTTAAGAGGGAGACCAGCTAAGACAGAGTTACAATAATCAAGACGGGAGATGATAAGGGCATGGACAAGAGCCTTAGTGGCATCCACTACCCTTACCACCCAAATCTGCAGCACAATAGGCGTATATAATAAAACAGAAACGGAAAAGACATAACTGGTTAAAGAGATGGCAGGGGTAGAGGTCAACATAACGGGCTTAAAGAGATGGCAGACATGGAGGAATATAAGACTGGCTGGAAAATAACCGTATTCTTCAACATCGCCTGGCCACACCAGTATTAAATAATTTTGTGGCACCCTCATTCTATATTCACTGTATCTGACAGCTAAAAAACCTGCCACTGTTCTGTGTTTAGTGGGCCTGTCAGTTGGTCACTCAGCACTTTAGTCTTCCTTCCACCAAGTTTAATTTTGTATCAACGTACATGTTACATTTTCTATGAGAAAATCCATTGGGGTAGACGCTAATGGCGCTGAACACTGAACACACAAACTAAATAAGACATACAGAACAAGAGGTCACTACAATTAGAGGGTCAGAGGTTTAGATGTTATGCAAGGAAGTTTTACTGTACTGAGAAGGTGGCTGATAAATGGAACAGCCTCCCTTCAGAAGTGATAGAGGCTAATACATTGAGGCAATTCAACCCGTTCAGTACAGCAACAGCCTTAAAAACTGAGCCAAGAAGCTCAATAAAATGTACGGGTACCTCCTGAATATGTTGCAGTGGCAGGGAGATGACAGCATGGACTCTCGTCTGTCAGCAGAGGCCAGTATCACTTGTTTCTTGACGACTTATTGTTTGTAACCGCACTCATGTGACTGGGCATTCCGTTCAAGTAGTTGATATCCACCGGAAGTTCACTCAAGGACAGGAGAGCCCCATTGCTTCCCCTGCTGGCTGATCCCATGCATTGCAATCACAGTGTGATCAGCGGAGACAGATCAGGAAGATCCAAAAAAAAAAAAAAAAAGAAAAGAAAATTAGGGGTAAAATGAAATTTAAAAAAAACAACAACATATATTTGAAGCTCAGACATCAGTGACATCAATAATATATGAGAGGTCCTCAAACAATCTCGAGCCATACTACGCTGAGATCAGGAAAAAAGCAACTGAGCAGATTTGCAGCGCACTCCGTTAAAAAAAACTGAAAAAAAGTGCCCCTTTGCTCTGCAACAGTATCATTAAATGTGATATAGAGTAATAAGTAAAGCATGGACATGGCACTCTTGAACATAAAAATATGTATGTGGTGTATGACTGTAATCAGGGGATGTTGCTAAACATAAATCGGGTCATTTCCACAACAAGCTATGGCTACTGTATAGAAGAGAATTTAAGCAAAATTTCAAAAACAAAAAGAAATCTGGTCCTTAGGTTCTGAAACTGCCTGAGACTGAAGGGGTTAAAAATGCACAGACTAGGTGTAAAGTTTCTTAAATCGACAAAACCAAGGACTGATTGATGTCTCAATCTTTACATCAGGAACAAATGGTCTATATATATATATATATATATATATGTGTGTGTGTATGTTATTACTACAACAAATCAGCCTACCTGTTGAGTGGTTTTTATTAGGAAATGAAACCGCTTATTTGCTGTTTTCTGCACCAATTCCAATTTTTTTTCTAAGGCTTAACAAACTGTAAGCTGTGAAGGGGAAGTTAGGTGCATGCTGGGATACATCTCAGCAAATTGAACAGGGACTACAAGTGCTATTTTTTATTGCGAGTTAAAAAAGCGGAGCATACAGGGAGTTTTTCTAAATTAGTTGACGGAGCTATTCTGAGAAATATATTTGGTCATCACGGACATGAGTGACCGTGGGATTATGGTGTGTTGCTATTAAAGGTAGATGGGATGGCTGCTACACACAGTCTGCATAACCTTCTGCAGGTGGCATATGAAGGTTAGAGTGGGCCTTATGCCTTTCCCCCAGATCCTGCATTTTATCATTTCCCTACATTCCCTTTATCATGTTAATTGTAATTTTGGATACTGACCATTGTGTGCATTATGTCTTCTATGTGCTGTTTCTTGCATATAGGCCATAGCTTGTTGTGGACACCTGCCGCCCAACTATGTTGTTAATGGGGCTGCTGGATCCTTATGTCCAGTTGATCAGCCTGAGTAAGAGGATTCAGAGGGTAGCTGTTACTACTTTTCGCTACATCCACTGGAGACAAGTACTCCACAAGGTAACCCCTAAATTGTGTATTTCTTGTGGCAGGTTTGCAAAGCAGTAAATCTGCCCTGGACACGGCCCCACTCCAGGGTGGGCTGTGACACTAGCTGCAAGACTCATAACCTATTCTGGTATCTCAGTTTATGTGTCCAAATTCACCTTCAATGTAAACAAATAAAGCTAGATGTACACGGTATACTTGCCTTTCTAGTACCTGGTGGTTAGTTTTACTCCCGTTGATTGGCTTGTGTCTCTTGGGATTGTTATGTAGATACAGACTCTTGCCTTGTTGCGGACATTTTATTCCCCAAAGGGAGAGTTTTGCTGGAGAGTTGTGGTTTTAACGCCATAGCTTCACTAACATCATGAAGGGCAATACTGTCAATACTGACAGGTGTCTCCAGTAAGGAGGGCTGAGCTGGCCCTGTATACTGCATAATTCTATGAGTGAGGAGACTTTGGAGAACTCTCACTTTAACTATACATCATACAGGGCTAACCAGGCTCTTCCTGTAGCAGAAGATCCCTGGAGTTGGTCCTTTATGATGTAAGTTAAAGGTTGAGCCTATTATTAGTTCACTCTTATTCCAACCTCTGACTTTGCTAACTAACTCGGTCTCTGTTCTGATTCTGAAAGGTGTAAAATTAGTGCATACTATGTGCAAGCCTGGCTCTGTCTTATATATATTCTAAATAGGCTGAATAGAGAGTCCAGAGATCCTCCTTGACCAGAGGGACGGCTAGGGACTACCTTAAGCCTATTAGTCTTAGGTTACAATACATTGCACCTAGTGTGTGGGATATTGCATTATAAACCAAGCTGAAGTGTGGTTCAGAAGTATTCTGGAGAAGCAAAAGAACCCACTTTCTTCTATTTCTGTTACCAGTTCAAGAGTGATAGCTAAACTTAAGGCCACAATGGAACGTGCATCAGTTATAACTGTTGGAAATATGAGGACTTATTTTCACTAGACGTGATATAATCCCGAATAGCAAACTTTCCAAATACTACAGTGAAAAGGGGGACATGGAGGGCACAGTATGCGTATAGGATTAGCAGGATCTATGGTTTTGTTCTGAATGAGGGTAACAAGGAATTCGAGAAGGTGGGCACATAATTCAAAGAACAGCAGCTTATAACAGAGGGATGAAGGAAACAAGGGAGAGACAGAGTAAAGTGGTAGAGTGTATGGCAGAGGACATAGATAGACCCTTTATTAATGTGAACGCTTTAGCAACGGAAACCTGCACACAACTCTAATATATTAACTGTGTAAAGACGTACCCTCAGCATCTACCACTCAAAACTCACCGAATCTTGGGCATCAAGAGATGGATCACAAGGGAAATAGAGTACATTGTACTGGACTTTCTAGAAAATGGTTCTCGATCTGGGTTACCGTTTTGTTATGTTTTAGCAACCTGGATTGATGTCACAATGACATATAAATGCTAGACTGTGCATATAATATACTGTAAATGCTAATTGGGTGTTTGGATGTGAAATAATGTCAGATACTGTATAACTTCACTATGACTCGTATACCACTCAGTATCCACTAGGGTGCGCTGTTATCTATACTAGCTTATTTTTATTGCCTCTTGCAGCTGGAGGCTCGTGAACAGGGCAGCATTCTATGGGCAGCATAGCATTGCTGATATGGAAATAATAAAGGTGTTGCCCCATAACAGGTCCACACCCTGCATCACTGAATGCCCTGCGAGGTGTACACTCCTTTCTGTAGTTGATCACTTGACAAGTAACATACCTTTATTGTGAATAACATCACCGGGAGCAGAAGATATCTAACATCTGAAATATAATAACCAATAGATTTCTCAGAGTAACCAGAAAATGTGGTTAAACTGGAAAGAAATCATTTACACCGGTAGTACCCATTTACCAACAGTAAAAAAAAAAAAAAAAAAACAGCTAACCTCTAATATCCGGCTTTTCTGGTATAACAATGTATTATGTTTCATGCTCCTAACATTTGAAATAGAAAATCTTAAATTCAGAAAATGTATATACTGAGAGGTGGGTTCATTTATCTACCGCAATTGTGTCATTTGCCTTCCTAGTGCGCCCCAGCACTTAATGGGCCGATTGGAGATATCAATTGAAACTGGCCCATTTACACCATGGTGGTCTATGCCGAATCCTACACCACTGTTTATATTGTCTTGTGGCCTGTTACTCGTGTGCTGTATGGCAAATCTAGAAGTCTTGATCACACATTAATTCATTTTTTTTGTAATTCAACGTACACTATATTTATATTTTTTGTTGTATTTATTAAGATTGCTTTTGTAAGTAAAATGTATTGTGTGCCAAAAGTATCAATGGGGGATCATCACAGGAGATCAAATCAAAATCATGAGTTGGCGTACACTGAATCAAGTTTCCTGGAACCCTTGCCAGTTTCTTCCCTGAGACAAGTTTTGCCTTGCAATGGCTAAGAGAATAAATTGGTTGATAGTTCTCATAATCATCACATTGCAGTGCAGTTGTACTTTTTTACATTTTTACATTGATTTTAGTTATGGATTGTAGCCCTTGTTCTACAAGAGAATCGTAGAACAAAATGATTGTTTAATGTGCGAGACAAACAACGTGGAATATAAAAGTGGGGCATTGCTTGAAAATCACTATAAAGGGACACTTGGGAGGTATGCAAGTCCATGGCCAGAACAGTGGAGAAGATGAGAGACTGTTGGCCAAACTCTTACTACTTAGGGGTCAAAAGGCTAAACGTGTTTTAGCTAATTGGATAAATCTATGTGTTATATTTCTCAATTTATATATGATTAATTGTGTTAAAGTTGGACAGCCTTATGTTTTTGATAAGGATCAGATAGAACTGCCCCCGGTCTGATCCATCAAAAAAGTTTCTGTTGAGTTTTAAGGCCGTTTCAGGGTGTGTGCATGTGTGATTCAGGAGAATAAAATTCTATTCATACCACATGTTTATAGTGATACTTCACCTTTAATAAGCATTTGCCTGAACTAATAGGTGCTTATTCAGAAACCTTTGTCATTCATTTGCAGTCCTACCTATGTGCTTAGAACTTGCATTACTCAGAACCAATGGAACTAAAAAGCAAACCTGATTTAATTGTTATAATTATGGATACAGCATCACTTTGCTAGGTTTATTTATCAATAACTCATTGTTAGGAATGCAAGTCACCATTTACACAACCATTAATAACAGTTAAAATCTAATCATCTAAGACTTGACATAACATAGGGAAAGCATGAACCTTCTTTTAGCTACTTACTCTGGGCCTGCAGAAATCTATAGTGATTCCTATTGGATTGGGAATTTTTTAGACTAATGGTTGGACCCTTTATGGAACGCTCAGGGGGTTATTAAAGGAGCCCTAAATCTCAATGATATAAGTGCAGCCAAAGATTGGATATGCGCGGCTGTGTTTTTATATTCGTGTGCGGACAGGGAATATCCTCCACCGGCTGCACTCCAGCAGCAGGTTGGGTGACTATTTGGAGCTGTCGACCAGCAGCCCACCAGGCATTTGCTCAATGTGCCAGATGGCCAGTCCAGGCCTGCTCGTGTACAGCAAATAAATAGTCCCACTAGTTTTATGCCGCATATGAAGTCCAGTATCTATAACCCAGTCACCATGCCAAAAGCCAAATACAAGGACAACTTGACCGCGCATTTTCTTACATCTAGAATGGCATATCCCATCCTGTTTGTATGGCATGGGCGTGCTTTGCTTCAATTAAAGGTTCACTGCAGTAGGTCACTGTAATTTATTAGGGATTATATGGAAACATGTTTTCACAGGCATCATTCTGTAATGTTAAATAACATGTCTGGTTGGTGGAATGAGTTACAAGAACCTATTCTTCCGCACTTTATTTTCATTGTGAATCTCTTCCTGGTGTGATGTTTCCATAGAAGCAGAGCTTAACCTTTTAAATGCAGATTACAAAGGCACCTAATTCAATTAAAATCAGCCTTTCATACCAGCACATATTACGGAGTTGTTATTAGCAGATCCTTGAGATCCATAAGAGCCGCGTTCACTACATCATAATCCTTTTTGTGTTTGCTTTCCAAAGTCACAAGACTATATACAATATATATGAGGGGTCAGCAGAATAGTTGTATACAGACATTGCATATGTTATAATTTAGGTATAAAACAACCTAGACTATGTTCCTCAAGTTGGACAACCTAACATAAGAATTCAGGGATAGTGTTTGGTCATTATTGTTAGCTCTCTTTGTTCAAAAGTTGGATTTGTAATCAGAGTTCTGTGGCCCTCTGTCACAATCACCCATTTCCACACCACTGACTCAGTAATGACTCGATAGACTCGTGTGAAAAGAGCAAATCTTGTGCAAAGCGTTCATCGCAAAGGAATCATCATTTCAACATTACATCGGTTGCTAATGTGAGTGCATTTTTTTTACAATACACTAAAGTTTTATTATAAGTTCCTTTTGAAAGCTATACCTATGACACTTGCATTATACAGTATAGTGTTCGGTTCTCCCATATCTTATCTCATAGAAGATATTCCTGTTAGAAAGGCAAGTCACTGCAGCACCATACTTGGCTAATCATATATCACGAGAGATGTTGTGTACTTCAAATTCTATTCTATACCATGTTCTGCTATACTGACCGCTCTAGAACTGTGATAACGCAGAATAATGAAAGTACTGTTTATAAAACGCTAATAAATCAACACACTGATATAACCTTGAATTAAAAGACATTTTATTTTTGATGTTTTTGTAACTCACATACAAGTTCTCCAGAAACCAAGAACACAGCACAATATTAGATGTCATTGCTACAGACTTCCCTTGTCTTGTTGGTTTTGTAGAAAAAAAAACAAACCAAAAAACTAAAATTGCAATTTAAAAAATATCTATATATTTACATATTCATAACATTATATACACAGAAAATCAAATTGTATCCCTGTATACATGGAATGATTCAAACTTAGCCTAAAGCATGATTTACGTAAATATCGTAGATAGTAGTCATTGGTAAATGAAACCAAACCAAAATGTGTATGTTTTATAGATTTAGTCTTTTTCATTAAAAATTATCATCTGGGATTAGTTCCCAAAATCTACCAGAAACACCAGGACTTTAAACACACACATGGACAGAAAAAGTGCAGATTGATTATTTCCTCCCTATACATATAAGCCCCTCTTCTGTTTAAAAGTGCCGTTCCATCTACTGAATCTTATACTTTTGAAACTGAAAGCAGCATTAGAAACCGGTGACTGCCCAAAAATGTTGTCTCATTCATATTTTTTGCCAGGGACACTTAATAGTACTTTAACCCCCCCCCCCCCCAAAAAAAAACAGGCACTGTTAGGTTGTTGCCCTAGAATCGTAAAAGTTTCTGTGCTGTTTTTATGTGAGCTCAGTCAATTTTTTATCCAAGTGGAACAGCACCTTTAAAGAGCCATTAAGTGAAGAATAGACCGCGATTAACATAAAATACTGCAAGATCTGTGTGCTATTTTAAAAAGTAATGACCCGGACAGCATTGTTACATCTATTTTCGGGTGCTTATGAAATACCGTACATTTAATATTTTACAATGTTGCTATGCTTTAAAACACGTTCAATATGGGATAATTACATATGTAATAATGTAAGGTGGATATTGGTTCGTGGGAAAAGATTGTGTATAGTGCAATGAAGCTAGACACATAGCTCATAAGACAGGATGGGGACGTTAATGCAAATGCAACATTTCTAGCATAGACTCTGCCTGTAAGCATTTTGGGTCTGATTGAATGACCCATCTTTTTTTCTGGATTATTGCAAGAAAAAAAAAATTAACAAGCGATACATTCTTATAAAATAGTCGATGATTAAACTCCAAGGACACGCAGTTGTTCAACACACGCTAATCCTTAAACCACACATACATGTTTAGCACGTGTAACACACAACCCCCCCCCAAAAAATATTATTTTAATTAAAAATCATGGTCCAAACATGGTAAAATCCCTTCGCATGATTAGCCTAGAGTCTGGCTAATGCTCGTTATTTACATTGATTGTGCAAGTAAAAGTGCTTGATTTGGTTATTGCAAATTATACTTTTGTATTATTTCTGTCACATCTACCAGAAAACAATTAAGATACTTTGACCTTTTGAAAGTGCTTTAATTAAGTATAGACCTACATATTTCTACATGTAGTCTTTGATCATTTAGAAAGTGTGACAATTCTTTTTTTTTTTTTTACTGGAAATTAAATCCCTTGTGTGTATATATTATATATACATTCATAGTAAATATGAGATGTGTAGTGGGGGGTCATTTAGTGAGTGAACAAATACTTTACATCTGCCCATAAGTGGTTTCACAGTTATGGAGCACCCCTTACTTTTACCAAGAACTGGCTATGGGGTTCAACAATATTTCAAAGTGCATCATAAAACAGAGAAAAAAAATAGTTATACAAATTAAACTATAACTACTTTTTAGAAGTGACTACATAAAAAATAAATTGAGCTACACTATTGAATGGGAGACATCATTGATAGAATAATCGTAATAATATTATTCTAACTCTTTAATTTGTCAGCCCAGCCGTAAGGTGCCGATTCCTTTCCTTCAACGTTGTCACATTTAAGAGAAGTGATATCAGGAGAAATATCCTGAAGGTTTTCTAACACAATATCCCAGAAAGAAAGGAATAAATGGTCCATAACAAACAAGAATGAAACATATCTGTCGATATAAATCAGTGATTAGAAACCTTGCCTTCTATTATGCAGGAACTGTTTTTGGAAAGAAAGGACATTTTTATGACAGGTTCCAAGCTGTGGTTTCCATTTAAGCTGTACAACTGCATCACACCTTTATTTTTAGAACGTTTCTGAAAGGCATTGTTCCCGAAATACTCGCCGCCCATTCAGGATAGCTTTAAACGACAATACAATGCAATACAGCACACGTTCATGGGGTAAGATGAAATATATGACTGCATTATGAAAGCTAATGTCCACTGTGGACTAATAATGCATAATGTATTAATAATTATGTATTAGTAATTCTGAGGTTATGAGGTTCTTCACCACCGCTAATATACAACTTAATTGTAATGGAGGCCAAGTAACTACTTTAAATGATTTGTGATGAGGAAACAGAACTCTTCGAAGGGCATTCCAATACTCCAGGAAGCCTTGGATGACTGAGATGCTTCGGTGGAATTCCCATATGTATATACCTATTACTATCAAATGGCTAAATAAATGGCACACAGAAAGTCCCACATATATACATATTTATACACATACATATATAAAAATATATCTATATTTAAAAGACTTGTAGCATGAAATTAAAATATTTACCTATACCCTGATTCATATATTAACAGGATGCCTGCTCTCTCACTACAAACACTTTGCACAAAGTATTTAACAGTCACAGTGCTGTGTGTATATTACGCTAACGGGAAGAGAAAGTGCTAAAGTGTAACTTATTAGAAATCAATGTATATGTCTCTGGCAGATAAACCGAGGATGAATTTGACACTGATCGATAAATGCCCTTGTAGCAGTGCCTATATGTGCATGGTATTACTTTATTGTAGGAAAGGCAAACTGCTATCTGAATAATAGGCTATGTTCTCACCCTATAACTTCATTTCAGGTGGTTTACCACATATGACAAGGTTCCTTAACTCATATTTTAATACTACTTGGGTAGTGTTAGTTACAAAACGCTGATTTTATATATATAATATATATTTTATATATATAAAAAAGGAGCCTTTTTAATAATTATTTTAAAGGGTATTGAACTTTCAAGCATCTGTTTAATTTTCAAGTAAACATTCACAAATGTTGTTTTTAAAGTTGTTTTTTTTTCTCTCTCCAAATGTTTGATGCATTTAATAATGCAGTATGTGGCTGTCTTTCTTTTTTCATTTTGAGCAACTTATCTTGCTAAATAACTTTATGTAGCAGGATGGACAAATCATAAGAAGTATATTAAATGTTTCTTTACGTTACTAAAAGTGCAAAAAAAAACCAAAACCCCAAAACCAAACCAGCCTCCAATATCTGCATTTCTACAGCATATAAAATGTGAGAATATGTATTTTAGTTATCAACATATTTAACTATACATGAAGAAGGAACCTCAGTGTCCTGATAGCTTCCGTTAAATACCATAAATCCTTTCTAGAAACGATATTACTTTAATTCCACTTTTGTGATCGCTTTATTTGTACCATGAGTAAATTTTAATTATATCAGGAAGAAATTGCCAAATCAGTTAAAAGTTTATATTCAAAGGAAGAGTATTTTTTTTAACATTAGTTCAATGTAAAACTCAATTCCCTTCAGCCCCCTTCTGCCCTTCCTTTCTAGGTCCTTCTCCTTTGCTGCTCCCCGTACCCCAGCATGTTCTTCAGTCTAGCGTGCCAGAATGTGCCATGGTACCATGGAGGTCACGGAGTGTGAACACATACGTCCAATGGCCGTGCACGCACAGATCAGTGCTCATAACTAATCCTGCTGCCTGCCTGCCTGCAAGTAAGCAAGCAGGCAATGATCCAGCTTGTTCATTCTAACTCACCAACTTTGCGTGAATGACTGCACTACCCCTGCTTAACGAATAGGTAAGGCGAGCGAGACAAGAATTAGCCCTTCAGATTACACAAAACAGGGATCTGAAACTCTTCTACAAACTCCATTGTTAGTGAATACACCTCAACATTTAAGTATTGTTTGTTAAAGGGAACATTCACTTTAACAACGGTTACAGGGCAGTAACTGGTCTCAGTGTTCTTCTAAAATGATCATAAATGGTTATGCCACAAATAAACAACTGTATGGAGACCCCGCTGTTGGATAAATGAGGTAAATAAGTTGCAATATTAAATCTATTTCGTGTATTTTTCTTTTGAACTAGCTACTGACCACATGTATTCTATTTTCCAAACTCAAGTTGTGATCGCTTATGTTTATGTATAACTCATTACCCCATTTATCTTATAGATAGGCACTCAATGTTTTATTTTTTTTGCTTGGGACCCCCAAAAGCCTACAGTTGCCTTCAATGTGGTGCTTTAGCAGGGGGTCCAGATGGATAGGATGGGGTCCAAAATGAGTGGTGGTAGATCTGCACTGTGATCCACTTAAAAACAAACATGTACCCCCCCCCGTGTATGGCACAATATGATGATAATGGATCCAAAGTTATTAAAGGGGCTTTCTATCCAAGCAGTCATGATCTTTTATCTATCAATTCCCAGCAGTATCTAAAACAATTTCTTTTTTATGTAAAAATGTTAAATGTCTAGCAGAACTTTGGAAGATCCTCCCTCTCTGATTGATATAAATAATAATAAAAAATTAAAGAAGGTGATATGTTTCAAGCGAGCCATGTAGTCTATCCCTTGTACTTCATGGTATCTAGAACGGGGTGTGTGTATGTATGTATGTATGTGTGTGTGCAGCATCCACACACTGTGTTACTTTTTCAAGCTGACTTCTGGTAGGTAATAAAAAATAAACTCTGCAGAACATGATATGAATTGTAGTCATAAAAATGGACACACAACATTGCTGGCTTAATGTCTTCTGTCCAGATGTTTTCCAGGTAATATGGTTAAAATTCACTTTGAGGATGAAGCCACACGTCATCATCAGTAGTTTGAAGATGATTACCTGTGGAAGCAGAAGATGGCATCTTAAACTCCTGACATTACACAGACAAAAAGAACACACAAAAAAATTTGCTAAAATTCCTATTAAACAACTTATCAGAACATACACAAAAGAAAACAATGAAAAAACACAGTGCGAACTAAACATGCACAAAGACGCTTTCATTTCCAAAGCACGTAAACATTTCTTATAGGGGAATACAGTTAATGATGAAATATTTCATATAAAAAAGTATCACTGACAAAAAGTTGTCAATGTATAACGTTTAAAGACAGCCCACATACAAGACACAAGTTGAAATACCATCACTGAATGGGGTAATAATATAGATCGGATTAGAAGGAACAAGCCTATAGGATAGGTGTTTTTTCCATAATAAATGTAAATTCCCCTTTAAGAATTGGCAGATAGGAGCTTACCTTGACGTTTATTTCCCAGTGTCCTTTGTCAGATCACTTGAGAGCTCCGTCCTAAAGGGTATGACAGGAAAAGGGTGTTGGTGTAAAAGACACCCCGTGTTCCCAATCTCCGCATGTCAGAGTATTCAAGAACTCATACAGAACAACACATGCTAAGGTGCTAATAAAGGATGTTATCCTTACACACTAATGAGCGTACAGGGACTGGGGTAGGGATTATTTTCGTAACAGTTACTGAAATGATGCCGTAATGGGGAGGGATGAGAAGAACGATGATGTTGGGGATGAGATGGACACTGTGGTGCTCCATGAAGGATTGTGACATGGTGTCAAGGGTCTGCAAAGGGGACTGATGTGTGGAAGATAACATTAATGACATGAAAGGGTGGAAAAATGGGTTATAAAAAGATGCCAATATATATAACATACATGCGCGCACACGTGCACATCCACAATACAAAGAGGAGGGCACTAGCCCCTAGGCTTCTCCGATTTAACATTATGCTGACATGGATTTTATACAGTATGTATAGCGGTAACAGGTATATGTCCGGGTACATGTGAGAATATCATTTGCAATGCTGCTCCTTATCTCTTTCATTAGATTGTATTAGTATTAACAGCCAATAGGGAACAAATAAACAAACTGCAATAAATAATAATACAATGTAACAGGCATTTCGTCAATCCAACAAACCTAGGAAGTATGTAACAGTAAAGAATAACACTATTACACGTGTGTATAAGTCATTAGTAGTTTATATTGTATGTAGCGCAATAAAAAAAAAAATCTGCTTGTGTGTGTGTATATATGATAAAGCATGTCTAAAAACAATCCAGCTCTGAATTCATAAAAGTGCAAGCACTCTAGGCATTCTAGGTGGGGATGTGAACGTAAGAACACAACGTATGGCATCTTTGGAATCAATTCCATTCAATCCCATTCCATGCAACTCAAATTAATGTAACGCCATTGCTATGATGACGACTTTTAAGCCAGGTCTACACTAGACGTTCTATCCTTAACCCCAAGAGAGGGGTCCAGTGAAAGACTTCTCCGGCAGACAGAGAAACAGAGACATGCATTTCTACCCACCTAAATCGCAACCTCTTTTTAATCTCCTCCGGGCAAGTTTGATTTGATCCTGGAGAATCTGCACCCAGTGCCGTGGGCCAGGGACCTTTTCCACGTTGTTAGCAGTGCAATATTTCTCTGTGAAAACTGAAATGAAAGCAGAGAGCCGGCATTATTTGTGCTGTGACTGTCTATAGGTGAAAAAAAGTACCAGAATGGTGGAAAGTGAATGCGGTAATCCTACTGAGCAAAACAATGGCTTTCTAGTGTACTGTGTGTCATTTATGATCCTGGAGGGGGGCCCTCATGTAACAATGTTGCCCCAGAGCCCCCTTCCGACTTTGATTGTCCCCCTGAGTATTCCCTTGATTGAATTCTGCATCCATAAAACCTTCGGTGAACTCTGCTGATTGTACAGGGCGTACAAAATAAATGTCATGTGCATTAGCTCTGGCGAGGTCTGCGCTGGACGGAGATGCGAAACATTCTTTAATGTACCATCTAATTTACTAGACAACCGAATAATCTTTAGTATAGTAATAATAATCCTTTATAATAAAGCAACAGAGAAAAAGACTCTCGAGGTGACTGGAAGAAGCATATAATTACAAAGCCCAAACAGGTCAATGTGTCTAAGGCAGAAAGCAGAGCACCGCTCTTCTAAAATAATAGATATAGGCAAACACTTCAACCAAAGCTTTATATGAAGATGCGGCTTGGTTGAACATATTTAATCAAAAATTTTTTATACATTTAATCTAAAATTAAAGGAGGTACCTGCATATCCTATAGACAAGCAAATATTGACTATGTGTACCTTTTATTGCCCCCACAATATTTTGGTCCAATCCTTGCCGGTTGTCGTTGAGTCCACGCTTCCTTTTGCCATTCGGAAGTGAGGTTGCTAATGTTTTGTCATCAAAGAAAGCACACACCAGTTTCCTGAAGAGTAGGCTTCCTGACCTTTTATAATTTGATAGGATAGAGTCCAGCTGGGATTTTGGCATGAACACATCAAATCCTTCTGCCAGCTGTACTTCTGGCTACCAAAATAACGTAGACAGTCATGTTAAGTATTTTTTCTTACATATAGGCAAAATATATAATGAAAAAACTGTTTACATCCCTATGTGGCACAACCAAATACTAATATGTAGTATAATAATATACTAGAAGGGTTAATTCAAGGGACCATGATTTGTATGTTTCCTGCAGGCAGGAATTAGGGATGTGTACTTGGTGACGAGAACAGATCAACACAAAATAATTGCGTTACGACACTGAAGTTGGTTTTGCTTTTACTATCTCTTATATTGTGGCTCCACAATACATCTTTTTTTGATAGCTACTGCATGTGAAAAGAGATCTGCAAAGGACAAATGCTCATCATGTGGGCTAATGAGGACTCATGCAAAACTCATTATACAGCTAGAGAGGGCAAAGTAGCTAATTAACCTTTGGATTTCAACTTACATCGGAGGATGATGAATTGACAACGATACCAAATCCTAGGACGTGATCCTCCTCTTTCTTGACATGTTCTATTTCTGAGAGTCCGGAGCGCTCCGGAAGTAAAGCAGGCCTGTGATCTCTGTGTTCCTTTTCAGGTATGCTGTGGGTACTGTTTAGAGGAGATGAAGACAAAGTCTTTGGAAGGACTTTTTTCTTTGTAATTCTTTTCCTTGATGCGATTGTCTTCTGGGAGCAAGCACACGACGGAGGAATCTGCTGTCTGCTTTGGGCAACTATTTGTAAAAATGGATATATCCAAGAGTAAAAAAAAAAAAAGATATTCAGGATGTACATCTATCTCAAAAGAGGCTTTTTAATATGCATTAATTGATTTTTACACTTTCATTTTTCTTTAAAATAGTTTGTTCATTAAATATTGGATATCCGAATAATGCACAGGAGAAGCAACTATCCCCCTGGGCTGCCCCGATTCAAAGATTTTGGGGCGTTTTTGTTTTGTGGATGTGTGAATGAATGTGCTGCGTGAATTGTTGGTGCTATAGAAATAAAATAATAATATTAATGATTTTATAAACAGAATAATTATGTCATTTTTTTGAAACCTTTGGGGAAGAAAGAAAATAGCAATTCACCATTCCTTTTGGTTGCTGTGGCGACTGCACTAATTTTACCACTTTGCAGAAGCTCTTTATACATAATACTCATTCAGGTTTGCTAGCAGTGGTGGCATCCATTTATCCCATTTAGTCAACAATAAGAAAATGAATGAGATAAGTGTAATTGCATGAGAGTTGTACATCTGGATGACTGTTCAGCCGGTACTGGGGAGACTATAGGGTGGCTGACTGTTTGACAAGACCGACAAGCTTCAATAGTTATGTATGTTGTGTATAAGCAGACAAGGTTTTCTACATGTGCATGAATGTGCATGTTCATTCAGTAATCAGATACCATAGGTCAAAGGGGAGAAGTTAAAGCCAGATCACAGCCTTCGGTTACACTGCCACAAGCAGGGGGGCTCATCTGACATTAGAGGACTGCACACCGACAAGTATTGGAACGTTTGCAGTTTTCCTGGCATGGACAATGTTAAAAAGGCAAAGGTCTGAATGACAAATATATAAGTACCGTATTTGCTCGATTATAAGACGACCCTGATTATAAGATGACCCCCCAAAATCTGAATATTAACTTAGGAAAAAAAGAAAAAGCCTGAATATAAGACGACCCTAAAGGAAAAAAGTTTTACCAGTAAATGTTAATTCATGTAAACTATTTTTTTTAAATAAAAGCTATGATTGAGAAAAATATTTTTTTTGTTTTTATTTCCTTGTATTTTCCAACCTGTCCCCCAGTTACGCACATCTGCCCCCAGGCTTGCCACACCAATATGGCACTGTGGCCCATGATATGCCTTTTAACCCTCTATATGCCACTGTGCCCCATGGTATGCCTTTTGACCCCCTATGTGCCACTCTGCCTCCAGAAAAGCCTTATACCCATATATATCCCATTCTGGCATTTAGGGGGTTAAAATGCATATTATGGGGCAGAGTGGCATATAGGGAGGTATAAGGCATTCCAAGAGGCAGAGTGGCATTAAGGGAGTTAAAAGGCATTGTATAGAGCACTCTGCCTCCAGAAATGCCTTATACCCCTATATGCCACTCTGGCATTTAGGGGGTTAAAAGGCATATTATGGGGCAGAGTGGCATATAGGGAGGTATAAGGCATTTCAGGAGGCAGAGTGCTCTATTAAATGCTCCCTTAATGCCACTCTGCCTCCTGAAATGCCTTATACCTCCCTATATGCCACTCTGCCCCATAATATGCCTTTTAACCCCCTAAGTGCCAGAGTGGCATATAGGGGTATAAGGCATTCCAGAAATGCCCTATGCCCCCATTTAACACACACACACACACACACACACTTAACGGTACTTCCCAATTTACTGCTGTATTGCCGGGGCAGCGGGTTGACGTCTCCTTCCGCTGCAGCCGGAAGGAGGTGGAGTTGGCAGCGGGGGTTTGTCTGCGTCCGTCGCGGATACCTTCCCCGGCTGTCAGAGATCAGAGTTCCCCGCACCGGTGCCACACTCTGATTCTCTGACAGTTGGGGAAGGTATCCGCGACGGACGCAGACAACCCCCGCTGCTGCACACCTCCTTCCGGCTGCAGCGGACGTTGTCTACACGCGTCGCGTAGACGTCAACCCGCTGCCCCGGCAATACAACAGGAAGCACCGGTAAGTGTGTGTGTGTTTGGGGGGGGGGAGACAGGAGGTTCCAGGTCCCCTGCAGCGGTGCGGGGGATCTGGATCTTAGTCTCATAATCAGACCTCTATTTGAGGTCTGATTACAAGACGACCCCGATTAGAAGACGAGGGGTATTTTTCAGAGCATTTGCTCTGAAAAAAACCTCGTTTTATAATCGAGCAAATACGGTAATCTGTTGTACTCACGGGTAAAATATACTATTCTGAACAAAGTAAGTGGATTAACTGAATAACCATGTTATAGTAATTGTAGCCGGAAGAGGATATGAACAGTTCTATATTCCAAACTGCAGCAGATATACATGCCGGTTCCCATTTATATTATTTTTTCCTGTGTGGGCTTTTTGTCTATGATTTAATCGTTACCAGGATCTTGACAGAAAGCATGTACTGGAGAAGACAGATACGGTAGGTATGGTAGGATCATTAACATGAATGAAGAATGAATTGTGGTCCATTAATTATCAGAGTTGAGAAAAGCATCACCTGCCAGATACGCGATTATATATTCAGTTAACCTGCCTACTGCACGCAACAAAGACTGTATATTGGTATGTTCGTTGTGTTCTTGTAGACAGTCCAATCCTGTACATATCCTGAACCTAAAGACATGTATTACTAATACGACATTTCCAATCATCATCACAGTTACTTGCCAAAGTACTACTCATGGCACCAGCACTGACCTACAGCACTCCCTGCGCTCACAATATACCTAAAAATTCCCCCAAAAATACATATCAAAGCCAGGATCTGTATTTATCAGGTAGGCTCCCATTCAAAACATATTCATGCTTATGATAATTACACCCTTAAGTTTTTGGCTTCAGCAGTTTTTATTGTGCTAAAAACCTCATATTAATGGGGTGTTTAGGGTTAATTTAGGGGCAGTTATGGTTGATGGGGCCTTTAGGGTTAATTTAGGGGCAGTTACGGTTGATGGGGTCTTTAGGGTTAATTTAGGAGCAGTTATGGTTAATGGGGCCTTTAGGGTTAATTTAGGGGCAGGTGTGGTTGATGGGGTCTTTAGGGTTAATTTAGGGGCACTTAATGGATGAGAGTGATGAGGATAAGTCTGAATTTTATGATAATACATTTTTTTTTCAAATTGCGGGCCCCAAAATTAATGTGCGTCTTATACATGGGAGCGTCTTATACATGGGGAAATACGGTAATTAAAAATCTAACTTTTTTGGTCACAGAATGTATAATTATTCTCTTCACACACTCTTGTATATTAATGATTTTTAAATGTAAAAAACAAGCACTTTAAAACGCTAGACATCTAATACAGAGACCCAGCTAGCGACTGTCTGACTGACACGTAGCCTCATGGCAGAAGTCGGCATTACCATTTTACGTTTCCACCCAAACGCTGGCTAGATTTGAATTAATGGAACGTCTAACGGAGTCAAATAGCTTGTAACTGCCTTGTCAACAAATCAGCAGAAAACACTGGGATGCGTGAAGAGACATAATGACTTGCATGGCGTTTAGTATTTTAATCTTGGTTATAATAAATTTCCATGGATGAGAAGCAGTCATGTTGTTTCTATAAAAGGTTCACAGAACAGTTGTCTCCTGCGGTATCTGGAATAAATATGGCTACTCAAGAGAGGATTAGTTTGTAGTACCAAATAATTGTGCATGTCAGTGTCATAACTCTGAGCTATTATAGAAGATTATTATTGATGATCTTTTAGGGCTGGACAACAGCACTAGTTGAAATATCTCCATCATGCCAATATATATATATATATATTTTATTATTTTTATTATTATTTTTTACATTTGAAAAATGTACCGTATATACATTTTCCTTTCACAACTGCATTTTCTGATTGTGACAATGATTTGAACTTTATCTTTTTTTCTGAATAGCTTCTTGATATATTCAGCCCATTTTATTTCAAATGTGCTTTTTGATGTTATTGGTCTTTCTTAGCCACCTGTATTACAAGCTTTCCCTGGCATGCAGGGCTTTATATGCAACAAAAAACGGGGACTAGTTAGGACTCGGCTTTCACATACCTGTTTGAACTGGTTTTGATCATATTTGCCCGAGATACAACATATTTTGCAGATTCGTAGAAGTGGCATGCTGTGCTCAGAACAGCACATGTGGGAATAAACCCAAGTCTAAAATAAAACCATGAAATACCACGCTGGTAGGTCGTATGGCAATGCTTGCCAATGTCTAATTGGGTGGGACATAGCATAGACCTTGTTAAAGAAATGGTATTAAACTCTATGGAGTTCTTAGTCAGAGAGCCAGATAAAAACTCCCATATGACGTCCGTTCCTTTACTTATTTTTTTTTTACCTAGGGCAAAAAGGTTCCACTAAACCTTTAGAATCCAGAAGAATTTATTTAAAAGGTGCGATCGAGTTTTCTACTAACCAAAAACAAACATACCAAACCTTTTGCAAACCACGTAACAACCAAATCTAAAAACGAGAAAGGAAGACAGACTGTTTTGTTTCGCCATAATATATTTGTTCATATAATCTAATATGAGCTGCTGTGAACCTCCACTATATAGTCTGACTTCCACAATAATGTTTAATGCAGCAAAATATATATTACTCTTATTGTATATGTTTATTTTAGAAAATAAAAAGTCTGCACATATAAGATCATTGACCTTCATTCCTCTTGTGTATGTCAATTGCTTGTACTTGACAAAGCTGCACAGTTGGGCTATAGAACGGGCATTGGGGTGTTCTTAATAGCCTAATAGCACAGAATAAGCTACATCTGGATTGTTATTAGATTGTACGTCAATTTTTGTGCCACTATTAGCAAACATGAGCGTTCAAATACATTTGATTGGTTGGTGCTATTCGCATTATTTTTAACTGGATTTCCACAGGGCATGTGCAAGAAGCATACTGTAGTTTGCTCATTTCATTTAGTTAATAATCGGGAGGAGGAGATCATCTTGCCTCTTTGCAAGTCAATGGCAAAACCTCATATATGCAGGGCCAATATAAAGAGCTCTCCAGTGACCTGTTAATTAAGAGAAATGTATAAAGAACAAGAGGTCACCCTATGAGACTGGAAGAGCGAAGATTTCATAGGCGACACGGGAAGGGATTCTTTACAGTGAGGGCAATAAAGGTATGGAATTCACTGCAAAGAGAGGTGGTGCAATCGAACACAATGGGTCTGGACACTTTGTTTTTGAAAAAGCAGAACATACAAGAGTACTAATGATAGAATAAACATTAATATTTTAGAGTTTCTTGATCCAAGGAGAAATCTGATTGCCTTTTGGAAGTCAAGTAGAAAAATCCAAAAAAATAGGTTTATTGTTTTGGGTTTTTTTGCCTTCTTCTGGATCAAAAGCGGCGAGAATATGTACAAAGTTTGACCCAGATGGACTAAGGTCTTTTTAAAATTACTATGTTAGTATGTATACATTGGAACCACAAAACATTGTATGGGTGCAACAGGGAAAAGAGGATTCTAAATAAAACCTATACATGGTAAAAATGGCACTGAAGGGGTTAATGTGATTATTTTTATTTTCATACCTCCTGAAACATCCCAAGCCTTCTGCAAACCACCACCTTTTTGGTTCTTGCAAGTGCCTCTCTTCTTGCTTGGTTTCAGAAGGTGGTTTACAGAGGGATTGAAGCCTCCTGAAACATCCCACGCCCTCTGCAAACCACCATCTGAAACCAAGCAAGAAGAGAGGCACTTGCAAGAATCAAAACGGTATTCAACCACATAAGGGCTTTGCCAGATCTGCAAGCAAGTTTAATAATTCATATTTTGTATTTTTATCCATGTTTTCCTGTATAGGTACAAAATATGTATTTTGGGGACATTGTTTCTTTTTTGGCCAAATGTTGTCTACATTTGGTGGTGTACATTCTTTTATCTCGATCCCTCCCCTCTGACCTCCTACAGCCATAACACCACCAGTTTTTTCTAACCTAAAACTATCTCCTTTTATTCATCTCTACCTTTGCCCTCTTGTAGCTTTCCTGAAATGCCCCAAGCTCTCTGCAAACCACTATCTAAAAATCAACCCACTCAGCCACTGCTCTGTACATTTTATTTATACTGTACATCCTTGTTTGCATCCTGACACCACTTAGCCTAATTACTGCTACAAGTAGTCCATTCGATTGTAAGATCATGAGCGGGCCCTCAAAACCCAACCATTCCTGCCAGGAACTTTGTATAAAGTACCATAAGGCTAGATAAGGCAAGCTTACCAGCAGGGTTCACATCTCCTGATGGGTCTGTATGTATTAATCTGTATTTGTTATGTACACATTAAAAATTGTACAGTGCTGCATAATTTGTAGGCGCTTAATAAATAAAAGATAGTAGTAGTAATAATAATAATAATATAGGGCTGGAGGGTTCTGTGTATGCACATCAGATCAAGTCAATTCAACTTTTATATATGCAAGTCATGCACCCACTAGATTCTATATGTAGTAAAATGCATTGGAGTCCAAGCATAAAGGACTCCAATGTACAGCAAAACATTAGGGACTGTGGTGTTCCTTTCAAGTGACGTCTGTGTGATTTAGACTGAGACATTCTATTGCGTACCACAGGCAGTATGACAGGTCAGTGTATTTGTCTCGTAGATTGGGCCAACATAACAGAGCAAGAACAAATACAAACGGCCAAAATGCATCTTGTTAAAAAAGAAAACAGCATGATATTTTGAAGACTTCATTTTAATCTAATACTAGTAATAATCATTTGGTGGGAGTTTCCATGTAAACAAACATTACGTGATCTCTCAAGTGGGTTGAGCAAATAAAGCATATCTGCCATTTTGTTCTTTCATCGGACGGTTTAAGAACACAACAACATTTAAGTTACATTTAAGTGTTTTCTCCTTCTGTAGCAACAACCTATGAGCATGCCTTTGGGTCCTAAGACCAGTCATTCTTTTACAAGCAAACTTGCACATGATTGAAGTTGTTGTTATTGGGTAAGGGGTCATCATTCAACAGTCCTTGGAGACGATATTTTTAAAATAGATGTATGTTACATGCAATACAGTACATACCAAGCCACAAAAGGCATCCGGTGCTACATACCTGCTTGAACTTGCATAAACTTCCTCATGGCTTTCAGCTCCTGAAGGATGGCCTGCAGTGTGGGCTGGCAGTTACACGTACAGCACTTTGACGATGACAGAGAATTCCCCATCTTCAATCCACCTGTTCAATACCAACACGGGTTTCCATTCCATTAGACATATGCAAACGCTTCAGGACTGGCACTGTGCATCTAATCATACTCTTGTACATTATTTATTAATATTATCTTTCATAGAAAAACAAACTGATACATTAGGTAAAGAGGGCCCAGTTCACAAGCTCACAGTTTACCGGTCTAAACTATTTGTCCATCCATCCAGCAAGATGGTGGCATTGCTAAGCTATAAGGTAATGCATTCAATTTTAAGGTGCTCATTTGGGGTGTTGAAACAGGCAGACTTGGTAGGATTTGAGGAGATATCACTGAAGGTAATGAAAATGCCATTTTAGGTAACTGGATAGAACGAAGGTGAGAGAACTACAATGGCCTGTTACTTGAGACTCTCATCTTGTCTCTATTTGTATAGTTTTGATGGAAGCTATCATTAAAACCTTAGGCTGGTACAGGGGTTGAGTTGAAGGGGGGAAAGTAGAGTATATTCCCGTATGTATGATTGAATATACACATGTTTAAGGAAACAGAGGGTGTTTGGAGATAGTTTGGAGGTTAATTATTTATGCATGACAGAAAAAGTACTAGAGATCTATGACTACCGTTCAACATTCCACCAACTTTCCAACCTATTATTTAAAAAGTCTTCTGCCTCCCAATTGCTACGACCAACACTATCACTGCTACAATATGCAGTTCACCCCTAATATAAATGACATGCCGTTTAACACTCAACTCTTTCTCAACATATAGTAAACATACCATTAGATCCTGTATTTTTGTGCACATGATTCTGCACAGTTTTAGAGCGGGTACCATATTGGCCGGTATAGTCTGAGGTCGGGATTGGGACCTCACTCCATGAACTCTGGGATGGCTGAATTGGCTCCTCGGCTGCACTTGGGATGCTCAAACCCTCAGCCCAGCTTATATCCAGATCTTGTCGTTCCTCTTTGAGCTGATCTCCCTCTTTGCCAACACGCTGGTAAATCCGCCCCGTGCTGTCATTTAACAGCCGCCTCATCCCTGTGATCTGCTTCTTAATCTCCAGGCTTTCATCACCTGAAGACAAAATAATAGTAATATTGTGAAGGACACAACCCTGGTTACACACGTCAATAAATCATCCACCTAACAAGCATTTACATTTAGTTTAAATCCCTTTCTCTATATCTGCAGAAACTGTAACCTTATTCTGCATCTGTTTAAATATTTACATTTACAGTAACATCATAAGAATTAAAGACCTAAAAGGAAATGATTGTTTTCCCATTGTATTAGCGCTAGGAAATCTGGTAGTGTTTCAGAAATAAAGCGTAATGTAAAAATGTTACGGAGATGCACAGGAAGATTGCTTCTCACAGCCCTTAGATAAACTGAAGATCTACATACCTGGGAACCTGTTTTACTTGTAGGAACAAGGTTTGAACGTTTATTGCACTGTGCGTTTCCCTGTGCATGGTGCGTTGAGGGGAATACGGTCACTTTCTACAACATGTACCCAACCCTGAGCTTCTCGGTACCAAGGTATTAGGCGCCTACCCTATGCTGGTGATACTAGCTTGGTGGTGTGCTCTTATTGCAGTAATGATTTTGACATTTGCTAATTATACCTTGTGTATCCGCCCTTACCTCCTCATTAGATTGTAAGCTTTGGATAAGCAGGACCTTTAACTCCGTCTACATAAGTTGGTTTATAAATATTAAAATGCGTCATTATTATGTATTACAGTCCTATTGAACCTGCTGGAGCTTTATACATAGTTGGCAACAGTTTTGATTTGCCCAGGACAGTCCCAACAACCGTTCTAATATCTTCCCTGATGGCTGATCCAGGCAACTGCTTAGATTCTTGGGAAATAATGCATCTGCCATGTCATGGTGGGCCATAGACAAGGGGTAGAGACCGAGTGTTTCATGTGTGGAGAATGTGGTGACATCACACGCCATACATCTAGGAAAGGTTATGGCATTCTGGTTTGGCCGACTATGCCTACAGAATACGGTTGGGTCCCATGTGAGGTCACATGCATCAGGAGAGAGGCCTAAGAAGTTTATAAGAACTTATTATAGTGAAGCATATCAACTTAAATAACCACCACAGAACAATATAAGCAGCAGGGAAAGAGGAAGGATGAGGCCACCGATCCGAATACGAACATGTATTTGAACTGACTGAAGGAATTTTTAACAACGGTTCATAGCTGTAGTTTTTATGTAATTACAGGGATTACCCCAATGCACATTTTCCATATCTTCATGGCATGTTCCAGCAATTGCATTTACGAGAGCAGCACCACAGTGTCAGGCCAGTTTAAAAATATAATAAAAGGAGGTGGGTGAAACTAGCCTGTAGACCTGGGGAGGCACAGAGTCACCCACAGACCTACAAGTGAAACCCATAGACTTCCCAGGCATGGTCGTGGTGTGTGGAGAGCTTGCTTTCTTTTTGATAACTATTGCTTTTTTTCATGCTTTACTCTTTATTTGTGTGGATAGTGTTAGTGAGTGTGTTAGTTACGGGGATGGGCGCTGAAAAAATAATTTACCAAGGCACCACTAACCCTAGGCTCCGGTCATAGTACTTCACTGCCCTACAACCTTACTATCACGTATAACATGCGCTATGTGATGCCGCTGGGCTCCTTGGTTGTCAGGCATCCACCTTAACGCTTCTGGGCAGGAGACTCAATCAGGGTCTCTAAAGACCCAACGAGTCCCTGCTGCATGAGGGGGATCACCTGGGGACGTCAGTGCTGACATCCCCAGCAAGAGATGCCTGATGCCAGCTCGGGACCACACATTTTGGCTCCAGTTGTAAGAAGCGAGCCCAGATTGTCTACCTGTTCTCCTGCGCACTAGCTGGGATTTAGCAGCAGCCATCAGTGGCTAGAATCATCGGATCACGGAGGAGGGAAGCTCCATAGCTGCACCTACTACCTCAGGTAAGTGTTTTTTTAATTCACAATATACTTTAGTATGCATTCTTCTTTTGCTGGGGTGTCAGAGACTCTCTTTAAAATGTACATGATGGATGGAATGTCCATTTAAAGGATGTAGGGCTTCATAACTAAACAGTGCTTTGGTAAATTGCAAGTCAGATAAGTAATTTTATGGAAACGCATACAATTTCAGAATTGACTGATGTTGCGATCGGTTTGAAAACTAATTATAACGGTTTGGAGGCATTTTTTGTGCTAACACATTCTGCAGTACACCAACATATTTCGAAGACATTAACCCAACGTTAATACAAGTGTTCAGCTTAATTTTCCATATATATATATATATATATATATATATATATATATATATATATATATATATATATATATATATATATATATATATATATATATATACACTTCTGTGTGTGCATGTGTATGTGTGTGTATATATTTATATAATATATATATATACATACACACACACACATATATACAAACAAATGAAGTAATTTATGGTATAACCTCTATATGCTGTACTTTCTTTAGTTCACAAGACTTTTAGAGGTTAATTTAATTTGCTCTTATTTTTCTAGTTATATGTTTTAAACAAAGGGTGTCCTTTTTGTCCTGAGCTAATAGGTACTTGCCAGATGGATTGGATTCCTGGAAACACAAGAAATATATATATATTTGTCACCTTCATTTCCAGGAAGCCAAAGCATGAAGCAATCCACATAGAATCTGCTAGGGTCACAGCGAAATTTATTTCCGTGAAGCATGTGTCATTCCATCTTCAGAATATAGAAAAGAAAAAAAAGAAACCCAAGTAACATAGAATTTAAGCTGTATGTCATTCCTGCATTCAATTTAAAGTGTTACTTCAGTGTTTCTTTTTTTCGTGGCACATGAAAAAAAAGAAGAAAGAACGAAGAAAGCAAGAGAAGAAGAAAGAAGGTAGAAAGAGAAGAATATATACTGTATATATTCCCAAACTATATAATCAATTAGGGATATAAAGACTGGAAACATTGTAGTATGTGGGTAAATGCAGTGTACTGAACTTTAAGATGAAGTGTTTAGGAACATTTGTCATGTATAAACTTATCTATATTCACTTTTGTTACTTCTTTTTAAACGCTTGTCTTTTCTGTATTAGCGTTGCTGTTCTTGTTGCAAGATAACCAAGAAATTCATTTTGCGTATGTTATTTTCTGTTTTGGACACTGACTAAACTGGTTTTGTTGATTAAATGGAAATTGTATGCATAATGTGAAGATTAAATGTCAAGTAGTTACTTTTAAATGAGACTAATTAAATTTTTGTGACTTGCAAGGAATTACACAAGAGACAAACATCATCTTATCCATCATAAAATGCCGCATTATAATCACATTACGTATAATAACAGAGAAAAAAAAGCAAATGTGGGCAAATTAGAATACAAATAAGAATGCTAAGCACCATATTTTATGAAGTTTTATTGATAGGTGGAAATGTAACAAAAACTCCTATACAGGTGCTTGAGGTGTTTTTCCACCTAGGTAAAATATCACCAGAAAAAGCTGCATCATGTAAAGAGAAGTGAAATAAACATCCTTGCCATTTTATTTTACCCCTACAAGCTACCTGTCGCTTAAAAACCCCATTAAAGGGTTTATTGAGATACTAAAGTTGCTTAGAAACAGAGTCGTGTCATTCTTCCAAAGCCCGCCTCTGTGTATTACATCACAGTAGTTTGACCTCCTTCCACCACTCCCAGTCCCCATCAAACTGGAAGACCTTTTGTGATGTCAGAAATTTGCAGGCAGAGGGAACAAACACAGAGGCTCCTCTGAAAGGGATGAAACAAGAAACTAAAGAAAAATGCTCATAAAAACAGGTTAACATGGTATTTTAGTTTCCCCCCCCCCTATCCCAGACATTTTCCATATGTTAGAAAACCATGCCTTTGAGACTTGAAACGGGTAATGCATGATGGCGCACTATATTAATAGCTCTTTGGGTGCCATTTATATTTGTGGGCTGCCGGGAGCATTTTCATAGTTTTGGTATAGTTATAGTTAGGAGACAATTTGAATTTGAGGTAATCTATGGATTTTTCAGGACTTGTTAAACTGTCCATAGATACCTCATCAAAATATTGTATTTACATATATGTGTCCCTGTATTATATTCATTTTTAGTCCGTGTCAGAGTGAGAGAAGGCACTTGTGAAGTCACAATCCCAGATCCCTTTATGGTAGCAGGGATCAGGCGTTTTTATCCAGCCAGCTCATCTCACAATAGATCAGCTTGGCGGCATGCTGGCAGCTTTAGATTTTAATTTTCCTTTTTGACATTAGGAAAGCTGCTGATCAGCCTATGAAAAATCGCTAGCTTTCTCTTGTACACAGCAGAAGCCTACGCAGCCAATGCAGAAAAATATTCAAAGTTCAATAAGCCTTCATTATCTCAGAGGTCTATTCCTCACCTATTTTTTCAAATAAAGACTAACCATAATTTTTATCAAATACCACAATGCACACAAGAAAAAGAAAATGTTATTTTCTCATTCATAATGTACTGTGTATGAAGTATTGATTTAACATGGTAGCTATGAGATCCAGCTAGCGACGGGTCTCCTGAAAACACTAAAACTGGACCTTCTTCCAGCATTTATCCTTTTATCATTATTAAAACATAATGTTTATTCAACAAAACAAAAAGTAGCCCTTAAAACTATACAGTGCTAAGCATATTTAAGCACATAATCAATGCAATTGTCTCTGATAGCTTGCTGTACCATCCTAAATACCAGGTGGCCAACAAAGATGCTTCTGTATTATACTGCCAGTGTCGTAAAGAAATATAGCATTTAAAGTTCTTAACTCTTTAAACCCAAGCTAAGTAATCATCATTAAATATAATCCTATTTAATATGGCCTTTTATAAACATCAAATGCTAAATAAATGAAAATGTAATCAGAGGTCATGGTCAGAAGGTGCTAACTCACTAAAAGAGAACAAAGCTTAGAGTTCAGCACCATCTCTCTCTGCAACGTGGCATGGCTATTCCAGAGCCGCTGTGGTAAAACCTTATGAAAAGGTGGTAATAGTTTTATTTATAGGTGCAGAATATCTCACGGTATTTATTTGCAATGGCCAAAGAGGGACATCTTTGTCTCGGACGGTTGGGTTAGATGTGTGGTTAGAAAGCAGAGTTCTCACCATTATTAACCACAAATAATTTTTTATATAACTAATTAAGAAAGTGGCCAAAGGAGGACACGTTGGTTAGAGGTATTGTTAGGAAGCGGGTTTTCTCCTAAAACATTTTATCTATCTGATTAACCCATTAATAATCAGTTATGTAATTCACATTCAGAAGAACATACACTCAACCTTTCAGGTGCATCAGGTTGGCATCTTCAATTATTAGACAGACACCGCAAAATAGCCACAGATAACCTAAACATCAGCTGCACTCTTTAGTGTAATGAGCTAATACCAGAAAAATTTGGATTCTTGAACATCATTTCTAATTGACTTGTGCACAAGTCTGAGCGACAGTTGAAACTTTCTGCAGTACCATGATTATTTTGCTGATTTGCAGGTTATACACAGACTATAAGCGTGCAAGCAGAGCTCTCTTGGTAGTATGGATCAGTTTATTTCTGTTGATTTGACATTGTGTCATGTCATGCTCCACGTAAATTGCTGAAAATAAGCTAGCTAGAGATATAGTTAATCATTACATACCAACAGGGCTGGATTTAGAATGAAAAGCAGCTTTAAAAATATTCGGACACCCGCCCCATATATTTTATTGCATCATCGAGCTCATGTGTCCACCACACCAGAGGCATAACTAGAAACCACAGGGCACCCCAAATTAACAAGCAACATGTCCAACAATGCCACCTTTGCCCCCAAAAAGCTTGTCTGTGCCATCTTTGCCCCCAAGCAGCTTGTCAGTATTATTTTTGTCCCCAAGCAGACAGCCTGTGCCACCTCTGCCCCTTAATCAGCATGCCTGAGCCACCTTAGCTCCTAAAAAGCCTGCCTGCGCCACCTTTGCCCCTTAAACATTCTGCCTGGGCCATTCATTCTTTCACTCATTTACTCACTGATAAGCGGGATATCATCAGAAAATTAGTGGGTAGGACGGTGAGGATTGTTGACCCTCCATACAGTGGAGCAGCAGGGTTAAGGCAAAGGCATCTGTATTTTCCCTAATATTAAATTAAGATGTGCCCAATAGCTGTATTCATTTATGAAGTTCACACTAATTCAAACAGATATTACACGCAGTGAGAATTCCTTTTAATGTCTGCTCACCAAAGACAAACATGCTGTCTCACTTTGTCAGCTTGCTTTGAAGTTTCTACTTAATACCAGGGAATGAAGAAATGAAATTTGCCAAAAACCATAATTAGTTCTGCAATTAGCGTTATTCTTTATATATACAGGTCTGTTTACTGAGGTTAAATAAGACATGTATAGAGGACTAAGAAATATATGAAAACACAAAATACCTTGTTCGTTATAAACAGATCATGTAGGGCTTCAATGTCTATGCATCTAAAAGAGCGGTCACCATAAACAAAAATCGTAATTTACTTATTATTGAAATACTCCAACCACCCTGTGTCTTGGACAAAATCTATGCGGGGCTACAAAGGAAAGCTTAAACAGGGGCTTCTGGTATCGCAGTGGGGACCTCCAGGTCTTTGGAGGCTTTTAAGCACATGTCGAGGGCAGCCCTGCAGTATGTGGGATATATAACTGAGTGACTCCCTTCTATGAGTTTATACAGCTTGGGAAATCTGTATGTCCTGGAAAAGAGAGATAGCAACCCTACCTTCAAAGCTTTTTGGGTTACAAAAGAAGTGTTGTATGCAAGGTTGATACTTTGCATTTATGGGCTCTGCTCTGTACAGAAGCAAGTACTAAATGCACACGCGCAATATCATGTTTCGAGACACATCCATTTAAATCCTAAATAAGATACGTGTATGGAGGGTATGGCCCGCTCACCAGCTAGAAGTGGGTGCACAAGCATTCCCTTTGCATTTAGTCCACCGACCATCTGGCCCGTCCAGTCTGCTTGTTTTTCCTGATGAAAAGACCTTGGTAATAAGTCCTTGGTCTTGTCTTAGATTCGGGATAGCCATGTGCCAATCCCATGCATGTTCCAACTGATCACTTAAAAACAGTACCACTTAAACAATGGAAAATCAGCTATAAAAAGAAGTACATTACGCAAAATATAATAAGAGTATCCATGTGTACCACTTGCATGTTTAAAACAATCACCCACCTTTGTTTTAATACAAATGCACTTTACCTATTGTAGTTACCTATACATGGTACTTCTTCAAACCTCTCGACATGCTGTTTGGAAAGTTAGAGAACACGCATTTTATGTGTGCAGAATCACTTTTATTTTATACAAGTGCTTCTATACAAGCTGGGTGCTTCTTCTACACTGAATATAGTATTAGGGACATGGTCATGCCTAGGATTGTTTGGATGTTTTTAAAATCACAAATAAATAAATGTAAAAAAAACCCCGAACAAATAAAACATTATCTTCTTCAAACAAACCCAGTCTAACATCCCATACACACAAAAGACAGAAAGCACACAGCGCCCTCATCTCCTTTTGTACCAGTATGCCTTATGTTCATTCATGTTAATGTTCATTTTGTATAGTCTCAGTTTTCATGTTACTGTTCATTGTAATGGTGTTATGGGATAAGCCAGCACATAAATAAAATGAATACTAATAATAATTATTATTTTATTAATAATGACAATAATAATGTGTGTGCAATAACAGTAATGATACATTACAATAACAGCTTCAATCTTACAGGCATTTAGAAGTGCTGGTCTTTCTAAATGTATTTAATATGGTTTGATGACGCGAGGCATATTTTAAGGTCTATAGACCGGTATAGCCGGGGACTGCGTGTCGCCTTTGCAGTGAGTGACAACTGTTTCTTGTGCGTGGCTCCAGGTCTAGATTCAATTTCATTCTGTCATGGCAGGATTAGCAGTGGACAGAGGTGAAGGAGCCTTAATAATATGACTGCACATTATTTTTTTCAACATCCCAAGGCAGAACTAGACAAAGAGCCGCTTCACGGAAAGTGGCGATCTTATCCATGTATTTAAGACAAAGAGGCAGTGGTTCCAGTTTTTGCATAATATGATTTCGGGCAGCTGCATATTAGCTGCTTGTTGGCATCCTTGTTCTGTTATCATAGCAAAATCTACTACACAAACACCCCAACTCCTTATTATATTAATGGAATGGCTCAGTCTCAATCACCCAGCCGGACACAGAGCTATGAAAGCCTTTGGAGGAACAGATTCCATCAGCATTGCCATAAAGAATCAGCTCAGTGTGGTGTTTGTGCAGAGAAAGTCACTCAACATATCACATGACCGACAACAATGGCTGCCGCCAGGTCTGCCGATAAAGGAAGTTTAATGAAACAAAATAGGATAAAACCAGATTTTTGTCAATGCTAACCTGCATTACTGTATACAGCACTGGATTTTATGCTGAAGGCCACTCTCTGATGTTAAAGAAGCACTCCTGCCCAGTTTCGGAGTAAAATGCATATTGTAGTTACTTTGCATGGGCTGCAATGTGTTTTCCTGCCTGTAAATATGTCTCTACAGGAGGTGTAAGCATGACGCATGTGTTTGCATGCTTCTTGCACATGCCCCATAGTACTTCCATTTAAATCACATTATCACCCTTATCATGTAATACTGCTAATGCTAATGTGGAATCCCGGTGGATCTCTAGTCCTATTTAATATTCTTTGATCCTCGAAGCTGCCGTTGCCCCTGTACATTGTGAAGTTGGAACTAGTGCGCTAGGAAAGTATGCTCTACATCAGGGGTGGGCAATTAATTTTCCCATGGGGCCACATGAGAAATTGGAATGGTTTTAGAGGGCCAGACCTCTACAAACTACAAACTCCGAAGCCTTGTCCATTTTGTTAACTTATGTGCTGTTTAATAAAGTTATTCAAGCCTACGTCATTGGTAGAGGTGCTTGAATAAGTAAGGCCTGAATAACTATTAGCACAGCACAGAAGTGAACAAAATGAACAAGGCTTCGGAGTGCATACCGTATTTTTCGCTCTATAAGACGCACCTGCTGATAAGACGCACCTAGATTTTAGAGGAGAAAAAAAAGGAAAAAATATTTTGAGCTAAAAAATGGGCTAAAATATTTATTACAATAACTGAATAAGCTATGAACACAGTAAGACACACGCAGTAAGACACACACAGACACAGTAAGACACACACAGACACAGTGAGACACACACAGACACAGTGAGACACACACAGACACAGTGAGACACACACAGACACAGTGAGACACACACAGACACAGTGAGACACACACAGACACAGTAAGATACACACAGACACAGTGAGACACACACAGACACAGTAAGACACACACAGACACAGTAAGACACACACAGACACAGTAAGACAGACACAGTAAGACACACACAGACACAGTAAGACACACACAGACACAGTAAGACACACACAGACACAGTAAGACACACACAGACACAGTGAGACACACACAGACACAGTAAGACACACACAGACACAGTAAGACACACACAGACACAGTGAGACACACACAGACACAGTAAGACAGACACAGTAAGACACACACAGACACAGTAAGACACACACAGACACAGTGAGACACACACAGACACAGTAAGATACACACACACACAGTAAGACACACACACACAAACACAGTAAGACACACACACACAGTAAGACCTCCCTCCCTAACCCCCCTTCTCAGTATCTCCCCTCTAACTCCCTAACCCCCCCTTCTCAGTATCTCCCCTCTAACTCCCTAACCCCCCCTTCTCAGGATCTCCCCCCCCCGCCCCGGTCACTTACCTTAAACTCCTGTGTTGGAAGCGTGAGGCGTTTGTCTCGGGTGCCGGCGCTTCACTGCTGATCGCCGGCGTCTGACGTCATATGCCGGCGCCCAGCCTAAAGCGCCGGCACCCGAGACAAACGCTTCCAACACAGGAGTTTAAGGTAAGTGACCGGGGCGGGGGGGGACACCGGACTCATTGGTGAGTCACCAGGACACTCTTTGCGGGCCGGTCCGAGCTATTCAGCGGGCCGGATGTGGCCCGCGGGCCGTGCTTTGCCCAGGTCTGCTCTACATGATACAAAATAGCCATGGTCATGCAGCTGTCCAGGGAACAGCTATGGCGGTGAATGGGTTTTATGCATACACACTGGCTCTTTTTGGTTGTTCTGACAATTACATTTTTAAAGACCATCTGAAATCTCACAAAGAAAACATATGTTCTTAAGAGAATAGTAACATAGGCACATTATTCCAACATTACGAGGCAGGCATATTTCCCAGAATACATCCAGCTACATTAACTCTCAGCATTTAATTAGCTCACTCTCTCATACGTGCAGAATGCCTATTATCTGATGACAATTCATTTTAACAAGGATGGCAAACATTTAATTTCAGCCAACCAAAGACAAATGTATTAAGCAGAGCGCATAATGCTACAGGTTATGAATATTAAATTAGCAATTCAGACAATCAGCATTTGCTATGATGTATCCTTGGCATATTGCTTTACTGATAATGCAGGGAATGACCGGAACCATTTCATTTTAAGCCAACTACCTAAGCGTGACTTGTGCTGAAGACCTACAGTATACACCCCAAACCACACTGGGAAAAACATGGTCTCAGATCCGCGTCGGAACACATCCTTAGTAAATAGACCCCAGAACTTCGCTAAGGAGGTGTTGTTGCGGCTTCAGATTTCTTCCAGTGGCTTTAATTTACCCGTCAGACATCTGGCTCGGTAAACCCTTGCCTAATAACCTTAATTAATTTGATGGGACAGAAAAGTGTGAATAAGGATGTCTTAAACCTAAACGTGCCTCTTAGCAGTAGGAGTCTCAGAAAACTCAATTACCAGACATATTCAACAAACAGACACTCCACGTAATGGAAAAATGTGCTAGTATTCTTCAACACAATAGAACCTTTCCCTTTCTTTGTTTCATTGTACTACACAGTCGAGTGAAAAAGCACTTCACGGCTTTTGGAACTAGCTAAAATATTTGCCCATTCATTGGCAATTTGGGTCAAACCAGGTAAAAGATAGGAGAAAAGAGAGAAATGACCATGCTAATGCTGGCAACACATAACTTACTGCAAAAGAAAGCTGTGTGTTCACTGGAGGGGCTGATAACAGAAGTGTGCCGTATTCTGCAGGTCAGTCCAAAGCTAGTTGTTTAGGTGTATGGCTTATGGTAGAAACTTGGGGTTGCCTAGTGGGCATATTTCCAGGACACTTATACATTGGACATGTTGCTGATTAGCACTTTCCACGTGACGGTCAGCATTCTTTGAATCAGGCTCGGACAGACAGGGGAAATGCCCCTTCAGTGGGTGCAGAAAGCCCACCCAGGTGACCAGTGTAATAATGCTGATGTAAAAGTTTATCTGCTGATATGGCAACCCAGAATACAGTGCACAGCTTAATGTTACATTGTTAGAAAATGCCTCTTGGAATGGCACCAAAATGAGGATCCCACAGGGCATTTTAGACTGAGTTGGCTCCTGTATGCCCTCCGATACAGTGAAAAGCATGAAGACACACAGGTAAGTAAACAGGGGTTCTGTCCGGGTCATATACAATCTTTAAGAGTGGGAAAAAAAGTTTAATGGCACTTCAACAATGTGCAAGAAGTGAAACATCCATAACATTACCCACTGTGCCATTTATCTAATCCTGTATTGAAGCCAATGGACACATTTGATAAAAAGAACAGCAGCTTTCACAAAATAATACATTTCAATTCTAGATTGTAAGCTCTTTTGAGCAGGGTCCTCCTCACCTGTTGTTTCTGTATGTCATCCTATGTTATATACTAATTGTTATGTCCTGTCTACCCTTTGTATAGCTCTGTGGAATCTGATGGCGCTATATAAAACAATAAATAATAACTTAGACCATGTACATCATTCCTATACCATTATCTGCATCAGATACAAGTGTGTTTATATACAAATGCTTATTCCAATCCCCACTGGGGATAAGGTTATCAAAGCCTCTAGCTTGCCATAGAATATTGAGACATTTCTAACATAACATAACATAACAGAAACTTAACGAAAAAACAAAAAAAAACCCAAAAAAAAACAGTGGACATTACCTGAGGAATACTGCGTGTGTCTGGACCCCCCATTGGTGTCACTGACATAGTGATGCTGGTAATCTGTAAAACAAAGTGCATTCATATATAAACACAAGGCATAATATATATATACTGGTATATACAGCCTTTAATACCATGCGTCATTGTCAGATTACAGGACTCAGTTGATCTAGTAACGAACCGTCCTCTAGCGGCATCTTATTTATTGCACGCGATGAAAAGCCAGGCAGTCGACTACTTAGACATTCTGACTTGGGGAAAAAGATGTTGAAAACACGATTTACATTTCAGGTACTCACACATGGATAACTAGAATAAATTTTGTTATAGGAAATAGGCAAATATTGGCAAATGATCAGAGCTTGGACAGGGCGATCATTCACCTTCACCATATTCGCTCCTTAGGTACCTGCCTAGTTAGAATTTGGGCATTGCTTCTCCCACTATCAAGCCAGGTGGCAATCAATAAGTACTTGTGTCCATCATTTTAGCCAAAACATATGCCAAGCCCCCCTCAATGATGTTGCCATCATATGCGGTTTCACACATGACAGTTCTAATAGCATTGTCAGGTTGCTGCTCGTCCCCCTGCGGCAAAAGGAAAATGTACTCTGAGCATATGTAAGTGCATGTGCCAGGCACTGATTGTTCCTAATTCATGAACCCATGATGTCACGCAGAAGCCAGGTACAAGTAAGTGGGCATCTTATCTCCGCCAAACACTGCTCAAACAGTAGAGGAACTGGGACAACCAGTATAAAGATATAATAAATAAGAAGTAGCTTCCCATCCCAATATACTGATATTTATTGTATCTGAATATACACTCATCCTTAACACGTTTAAGTACATCTCCCACATTCTGTAGCTTTGAGGGGGGAAAAAAAACAAATTCTCATGGCTTCCAAGATACTCCAGCTGTTTGTGCCCTCTTTATCCAAGCAGTGACATGACTCTCCATGCTCCAGATGTTTGTCAATACACAATATAAGCTACAGGTGGAGCACAAATTTCACAGAAGGTAACCACTGGATCTCCATACAAATCATAGTTCTATGGTGAGGAAACCTTATGGTCCCACAGCTCCAGTGTGGTCCTCCTTCCACCTATGTCTTCTTAGAAGAACCTCTTCTACATCTTCCTCCTGGAACTGCCCTTTAGGAAACCTCTTCTCAACCTAATCTACAGCACTGCAGTTGTCTTCAGCTCCAGAACCCTTAACTACACCTACCCCCATTCAGTGTCCATTCACTGCCGCCTTCCTTTATGGAACTCTATGGTACCTTATACCTCTTGTGCCCACCTGGTATGGTCCTTCTCCCTCCCACCACATTGCGGCAATTACTATCTGTAACTAACACCACACCAATTCTTCTTTATCTCTCCTGGTTCGGCACCAAGTTTTTATCTTAATAGTCCAGTTGTCCTTCACCCAGTCACCACTTCATTAAAATGTCTACTACCCTGTACGTCTTTTTGAAAGGTTCAAGCTCCTTTTTTTCCTTTAGTATTCTCTTTACCCATCACATCATAACGAACAAAAATACACGTACTAAAACATATTCTAAAATACCCAGAAACATTGAGTTTAAACACTAAAACTTTAAAATTGTGCCTTTTTTTTTTTTTTTTTTTTTTTTTCATGGATCAGCCAAGCGGATTGTATATGTTTTGGACCTTAACATTACAGTTCTATTTCTCGAAAGCAGGAAATATTTAGTTTTAAAAAAATATTACTGCTTTGTAAGGTACAGATCACGAAAAAAGAATAATAGAATTCCTTAACACAGACATGCTAGAAAAATGTTACGTTGGGGGTTGTTTTAACTTTTATGTGATCACGTGCGTGTATAATATATTTTATTACAGAATTACAAGGAACTCGTTTTGCAAAGTCATAATTTGGCACATAACTACTTCCATCCTTCCTCTCTACTGATTACCACATCAGTGGTAAGCGACATTATAAATACTTAAAAGGTGGGGCCAGGTACATAACGCTATATACCGTATTACATTCAAAGCCTAGAAGAAAGCGAAACGCGTTGAGCTACTTCGAAGTGTTAACATGACATACGTCTATTTTTATGCCCTGCCGGGAAATGTAATACAGAAAGAATAAGCCCAAAAAGCAGCTTATTAACCTCCTAGCAAACACTAAAAACACATTTATGCCCCAAAAGTGCATTAGTCACCTAAATTTAGAGATTTTGTGACATTCCATTTATTAGTATATAGATTTGCATGAATGTACAATATTACCTTCATTACAGTACCCTACACAGTTTAAGTAATCCTCAGTGGCGATGCCTAGAGAATTCATTATAAAACTGGGAAAATCTATTGAACTAGTAAAGAAAAAACAGCACTAGAGTATGGGTTAATTTGAGAATTTTTTTTATTATTACTCTGCAAGAATTTTTTCAGTTGGTGCAAATTTATTGCGTGTTTTAGTATTATGTTGGTGAAAATAATTCCTCTACGTGTGAAAATAGCTTTTGCTTTTCAACAATTATATGAAGGCCGTTTAGTATGATTCATACGTGTGTAACTAACTGGAACCAACAGGTGATGGAGAGACTATGTAGGCAATCTTATGACGTGTTCCTATTATTTCATAGACTCTCCAAATTACAAAACGGACCGTAACTCACTTAACAACCTCCTTTAGGACTGCGGGGGGAGCTGAGGAACTTGGAAACTATGACAAAAATGTACACTTATGGCTGCTGCTGCAGTGCCCTTAGTAATACTGTAAATGAAATGTGTTGTTCCACCTTCTCTATAGGAATGTAGGACTCGTGTGATTAAAGAACGCAGTGTCAGAAATATCTCTCCTAATGCTGCTGAAGGTCCAAACCTTTCCCAGAAATATTTAATCTTAGAATTATTGTCATGGTCGCACTCATGCAGCACGTGGCTGCGCATATCCAGTCAGCGGCTGCACACTGCAAGGCGCTGAAGCAGGTATGTTATCGGATGGTGGTCCACTGGGCATTTGCCGGATGTGCCAACCTGGGCCTGATTATTGCCAAGAACACATATTAGCTTCCTAAAAGTTCCATGTGAGTAAACCTACAGTGGAAATAATGCAAGAACAGATCTGCTAAGGTTTATTTGCTTAACACACAAAGTGCAATTAGTGGAACAGCACCTTTAATAGCGCCTGCCCTCATAGTGAACATGCTACTCTGTACAGCTGCAGAGTGAATACACTACCAGTGAATGCCACCCTGTAGCTGCAGAATATTTGCTGGTTTTCCGCAGAATGATCAGTTTCGGATTCCAGCTCCCATCACCCTGGGTCACGCACAACTTGCAAGGGATGATGGGAGTTTCATTCTCCTAAGATCTGGAGGGATAAGGTTGCCCAACCCTGTTTTAAGCCGTCCAACCAGTTTAGTATGAAATCCTAGTGCACACGTATGTTTTATATATCTTTACTTAGCTAACTTTGTGTAGCACAACTGTATGTTAATACGAAGGCCAGTCATACAACTGGGCAGTCCGGTATGAATCACAGTTTCTCAGTATATAAAATTACAGGTTAAAAACGCATTACATAGGCAAATTTCAATATAATAATTATTATTATTTATTAATTATATCGGGGCTTCACGAAACCTGGGCACCAGGTCACCATGGCAACTAGAAATCACTTCCTGGGAAGTATGCCTGGTACTGGTGTATCAGGCCTGGCCTGGCCCCCTGCTTGGCTATAAGGAGATGGTGAACAAGTGGCACAGGTGCATGTCTGCCAAGTTACGTGACCCCGAGGGGCACGCAGGTCTGAGGGTTAGCGTATGTATGTGCGTGTGTGCATCTATGTGTGTATTTATGAATATATGTATAGTGTGTGTAGAGTGCTGGAGTCAGTGTGTGTATATGTATAGTGATGGAGTCAGTGTGTGTGTGTGTGTGTAGTGTCAGGTATGTGAATATGTATAGTGCCAGAGTGTGTGTGTGTGCTATACAGTATTGTGAGTGGGTGTGCATATGTATAGTGCCACAGTCCACCAGTGTGTTTGTAAATATAAGTATGTATAATCGCAGAGTTAGTGTGTGTGAGTGTATGTATAGGGTTAGAGTTTGTATATTGTATATATGATATGTGTGTTACTGTTTATGTGTATGTTAGATACAACTTATTTAGCAATTCATGTTTATCAATTAGTTGATTGATTTACTAATAATTTAATGTTTTGATTTATTAGATTATTAAATGAATTGCTTTTCATTGATTTATGAATACTTTATTACTTCAATTAATTTTAAACTTTTTTCTATTTATTACATTTAATTTGTGAGAATTTTATTATCTTTAGAATTAGACTTTTTTTTTTTAATTAGGACTTTAAATATCCGAAAATAAAAACAGGATTGTGGGAAAAAAAGTGGCTCCTCTATAATGGCCAAACAGGACAAGAACAGCAATGCGTTATTTAACAATATGGACATACAGAAAGAGCAAATGTTTGAGCTGACCACCCAAACATGTCTGATTGTTTTATTACTATTTATTATTTATTTATGTAGAGCCATTATATTGAGCAATGCAGTACAATGGGAATTTTTTTTATTATTATTATTTACAAAAAAACAACTTATAGCTTGATATATAAATTGTTGGAGTTATATAAATAAAACGCTAATAATGGCCCGTTGAGAATAGTTTTTTTTTTTTTTATTATTTTACTTGATCTCCAGATACTACTCGTTTAATGATTTATTTTACTCGCTGCTACAAGGAGTTTGCAGTGAAACTTTTTAACATGTAGAAACAAGAAAGGGTTTGCACCATAAAATATACATAGGATGAACAAAAATGACCGGATATATCCTAATGAACCATGTGCTATGAGTACCTTGCACTTAATGTAATGTTTACCGTTCAAGTATTTGTTGCAAATATTTAGATATGAAAAGCTGTTTCTTCAAACCACTGCAATGCTTGATGAAATTCTTCATAAATTGAGGACGTAACGTATCACATGCACATGCGTGTTTAAATTCCCTCCCACTTCTGCTGGGCTGCTGTTCCATTTATCTACCGCCCTCTCTGTAAAGTAAAACTCTATTATATCAAAGACTGAAACTCTCTAGTTCTAACATTTCTTCTATGAAAAAAAGACTTCCCTGCTGTATTAAAAAGTGTGTTTTTTGTTCCATATAGATGTTAAGATCCTTTAGTCTTTCCTGATAATTCTTATCCTGCAATTTATGAATCATCACGACGAACCCTAAACTGTGTAAAACCCAAACAAGGGCGGATAAATATTTCTATAGCAACATCTACGTTTAAAAAAAGTGGATTAATAAATGGTCACAAACTGCCCATTTACACAAATGCACAGAAAACTCCCAAATATTCCACTGACCATATTTCACTATGACATCAGAGAGGACTTTTATAAAAAAAACACCATAAACATCTTACATTTCCTATTTTTCAGATGACCTTCTATTAAATGAAAACAACGTACGGGATGACTGACAAAACGAAACTAAAGACACATGAAGACGATATCAAGTTCATATTAAAATATTCCTTATTTTTAAATGCTGGCCAAGGGGGGCTGTGATACGGATATTTATAATTAGGTAACAGATCTGGGCACTCGTTGAAATTAAAGAAACCAAAACAGCATTTATTTAGGCAAAACCTTGTCCAGATCATATATATATATGTATATATTACTTGCTGGTTTATGTAGCGCCATCATATTCTGGGGCGCTGTACATTGGGTAAAATGGACATGATACATGACGGAAGTGATACACGACGTGGATCTGGATTTACTGACCTACATAAAAGCCCAGAAAGCTGGCTGAAATATGGGTGATATGCGGATGTGTGTATATGTGGGTCTGTGCTGGTGTGAACACACTGGCACACACACACTGGCACAGATGTGTGCCCCTTCACCTGCCGTGACCTCTGCAGACAGCCCACCCCCTGAACTGGCTGTACACACAGTAGTCTGGGAAGCAGCCAGTAGCAGACACGGTCACGGCCTTTACCCTCCTGGCCCCGCAGGCTTCTTCACCTCCCCCTTCACACATACACGTCGCCTTCCTCCATCACCAACTACTAGCACGTCCTGCTCTGCAGATGTTTTACCCCCCCAAGTTAGGGCAACAAGTCTGTAGGTGCGCTGGGGGCCCAATCAGCTCCTCCGGCTGCCTGTCATTGTCTCCTGCGGACTTTAAATGCCACACCAGCCCTGGCGAGCCAATGATCCAGACATCAGCCCTCCAGTCAAAGGGTATGGGGAAACGACCCACAGTAATACTATGAATATATATATATACACGCGCATACACACACATTATATATGTATATATATCACAGCATCAGGACACCTGCTAGCATGTTAGAACAGAAAGGGTTTCAGCTGCTGCAGAACACCTTTAAAGCCACGATTTGATCCCCCCTATTACAAATCACACCAGATACCAAAAACATTGCCCCAGCCAGTGGGCGATCACTGGCTGTCACCCCATCTGATGCGGGCTACCTGCACAGCCGTGTACACACGGTCAGGGCAGTGTGGTTCTGGAGGGTTGTCTCCCGTGTACTCACCTTGATTCACCAGTTTAAAGCTCTGGGATTTCCTGCTTCTCTTTCTTTCTGAGAACTCCATTGCTGTCCCCGCAAGGCTCTATCGCTGTGATGGTGGTGGGTATTGTTATTTTTGTTATTGGTGGTGGTGGTGAGGAGGAGGAGGAGGGAGAGACTGAGGAGCGGAGAGAGAGAGAGATCAGACAGATTAAGACAGTGAGGAGGAAGGGGAGGGGGAAATAAAAGAAAAGGGAAATCAAGCACTAGGCACACGGGGGAGACTAAGGTCCGTCTCTTTAATCGGCAAGAAACGATAAGACAAGTAGCACCGTGCTTTCGGTTCCAAGTAAAGGAAAGTTTCTTTTTTCCATGTTTCCGCTGGAGAAGCGCTAAGGATGGGGTGGCCCCGAGAAATCAGGTTAGAATCCCGGCAGGTCCCAGGAGGCGGTAATCCTGAGGTCCCGGGAATAATACATCCGCGTTACCGACAGGACCAAAAGCCGCACACAGGAGCCCCTCGGTGCGCTTCACTTTCTCCTTCTACCTTTCTTATTGTTTGTTTTTAAGGGTGAGCGATAAACAGGGGAGATGATGATTTAGGTAGCGGAGAAGTGGAGGCGACACCTACCGGCGATACCGTGATGCTACACCGAGACGATTCGGGGCGGCCGGCTCAGTGACGTCACCGGGAAAGTGATGGAGGAGTGCCTGGGTTTGGGGTGCGTGTCATCTGTCAAAGATCTCATGAAAACAGGTAGTTTACTAAACTGCCATAAATGAAATCTCCACTATAGACTACCCTCTGAACTGATCTATTTACTGCATGGTTTTAAGAGGAGTCATTTAAATAGTTCCTCCTTAGCACTTAAATCCTTCTGGTTCCACTTTCCTTAACTGATGACCCTGGTTTCTAAGGGCTCTGGTTGTTTAGAGGGTATGAGTTTATGAATGCGCTCTAGGACTTTATAATGTAAATAATATATATAGAATCAACAAAAAGTGTGTAAAATATAAAAGTACACATACCTGGGAACCCTCCAGATTTGTCCTGGAGAACTCCAGGTGTGTTTCCAACACCAGTGGGCAGTCCTGGCCGCATCCCGCAAGCGTAGTCTCCTCCGGATAGCCGGAGCCCACAAGTTCCCAGGTATGAAAGCACGTTAACATAATACATTTTTCTTCTGAACTCATTTGTCACAATCAGTAAGAGTGTCTCTGTCTCAAGATGAGTTTGCAGGAAAGATGTGCTTTCAACTACTTGAGAGTTGAGATTCTCCTGTTCTCCTTCATATATCTTTAAGAGTTATTATCCCCTTTTCAATAAACACACAAGCTATCTCACAGATACATACATACATAAATTCCAGATATATAGACCTCATTCTCTAATACTGTTAATTGCCCCCCCCACAAAATTCATAGCCACGCCATCATTATGTAACGCTCAAAAACAAACAAACCTCCATTTCACACTTGCACCCGCCATTCTACTTTTATTTGAACACTTTAACAGACAATATATTAAAATAAATAAAACCATGATACAATATATATTAATGTATGTTCCTTTATTATATTACAACATTAGGTTTACTTTTCCAGTAAAATCATTCCATACCAACTCTTTGGTATTTTGTTGTTTCTTTTTTTTCTCAATGCGTTAAAGACAAAATAAAGGCTGCCTCTGGAGAGGGAAAACTCCCTGTGGGGGAAACTTCTGGGGACCATGGATTGAAGCACTGCCATCTGGGCTTTAAGAGGCAGATACAGAGTCTTTAACTATACTTATCATCATCTAGATTAATAGGAGGCTGAATCTTTGCAAAGCATGGGTTCCCTTCCTCACTTACCATCCTGTTTGCTTCCTTCCCAAAGCAGCATGAATGGTGAGGACGGCTAGCCCCTTTAAAAAAGTGCTGACCACTGAAAAAGGGTATATAAGTGGCCAAAACCTCTATAGTTAGACCCTCCAAAGCCCAAGGTCAGATTGCAGCTGCAAGTCTGCAGACACATCTAAGTGCGACATAGCTCCTCGCACAAAGAGGACAGCTATTAGAACCAGAAGCTGTATCACAGCCTCCAATGTGTCTGGGAGTTAATAGGATGTTGCAGCGGTTATCAGTGTTTGCCACTGTGACATCATAGCATTATCTCTTAACATTCCTACTGATGCTAACTGTCCCAGATGACCTATTTTCTGTAACTACTTCATAACTTGTTTAATGCAAGATCTTTAAAGGTACACTTATGATTCAGAGTCTAAATTATCATAAAGCAAATGTATATGTATACAAAACTGTATATGTAAAAAAATGTATAGAAAACATATAAACTGGTTTTGCTTTTGCTTCAACCTATAACTAAAACAGTTTAAACCCTAACAGAAGTTTGTAACCAATACAACGCCTGGGTCTAACCTCTTTTATGATGCATTCTTTAAGAGTATTCTCTCCACCCATTATCATATAATAAGGGCATATACCCCAAAAGCATAACACAAAATGTTACCCCCTAGCCTTGCAAGCTATGTTGAGGGGCCTTGCTCTCTTCATGTCTATCCAGTCGAGGACGTTGATGCCTGTGTTTCTATGATGTATCTCCTACATCGTGGTCGTTTTGTACCTGCACAGTCTGGTCTCCCCTTAGACAGCTGGTGCCCAGGGCTGTTTGAATGTGACGGCGCTCTAACATTCAAAGGGACCAAGCATTTACTGATCCCTTTCACGTGGCAAGGGCTCGCATACGTGTGTGTGTGTGTGTGTGTGTACTGCAGCCCCAATGACTGTGCTTTCACAGGGCTGCAAACATGACTGGTGATGTCATCGGTGGCATCACAGGGGTGATATCCCTTGTGCAAGTAGATATCCCTGGGGTCACTAAAGACCACAGAAGAGATATCTATGCAGTGTAAAAAATGGTAACAAAAATATTTTAAAAAGATTACATTGAAAACCCCCCAATGTTATACTTATTCCTAAAAGAATGTAAAAAAAATCCTTTACTGTATAGCCAAAAAATATGGGAATTGTCCTGGTCCTGGAAGGGGTTAAAATGGATTGCTGTTTGTGACAGTATACTGTCCCTTTAACAGGGTGGCAGGATTCATTGTGTGGAATCTTATTACCCATTTGCACAAGTCATTAAATGCACAGGAATCATACATTCGCCACCCCCCCCCCCCATCCTTTATAACTAGATCCTTACAAGTTATAACCGAGTCTGTATAACATTTCCTCCTGTACATGAGTCTGTAGTGGCGCTCTATACTGCAGTCTCACTTATCGCTACAGCGACATCTACTGGCCATTGTCACTGTGAACGATAACATATTTTTTCATTTGCGCACAACTAATTTACCTACGCATATAATAACGCCGGGCTGCATTGTCATTACGTACATACACAGTTATTGAAGGGGCCACATTAAAATGGTGCCCTTATGATTTTATTTATATATATATATTTATATAAAAATATGTATAATTATTTTTTATTGTTTTATGTAGCGCCATCAAATTCCGTGGCACTGTACAATGGGTACAGGACAAAAGTAGTATATAGCTTAGAATTTGACAGGTGAAGAGTGTGTGTATATATATATCTATATATATATACACACAATATAATCGTAGCCCGCAATACTGCATGGCTGTACTTGCCGAAGGTGAAGAGATAAAGTTGGTTGCCGACTAATACTTTCTCATGTGGTCCTCCTAGCACTAAGTTGTCAACCATAAGTTTTTGCGTTCCAACGTGGTTATTCTAGCCGGAAATTCCGTCGACTTCCCGAGAAAGCTGGGTACAGAGGCAAGTGATACTCCTTCCGGTGTAAACAGGAAGCCGCGTGCCCTGGCTGCATTGCGTTACTGGTGGTAATGAAGACGGTGACCGTTCGTTAGCTAGAGAGATGGATATTCTAAAAGCCGAGATTGCGAGGAAGAGGAAGCAGCTGGAGGAGAAGCAGCTGGTTGGGGTGAGCTCGCGTTCATTTCTTTCCTAATAGTCAACATTTATTTGTAGGTTTCCCGCGACTTTTAGCTCCAGAGCTATATACTTTGTTAAATCAGGAAACATAATTCTGCTTAGCATGTTTTCAAGTTCAGACCTCGTTACGTCATAACATAACTCATGTCCCATTATATTGTAGTCCTTAGCTACAGTCATAGTGCTTTTCCCATGAATTATGTTTGAATTCAGAAAAATTAAGGGACACTCTCACCTTCCAGCATAACATCGCCCCATGTACCTCACTGTAACATCTCCTTAAATAGGAAGACCTGTAAAATAATCCCTTCCTCTGAATAAAAAAATAGTCATTTATACAGTAGATTACTCGTGACAAAAACCTTGTTTTATATATATATATATATATATATATATATAACATCTTGGCATCTTGCAAATAAAAATGAAGCATTATTGAAGACCGTGAGTGCTGGCTTCACTACTTTTAGATTAGATATATGCTGCATAGAGTCAAAACACAGTAGGAGTTACACATTACAGTCACCCTCTAGCTAGTCGTTTTTTTTACCAAAGGTAAGTGACATCTAACAGCAGCTAATACTATGTGTCTAATAATTAATACAGCTCATTTTTGTTTTGAGTGAAGCATTAAATATTGCAGGACTCGGATGCCAGGTGCTTGTCATGGTGAGTCTACTAATAGGGAGTAGTTGGCCCCTTAACGGGGGAACTGGTATTCTTTTGACTAAGACCCTCTCCTACCCCAAATCATTTCAAGTGATGGTTACTCCTGCTGCTGTGCTGGTCTACGGAAACCTCTAGTGAACTTCAGCGCATTCCAGAGACACATTACTTGGTGTCACTGACACTACATATGTTTTATACTTATTTTTAATGTATACGCGAATGTGTGCTATATTTACAGAATTCAGGGCATTTGCTTTCTGTTTGTGAGTGAAAACCCAGAATCCCAAAGGTTGAACTTAATATAACTTTAGCAAATTGGCTCTTAGTGTTAAATTTAAATATACATGGCCAGCCAATGGATGCACCATAAGCCCCAAGGAGGGTGGACCTTTGTCATGTAGCTCTTTGAAATGGAACCACAGCTCTCCTGTTAGTAAATAAACCCCAAATATATTAACCTTTTGATTTTTATATTTACAATGCAAAACATATTATAGGTTTGGCAAAAATAATTGTCCGTGCCTGTGAATTATCTTGATCAGTGCATCTTTTTTCTGTTTCAGGAAAGTAAGAAATATTTTAAGCGCAGTGAGCTTGCTGAAAAAGAGAAGGAAGCGTATTTTGAACGATGTGGCTACAAGGTATTGTCATCTGCCCGGTTCCTGGTTCATAATTATTTCCCTTTCATGCATACTCAGCTAATCATTTCTCTTTGTTCATTAGCCTGTTAATGTGAAGCCAGAAGGAAAGGTATGACTTTCTAGTGAGCTAGAAATGCATGATTACATTTGCATATTTTCAAAATGCTTTTGATGTCTACCCTTTTCCTTCATTGAGCAAATCATTTTGAATGGCATCAAGCATGAAATGGCTCAATGTGTTTGGTGGCATAAACTTGGACACTGGATCTACTGCATACATGGTTTACACGTGTCCACAAACAAATCCTACTATTTGATGTGACCTTTTTGTGATGCCTTATATCATTGTTGTCTAAGTAAAGGCTCACTATCCCTGTGCCAATAACTGTGCTATAACATAATTTGAGTTATGGTGTCTGACTCTGCCAGTCTAAACATCAAAATCATATGTGTCCCTCAACATTAAAAAGCTGGTGCGTTGGCTTGTACTTGGCTTGACTAGTCTTCTTTTTCTATTGAATATAATATTTGTTTTAAGTGCAGCAAGTAACATGATAACCATCAGAATCACAACAATTAAAACATACAAAACAAATATATTCTTTTACACAGAGAGCTCAAATTTGATGTAAAAATACAGTAAAGTGTGAATGAAAATAGCAGTTGTGCATTTTGAATATTTTTATATATTGAATAAATTGCCTTTTTGTAATTGTAATTTTGTTGAACTAATGGAGATCCAGTGCTTCCAAGTGCTTTGCCTTTTGCTAGATTGAATTTTATAATGCTAACTTGTTGCCTTGAGATAGTGACTTTGCTGCTTATTTGCTTTGATTTCTTGGTAAAATGTTGCACCACGCTTCTCCCACCTGACTTGATTTTACTGACTTCTGAACCCCTGTAAAATCAGTTTTACGTTTCACAAGTTATGTCTTATGTTTTACATTTTCATCAACAAATCAATGTCCATTTTTATAATCCATGGGGTCTTGGAATTAGACTGTATTTTCTTTTATTTCTTTCTATATTTGTATTCATTATCAAAGTACACATGCAGCCAAATTGGAATGTCCTGTGCAGAGTCTAAAATGCATTATTTTCCCAAAAATGTTATTTTCCCATATATGGCTGTTTTGAAGTCATCTAAACCTAAGAAAACACCGTGCATCAAAATTGCATTTGTCATTACCCTTGAACATGGTGTAATGAGCATGTCCTATTTTTGAAATAAAATGGCCATGACTTGCATTTTCTATGTAAATTACCATTGCGAGACACACTGGTTTCTCCTTTGGTATAAGAAATGAAAGCAATTTGCTTTTCCTGCAACCCGGATGCAAACAAAAACATCAATTTATATTGCACATTATACAATATGCATGTGGTAAAAACATACTTGAAAACCTTAATGACTAATTCAAAATCTGCACACAAATGGTTTCATGTAATAAGTTTCTTGCTGAAAGGTTCTCTTCGACGTAGACATTTTTTTTCTTAATTTTACTAGATTCTTGTATTATGGTATTCCTTTTTATTTCTTTTTTTTAATAGCATACAGTTCAGCTGTATGTTCTTGATGAATGCATTTCATCAGTGCGTTTGATTCTGGCTATCTTCACTGCTCAGCCTGCATGTCTCTAACATCACAGAGGGTGCAATACCTCACACCCTCACAGCTACCACACAAAATACTCAATCAGTTACGTCTATCACGCATTATAACTAACTCCCCCATCACTGTGTATTAGGATCTGTAAAGCTTTGCTTTTTCATAAGCATGACGTGACAAGTGGGAGTTACTGTAAGCAGTTAGATTGCTATGATATAATACATAGGGGAGGGTTTTGGTTTTATATTTCAATACATTTTTAAGAGACAAGGAACATTCATGAGGGACAGTCATGTTTCTTTTACTTTCTACATGATTCAGACCTTATCTTGGGTTCATTTAATAGCCCCCTTAGGTGGAATTACTCCTTTTTAATAGGATGCTCTATATGCTGTCTGAGGGGCCACTTTTCATATTAACCCCATGAAGATGCATGGAGGGATCCCCTCCTATGCATTTGCCCTTTCCTTCTTCCAGCTTGGCCAAACACATCTTCTGCTGCCTGTGCCCACCTGGTGTACTCCATTGCTACCTTCCTGAGGCATCCGGTGGGATTAACCAGCATTATTCTCGTGGTAGAAGTGATGGCATTCTTCCACGCTGGATTCTGGATCCATTCACTAGCCATTCATATCGCTCAATGTTATAACGCATTGGGTGATGTACACATGATCAGTAGTTGCTGGAAAAGTGCATGGAAGGGATTCATCTCTGTTACCAAACCCTCTCACTTGCTGTCTTCATTAGATTTAGGTCTTATGTGAAGGTGATTTAAAAATGACCGGGAAGAACCTGCATTATTTAAGAATGTGTTCTAATGTCCAGCGTTGCAGTAAATCAGTGTGCACAGTGCTTAGGGCATGTGAAATGGATAAGGGATACCCCGTTGCTACTAGTGAGCTTTATTCAGCTGCAGGATCATAGTGTGGTACTTGCCATCCTATTTTACTACTAACACATGGCCCGGCGCTGTCTGAGAAATCCATATCGTTTAATAGCATCTTTCTTTTCTTAAATACATCATTGTGAGCCCAAAAAGCATAAACCTCATTCTAAGGACTAGCTTTATAGTTTGATCTTCTTTATCTGCCTACTAGCCGAATATCTCCAGCCCTTGATGTAATTCGCTAAGCTTTAGTAGTATGAATAGGACGCTAGCATGTTAGCAGTTCTTCCGACGTGGGTGAGAAACCCTTTTAGAGTCTTAACCTCCTGCGCTTGAAATAGGCCCTAAAATTTTTGTCTTTGGCAACCTAGTTTCAGGAACAAGAAGAGGAGGAGACGCCTTCATCTTCAAGCAACCCAGTGCTGGAGCTGGAGCTTGCAGAAGAGAAGCTTCCTATGACGCTTTCAAGACAAGAGGTGAGATTTTGTTACTGTAATAAAATTCATATTTATTTTATTTCCCCACCGCACGTGGTCGACGTTCACATTGCGGTTTGTTTTTTATTTTTAATTCCGCAGGTTTTCACTCTCTCCCAGGAGTGATTTTCTAAAGCAGACATGCTTTTCTGCTTCCCTAGTACTACCAAAGCGACAATCCTGCATCTTTACCCTTACAGATAATAATGCAAAGATCTTCTAACATATGTGTGTATATAGTCATTTACACTAGGCCTGTTAGAAAAAAAAAAAAGCTTACTGTTCACAACTCAGAATATAGCATACCAATAAGATATACAAACTTCTGAGCTGAAAAAGAGGCCACAGTTAGTTTTCAGTTGTCTATCACATTTTGAAAAAGCAGATTGTAACTCATTTTGCCATTACAAGCTGCTTTTTGCTGACCAACTGTTGCTGCGGCCAAGGAGGAATCTAGTTAGGGTCAGTTGCTGGCTGAATCTTGGAGTTCCACGGCTGGAGAAATGGAAGAGGTTGAGTTGGTACTGCTCTCCAGCTATAGACTGGTGGACACGCTGACCCCAGCAGACATAGAACACGCAGCTCATGACTCTTGAATGTTAATTGCACATGAACAATATCATAGTGTTCTCATAGTGTTCCCCCTCATAATCTGTTTGTTTAATGTCTCTTTTTTTTTCTTTCTTGCTAATTAATGTTTGTTACACACTTTCTCCCAATAACAGTTTCCACCTGTTAAATACATTTATGAAGAACAATTCCAGGCCAGTTGTAAAAGTGTTCCATTTTAGCTCTTCCACACCTCAGAACCTGTTTGTAGACATGGGAATTTTACGATGTTAGCCATTTAATTGCAAGATTTTGCAACTAGAGCTAGAATTCTTATTGGATTGGATGAATATGAATGTTTGTGGGTTTTTCACAAGGACGCCCTTATGCAAGAAGGACTGCAAACCGCGGGAACTAATGACAGCCTTTCGTGATAGGCGTTCATCTTTAATAGCAGAGCCACAATCGATGGGCATGCATGTCTTAGCACTTGTCTTATTTTATTGGCTCTCTACAGATTTTCTCGGCGCTAAATTCAGATGATAGGGTGGGCGGCAGGGCTAAATATATTTGGCTTGACCTATGGTTTATAGATGTTTGATATTTGATCTTGCACCTTTTGCAAATGTGGTCCAGACAAACATTATAAAGTGTTGCCAATTAGGGCCCGCCTCTGCAAACCAATGTATGCATTTGCATTGATTATGATTCTTTTGTGGAGCTAGCAGCATCTTTCCAAGAATAACACAGTGGTTAATATGTCAGCTCGGCGAGTCCACTGTGACTCTGGAAAAAGGCTGCTCCATTTTTAATAAGTTGCAGGATTTCACAAAACCAGAGTATAAATCAGCACCACATAAGAAATGTAAGAGGTCGCTTGAAGTTAAGGGTTATTGGCTCCTTTTGTAACATAACTTCAAACTGTTAATGGGGCAGAACTCTAATGGCAGTGAGGAATGAAATGGCTACGAAAGCAAGAATTTTCCATCCACAAAAAAAAGCCATTTAAAATAAAATTATTAAATTTCAGCGCTTACGAACCCAAATTCGATAAGTGTTTTACCGACCTTTTTCGCAAAGTACCGTCTACTCCCAGACAGCTTTTTATAAGCAGCCTCAACTTTTTAACAGTTTTTCTCCCAGCGTTAATACATTGGATTTTTGCCCGGTTGATTCTAGTAGGTTTGCGCAATCTTAAATTAACAGGATATTTTCTTTTAATATTTTCATAAGATAAAAAAGATCAGGGATACATTTTAAGCAGTTTATCCTTAACAAACTGTTTTTATTGATCGATTGCATTCGATCATTACTAGGTTATGTTGAACAATGGCTCTATAAAATGCACAGTAACTTGCTGACCCAAAATATGATTTTTGTTTTCTGTGCAAATTGTCACCTAGCTTATATACAAATATATTATCCTTCCTAAATATATAAAATAATATGTAACACTCCCTTTGAATGTTTTTAGATTTGTAGGATATATATATAATTTTTTTATTTCTTTTTTCTATAGGTGATCCGGAGGCTGAGAGAGAGAGGCGAACCCATCAGACTGTTTGGAGAAACGGATTATGACTCATTTCAGCGCTTGAGAAAAATTGAAATTCTTGCTCCTGAAGTCAACAAGGTATTTGGAACGAATACCCAATGCAGTGAAGACACGAACGGGAGGAACTATTCTGATATTCGCTGCGTTCATCTGTTTTTGAATTAGCCCTTGAAAATCTTGCTTAACAGTTACAAAGTAAACATTTGTAAGCATTGTTTACTTGGGTTGCAAGTTTCAACAGCTACGTTTACAAGTGTGTATATATTCAAAATAATTTAAATTTGTATATAATATATCATAATATATTTAAAATACCAAGCCAAACCTCTGAACGAATATTTATTGGATTGATTGGTCTTTCATACTGAAAAAGTGGCCATAAATCTGCCTTGCAATACACTTCCTGCTTACATTACGCTTGACCTAATTAAATGTGCCGTGTTTAATATGTTTTATTTCTTAGGGCTTAAGAAATGACTTAAAGGCTGCCCTTGATAAAATTGATCAACAATATCTTAACGAAATCGTGGGTGGCCAGGAACCAGCAGACGAGGATGCGCAAAATGACCTTAAGGTCCACGAAGAAAACACCACGATTGAGGAGCTAGAGGTGTGTACAATGGACTATGGTGTGCTAAGGGAAGAAAGCCGGGTCTGGTACCTTGAACAGTAATTAATATTTCTACCCAACCCGGCTGGTACCAGTAAAGTTTATTAATGTGGCATTCGCATATGGTAAATACCAGATGGTTTGGATCTGATGTAGACCATCACTACTTCAAGTCTTCAGAGCCCCCAACAGTCAGAGGATTGATGGTGTACGTCAGACAGCAGTCTAGACCTCTCTTGTAGGCAAAGAAAAGAAAAAACATGCAAGAACTTTTTTTTCTTTGGATATCGGATATCTTTTCTGTTTGTGATTGTGCTGGTTTTACTAGGTTCTGCAATGTTTGAAGTTACTTATATGTAATGGTTGCAGAGCATGGTACACAGCTCTAGTGGATCCCTTGAAAAGTTCTGATTTTGAAGCTTTGGTGACAAAAATAAAGGTGTATGATTTTTCTTATTTTGTGTAATCCTCCAAGAGCACACTTGCGTGCATAATCCCCTTTTTGTAAAAGATTGATCTTAAAGTGAAGGGTTTAAACCAATTTTGGAGGGAGTTGATTTTTTTTCACTAGAAAATGCAGACATCTGGAAAGTGGGATTTGAATGGAGTCCAGAATGGCTGGAACAGGTGCTTAAACGACATAGCTCTGTAACCACATCATGTGATGTGAACCGGTCTCTGGTACTAATTTTACTTTGTAACTGTTCCTTCATAGCAAAGAAACCGTGATTTTCATTTTTATGTGCTTTAATTTGACATTTGATTAATTACACGTTCATTCTGTATGTCTAACTAACTAAACTGAGTTTAAATTGAGTACATAATCCAAATATATATATAATATATTATATGTGTGTGTGTCTGTGAAATAACTGCATGTAACTTATGTAAAAGGGCTTCAATTCATTTTCTTTTTACTGATCTGATTTCTGTTGCAGGCTTTGGGAGAGTGCCTGGGACAAGGGGATGATAATAAGGACATGGATATTATAAACAAAGTTCTAAAGGTAATACTAATTTATTATTTTTCTACGATATTAGAGGAAAATCCTGTCTTCTGCAAGGGTTTTACTGTTCAGATTTATCAAGTTCTCTGTGTGTTTTTCCGCCCATCATACCTTTTCATGCGAGGTTACATCTCTGTTACTGCTGGGAATTAAAACATGAGTTGTTTTGCTTTCATGTACCCCCCAGCAGCGTGGGTTTTCAGTATCTACCCCCAGGAGCCCAGTGATTCTTTTGTTCTCATAAGTGGAAATGTCTGGAACGCTCACATACCCCTGTAACTTGTTGCCAGTGACTACCAGTCATCCCTTGCTGATCGCTGTATTGGAAACCCACTATCTGTATAACACTTTCTGAACTATATCTTCATTGTTTTACAAGACATGTCTGTATTAAAACGTGTAGCTCACTTTAATTGTTAATACAAGGTAACAGCATAAAACATGCATAGTAGCTCCAACATGTAGCACAATGTAAAATAAAAAAGAAGAAGAAATGGCCTTTATGATGGGTGAAGGTCTGTTAAATTGCATGTAATTTGAAATGTGACTGTTCCTGTTTAATGTCCAGCAAACTACAGAATCGTCTCTCTCCCTCTCATGCAAGCTCCCTGCCACGCTTTATAACCGTATATTACAAAAATGTAGTATAAATAATAAAACACTTTAAATATCATCACACAAGAGCATCTATGTTTAACAGTAGGTTACAACTTGGCTTACGGTTAATTTTTACTCCAGAAATGTGTTCATTCATTTGGCCGAGGTAGCTTCCAGGGTAAGTGATATTGCCCCCCTACCATGAAATATTGACTTCTCAAATGAAGTCCATGTGCCTATCTATATATATATATATATATAAATATGTGTGTGTGTAGAATCAATCGATTATTCCCCGCTCTGTAGACTAGCTAAAGGATGGGGGTGTGTAATAAGAAAAACCTTCTTTGTGAATAATGTAATGCCAAATTGTTGCAGGTGTTTGGGGCGCCTGTTATAAGCTTCTTGTTTTTTGGGGGTTTTTTTTGTGTCGTAATATTTTGCCAGAAAAAAAAGCCGAGGCTCTTAGCAAATTTAGCGTCTGCATTTCCTCGTCCTCCGCACATCAGTAATTACCTGGCTGTTCCGTGTTTAGCTTGTCCTATGATTTGGCATTTGCCGGCCGTGGCTCACCTGGCCTTAACACACATTCACAAATGCTGCGTATCCAGTATTAACTGCATATGTTAAAATAAATGCACTTTGGTAGATGAATTATAATGAAAAGCCTTTGCTTACCCGTGGAATATGCTTGAAATGCCTTAAATACAAAGGTTATAAAAATAAAACCTACTTTCTCTTTTTTAACATTGATATTGTGTGTTACCTGTAGAAAAAGTACTTTCATTTATTCCGAGCCTTCCATGTGTTATTACAGTAAAATATGTATACTTACTGTAGCTTGTGAGATGATTGCATTTTCATATGGATCCTGTAGCGTTCAAGATTTTTTCCCCCCCTTTACCAGTGTTTATCATGTCTTTGTATAAAAAGCCAGCTGTATTATATATTTATATATAATGTAGCATGGGTGGAGATTCATCATAGGGTAAGATATTAAAGCAGATCAGTTTTTTGAATATTGTGTCATGAAGCCTTCTAATATGACTAGATAGCTTCCTGTCCAGCAAAGGTTGTGGCTCATAATAAGACACGGGTTGAGAAATTTGGTTTGGATATAGGAGCCAGCCTTTTTTTTTTTTTTTTCTTCCCCGATCATGTTTTTATTTTCCCGGCGCCTTGCCATACACTAACATACACTACCACCTTACAGTAACACACATGCTAACATTCTATAACATTCTACGCTCCTGTACACACATGCTAACACCATACACTAATACACAAACTCTCTCTTTTCTTTCTCCTCCTCTTCTTCCCTCCGCCTCCTTCCTTTTTGTGTGTGTCTATATGTTTAACTCTACACTACGCACCCTTAGGGTGTCATGGTCTCGCGGCAATTTGAATATCGGATTTTGATTCTTGGCTTCTGTTGCCTCTCACTCCACATTGCTTCTCACCGCATGTCTTATTTCATAACCTACTGGAGGGGTCTGTATTTGGAATGTACCTATTACTGCCGATCTGAGCCTTATGTATATGGATCTTGACCATGTCATTGTCGTTGCATCTTTATTGTGACACTTCCCTATGTTTCTGTATTGTCTGTGTCCTTCAACCAATAAAATATCATTTACCTAGAAACACCATAAACACTAGCACCACGCTTTTATATACGCGTGCGTACGTACACACACACACACACACACACACACACACACACACACACACACACACACACACACACACACACACACACACACACACACACACACACTGACTCTAGCTCTGTACATACACTGTAGTATACACTCACATACTCTACTCCCCCTCTCAGCTCGTGGAGGCCAGCCATGCCGCTGCCTATCTTCTGCCATTGTGTATCCACCACTATGCTTTCCTGTAAGTGTGCAATGAGGCAATTACCGTGCATTCATGATGGCAACCCTCAACCCTGCAAAACCCCTGAGTGCCAGTAAGTAGTTTCTAGTCTTCGTGGCGACTTGGCGCCTGGGGTTTGTGGAGCCCTGTAATAAGATGTCATGGATAAAAACAAATGCTATATGTGTGTATTTTTTATGTTAGCTTTGTTGCCAGTCTGAATGTCCATGGGATACATCCTTTCCTGCTTGTATGTGGACTTAAAGGGCAACAACATCATGTTCCCTAATGCCTCTTAGGCAGAAAATTACAAGAATTATTATGATTTAATATTGTCGATTAGTGTAACAAAGATTCCCATTGTTTGTTGCCTTCATGCATACAGGTCTGAGTTCAATTACCACAGAGAGAATATGTTCCCCACATGCTGCAATAAAAAGCTTCTGAGCTAAGAGCTAATAATCTTTTTATTGTACCGTATTTGCTCTATTATAAGACGACCCCCACAATTTAAGTATTAATTGAGGGAAAAAAAGAGCCTGAAAGCAAGACTACCCTATAGGAAAAAATGTTTTACTGGTAAATATCAATTTAATATTAATTTACATGTAAACTATTTTTTTCATATTTAATAAAAACAATTCTTGAGAAAAATGCATTTCTTGTTTTGATTTCCTTTTTATTTGCCAACCTGCTCTATCAGAGCCAAATGTATAGAACCCCTTATGCATCTGCAAGTTCTAGCAAATGATCATTTAATGGGGTCCCAGCTACTGAATGCATTACAGTGCATATGATGACCAGAGCGTCCCTTTTAGTCTAAAATGTGTGCAATTGTGTTTTCTTTAGGCTGTTAGTGTAGCACATTGCCAGGTTGGCTTTCCTTTGCTGGTAGCATTCATTGTTGAAGCGGGGTCTCCGTCTGATCCGCTATCTGTTTTCTGTGGATTTGTGCATGAACCCCGTGGTTTTCTTTAGTTCCTTCTAGGTGTCTGGGCCAAGGACCTTAACGCAAGGGAAGATTACGTGAAACGCAGCGTGCATGGAAAGCTAGCAAGTGCCACTCAGAAGCAAACCGAATCGTATCTGAAACCATTGTTCCGGAAGTTGCGGAAAAAGGTAGATGCCTCTGGGCGATGGTTTGTGAATATGTTTATCATTAACAATCACCTTGAACAACCAACCTTACCATTATCCCATTGTTCAGCCCTCTGGCATATGCTGCCACATTATATATTAACAATGGGGATGCCTACAAATGGATAAGTGCCTTTGAAGGTGCTGTCCTACTAAGTATGCTGAACGGTATGTAGCATTAGACATAATTTCTAGTAATGTTCAATATTTAGACCATTCACAGAAATATCCATGATCAGCCGGCAGGTGTGGGCTGTGTTCTCGAAACTAGGCGTTTGCAGGAGAGTTGAACATTTAAACTTTCTTAGTGTCCTTCTTTTTGAAGGACCAACACTTCTGAGCTCTTGCAAAAAGGGCTGTTATTGATAGGCATAATACATTAAACAAATTCCCTGCATATGTATGCATTATGCAGGGCTAGTCTGTGTGCAGGAGATGTTCTCAGACACTGGACCTTTAATATGCAGAGTTAAATCTGCAAAATGTCAGTTTAGTGGATCCACACCTTTGCTTCCCAGACTATTACTCAGACAAAGCCTCCAGCACTGACGCGGGCTTCCTGTACATGGAGTTATGTGTATTTACCATCTATACCAATTCTTTGCCAAAAAACGTCCTATTATACCAAGTCATCAGATCCAACCCACAAATCACCTATGAACGCTCACTCTACAGGTATTGTTTGGGATTTACAGATCTGCACATAACAGGTTAACCGGCGTACGTGAACTTAAAGATCATTTGCGGTTTGCAAGCATCATCGGTTCCAGGATATGCTATTCAACAGCCGCAGGAATTTTGTTAATTTGGATGTAAAATTAAGTGCTTCAGACAAACCAATGAATAGTTACCGGTGCGTTCCTCCCAAACTGGAAGTGACTTTTTTATTTTTATATTTGCCTCAAGTGTGACTGTGTGAAAAGTCTTTCTGGCAGTGTGTTAATTTACTTATTTTTTGGCAGATAGCAGATATGTAGCTTGTGCTTTGAATGCCAAAATAATCACATGTGAAAACTTAAAATTCAATGAGTACGGGTATATTGAACAAAAATCCATGAGCCATATCATTTAATAAAAATGTTTATTTCGTATTGTTTGGCGTAGTGCTTTGAAGAACATTTCACGCGCACAATTATGTTTGTGCAGCATGGTGACCCCAAACTTTTGAATGGTTGTGTGTGTGTGTGTAAAATGAGCCCTGCAATGTAAAATATTTTTTTTTATTAACAAAGCACTTCTAACAGCCCATATGTTCCATTGCTATGACAAAACAAGCCTTTTTTATGTGCTTCTGCCATCATTGAGAACTGCAAATATTTAATTTTTTAACTGTTTTTGTTTCTAGAATCTTCCGGCTGACATCAAAGAGTCCATAACCGATATTATTAAGTTCATGCTGCAAAGAGAATACGTGAAGGTGAGCCATGTGATTGTATCTAGCGCCCAGAAGACAAACTGTTGTTATAATTGCTGATTGTTACGCGTTGCGGCCCCCTTTCCTCTCCCGGAAAAATGCAATTGGGCTAGTATTTACTTAACTCCCGATGCTCGCTCGTGCCGGTCTCCTCTGCAGAAGCTGCTTTCTTCAACTACGTTCTTTTGGCAGTCCCTAGGGGCGTAACTGCCGAGTGATTGGATTAAGATAGCTCTAAAATTCTCGCTATAGACATCCATTCGCACGTTAATCATTGTTGTGTTGCTGCGTAGTTCTGATTGGCATCCCGTTAGTAAGTGATGTTACTGTGTTTCTGGCCGTTACATTATGGGAACTTTTTTCCACAATTGTTTGAAGTGCCATTGATTCTGTTTGAATCCCGCTGTGTTTGGATGCCCTGCACTTAATCGTCTAATCGACCCCCAATAGAAAAGATCGCTGATTACAACCAACTCAAGAAGAAGCCGAGCAGGCTTTGTTGATTTTGGCCCAGATTGAGTTTAATTTTCGGTGTCATATGAGCCGGAACGCTATTTAATAAAAACCAATATAAACAAACCCATTTTTCTGCATATTCTGACCATGTGCCTCCTGTTGGAAGTGCCGTTATTCTCCATCACTGGCATCTAGAGGAAAACGAACAATGCTTGTGCTAGTCTATAGTTCTGCATACATCCCTCGACATCCTTCTTTCCTAAACATTCTTCCTCTTGAGTTTATTTGCTTAAAGGGGATGCGCTTTTGTATCACTCATTTCACTTTACATGATGAGAGACTGACCCAGTGAACTTCTGTTCCACGAATAGCTTGGATTACCCCATTTAAAGCCGGGGGCAGCTCCGACATTCTTGCAGAGATCTTGGCTAGTGAAGGCTGTTTGTAATATAAAGTTTAGTCTTCTAGATGAAAGCTCCCTTTCCCTTTAGTGAATAATCTCCAGAGGGTGGGATTGATGTGATGGTCCTGCTTCAGGTAAGTTAACCTTGTTGACCAAACTATAAATCCCATTCACAATTATAAAATCCGCCGTTGGCCAGAACCTAATTCCAGCCGCGTTTTGGTTTGTTTGTTTTCATATAGATTTCATTTATTTCTCCCGGCTGTTGATGATTTGTGTTAGAGAATCAAACCCCATTTTTACTGGATTATTTGGCTGTCCCACACTTTGTGTATCCCACAGGTTTTTGGATCCTCTCTTTCCATTTTGCATGTGTGTATTGCCAAGGAAATACTTTTGCGTTCTAATGGGGGACAATAAAGATTATAAGGGTTATTTAGGGTTGACATTTTTCGCATCGCCTCCATAAAGGACTTGTGCTTTATTTGAGCGTCTCTAATTTTACTGTGTTTAGCATCCACAATTACATCTGAGCCATCCCCTATAAGAACTGGGATATGAAAGGACAAACCAGTTTCATTCGTGGTCATTAGCCTTAACATTAACAGTGCCAGTGGTGTGAGCAAGTCTTTTAAAGGGTTAAGTGTACATTTTGATGAGTTTGTGTGACCCTTTTAAATGCTTCAGGTCGCATCCTGCAAACCGGCCTTTGACGTTACTGTGTCACATTAGTCACATTATGTGTGTGTATATTTACGTGACAGGGATAATACATTTTTAATAGTGGAGAGCTATAGACAGCTATGAAGGTCATGATTGATCTACACTACTATGATGGTGGAGAGGAAACCATTTTGCAAGACAGCAGCCCTGCCCCATGCATGTATAATATGCGCAGTATATGTTGCAGAGCTTAGCTGGTCCTGAGTAAATACGTGGCTCTCCGCTGTATGTCTTACCAGCTGTATCAGTTTGATTTGAAAGACATTCCCCCCTCTATTGAAGCGAGATCATCTGTTTATACGGTGTGTGTGCGTGTGTAACATACTGATTTTGTTTCTTGAAATTGTTTGTCTAGGCTAATGATGCCTATCTACAGATGGCGATAGGTAATGCCCCATGGCCCATTGGTGTTACTATGGTTGGTATCCATGCCCGTACAGGTCGTGAGAAGATTTTTTCCAAGCATGTGGCTCATGTGCTTAATGACGAAACCCAGCGAAAATACATTCAGGTAACTAAGAAAAACAGTAATGCGCATGATATTGTCTAATCATCTGTCATCTTGGCCTTTTTGAACCCCATGTAGCAATTCATTATGGATGTTTGAGAAGTATAAGTGTGTGTGTATATTTAATAAGGGAAGCTGTACGCATATGGGAAACAAACAAGTAGATCCTTTCTTCTGTACTGGGCTATCGCTTTGTGTAGATAAAATGGATCTGCTTTTAAATCATTCTTATTACTTGTGATTTTTCTTTTTTATAATGCTTATGATTAATTTCACACTTTTAAAACCTAGTATATTGATATAGTGCTTGTAAATGATAAAGATGTTAAAATCTTGCTTCTCTGTCTGAAGTAATTGCATAAATGTGGCCAGTTTAATGTATGTCCAACATCTGATGAGCTATACCTTCACATATCCGAAGTGCACCTTTTTGCATGCCTCAAATATGTTTTTGTTGAGAAAACTCATTTAAATATGTGTCATAAATGCCATAGTTGTGAGTATCGTAAATGGCATTCTTGCTTTGTCCCATGACGCGTCCTAATTCCATTATACCCATGGAGTGATGCTTATGTGGGAGTTATATGTGCCAAGTATCCTTAGAAGACTGCTTTTTCATTCTACATGCAATAATTAAAATGTGTGAGTAAAGTAATAACTCTTTATAATGCCCATATTCCTCAGCATCAGGCAACTAGATCAAAACTACATCATATTATAATTATAAAGTCATCGCTAGTAAAGTAGGTTGTAATAATTTGTAATTGTAGAGTAGTGATGTCATAAGTGGAATGTTCACAACGGCTTTTACCTCAGGAGAACCCCAAGGCGGGAAACCGTGCCTTTAACTCATTAGCTCTGACTGCTGGGCCTTCTCCACCATGTGTTAAGCCTAAACTCAAATATAGAGTTTGTCAGTTTAGTAGGGAATAAATGACTAAAAACGTTGCAGTATTTAGGATTATAGAAGTAAAATTCTTATTCTAGCTCTAAATCTGATTTTATTGTTTTTTTTTATCATTGCCCCTGTATTCCGTGTGCACAGAGCTCTGGTTGGGTTTCTTATACAAATACAGTGACACAGTTTATTCAATAAATGTTAACGATTTGAGAGCAGATACTTGTGTCTTGGGTTTTTCGAGAAAAGTAGTTTTTGATTTCTTTCCCAGTAGGGTCATCTTATATTCAGACCTTTTCTTTGTTTTGGTTCAATGAGATCCAAAGTTTGGGGACTCGTCTTATAATCGCTCAAATACAGTATATATGTAGTACAATAATATGCTGTGATTTGTGTGTGTGTGTGTGGCGGACTGTTTTAGACAGTACCTGTGTGAGCTTTAATACAGGTATGCTCCGTGGACAGCTATCGGTTTAAATGATTAGTAAGTAAATAAATAAGTAAACACGTAAATAACAATCAGTGTGATGTGTGTATATAATACTTCATAAATCCTAGTTTCTTTGTTAAGAAGAAAGCATTATTATTTGTATGCATTATATGGAACGTAAGGAATATTTCCCAGGCATGCACAAGGCTGCTGAAGTGAACTTTTATTTACACGTCTCTTAGCTGCCAGAATGGGGCTGCTCAATGAACGACCTTCCCATACAATAAAAATATTGGAAGGAGCGAAAAAGCATTAGGTCTGTCAAAACTCATCTACTTCAGAAATGATCATCCTGCGCTAATCGCCGGACCAGATTTCCAGTACCTTTAACCTGTTACATTTCTGTTTTCATTCTCCTCCTCTAGGGACTGAAGAGATTAATGACTATTTGTCAGAAGCATTTTTCAACAGATCCTTCAAAGTGTGTGGAGTACAACGCATTGTGAGAGAGCTTTTCGGCACGGCTTCTTTTCTGATACCATGTACATATTGCACCCCACAAGACTTCTTACAACTCCTGCCAAATAATATTGGGATGGACACCACAGCCAACACCCAAACAAGTCATGTTCCAGTGTTTCTGTTTTATAGAAATACTTGCTGCTTCAAAGCCTCTAATAATGACTCAAGATCACATATGTGTTTATTGTGTGATCGTATATAAATACTCTCCGAGAATTTCTTTTATGCCGAATATGAATGTCAAACAAAGTACGTGTGAAATAAATGGTTTCCTGTCTTCCCCACCTTCTGAGTGTTCAGTCTGCTGACTTCTCACTTTCTTTGAGGGCAAATTCACTTGAACATGTAGATTGTATATGTGGCGTATCAGACATCTAATCCGTACAGATGTTCTTCCACCAACAGTCAGTTGGCCAAAGAACAACATTGTTGTAGTTACAGGTTTTGTGTTTTGCTGACCGCCAAGAAACAAATTAACCAAGTACACCCTACAACCAAGTATTCATCCCTCTGGATCTTGGTGTTACCCCGCGTCTGCAAATAAATGCTGTGACTGGTGTGTTTGAAGGGTTCAAGGATATCCTTGGTCACAGTTGCATCAGATTTAATAAGTGATCCCCTTTCTTGATTCTGTGTGCACTGGTGTTGTAGGATGAACCTGCTTGCTATAGTGAGAAGACCAGGGGCGTTACTAGAAGCCTCAGGGCCCCGGTGCGAGAATCTGTTAAGGCCCCCCCACCCAACCCAATCTACCAAGCAGAGTGGTATATAAGGGTTAAAAGGCATTTCTGGAGACAGAGTGGCATAAAGGGGGTTAAAAGGCATATCATGGAGCACTCTGCCTCCAGAAAAGCCTTATGCCCCCTCCTATATGCCACTCTGCCCCATGATATGCCTTTTAATCCCCTATATGCCACTCTGGCTCCAGATATGCCTTTTGACCCCCAATATGTCATTCTGCATCCAGAAATGCCTTATACCCCTATATGCCACTCTGGCATACAGGGGGTTAAAAGGCATATCATGGGACAGAGTGGCATATAGGGGGGTATAAGGCATTTCTGGAGGCAGAGTGGCATATAGGGGGACACACATACACACACATTTTTTTAACAAATACAAAAAAATATTAGTTTACCGACCTTCTACTTCTCTTCACTTCCGTCCTCTGGTAGCTGCACACTGTTCTCTTCTCTATCCTGACAGGGTGTCACTGACACGACATCCGGTGCTCCAGCAGTCTGAGTGCGAGGGGGCGGTCGCAGTCGCGACCCCGGTAGTTCTGCCACTGGAGAAGACCTCTTTTCAAACAGAATATCGGTATCACGACCCATCAAAAGAACGTTCACCATGACAATTCAAGGACACAAATTTACTAGAACAAGAAATGGTTAAAAAAAACTACCAGCTTATGTTATATGTTGAGCAATATTAAATGATTGTATGTCTCTAATGGGTGGCTAGTGGTTTTTATCATACTGTTGTAGATCGATATGGCGTTGCTTTATTATCTACTTATTATTTATTATAAATACTTGCAGGTGCCTGGTTACATGAAATGTCCAGTACTCAAGAGGATGGTGATCAGTGTAAAATTGTGTTTCCTGTCACAAATGCAGGTGTGTGTGTGTTTTTCGCTATGTCATTAATTCCTTCAGCTGATGAACCCTGACTGGGCTTGGAAATATTAGACATTTTTTTTAAAAAAAAAAAAAAAGCCTTTTTATATGCAACCCCATTCCAAAAAAACAGGGTTAGACAGATTCCAGGGGTACGATAGCCAGGTACCTATCTTTTGTGATAGGACTAGGAAGTTTATATTATGTATTTATTATTCCTAATGTACTATGATCTACTTTAGTTTACGTTTCTCTTTTAGTCCTTTACTCCATTTGTATTTACGGAGCAGCTCATTAGAAATAGTCTGAAAACTGATGTTTTTGGCTGAAGAGAAGGCGTCCTATGTCAAAGTACTTAATGGTACTGAAGAATCCTGCGTAAGCTTTTCACACACATTATAAATCTAAATTCAAATAAGGACGGAGCCGACGACTCGCAATGACGTTGATACAACGCAGGTCTTTATTTTAAATATGAATAATCTTTTGGACTTATCAGCTTTACGCCGTCACTTGAATTAAAATAGCTCCGAAAATGTTTTCTTTACCGCACAGCCACTAAAATAGAATCAAAAGTATCCAGAAACAGAAGATGCTTATCCTGGCCGAATTTGCAGTAGGTCACAGTGTTGTGATTGTAAAGATTGGGGGGGGGGGGTTAAAATTCTGTTTCTCACGGCATCTTGATGTAATTGTTTGCAGCTGCTGGGAGTGAGAGCCAGCGCCGGTCCCCAGAGGATAGGAGCAGAAACTCTGTTATGGCAACTGCTTTTCATCACAGTGTTATAACGCTGCTGGACCTTTAACAGCCCCATAGTAGTAGTAGTGTGTGTTGTGTGTTTGTTACATAACACATTCAAGGGTATAGATGGTTGTGTACAGAACCGGCCTTAGGCGTTGTGGCGCCCTGTGCGGACTACTCCTCTGGCGCCCCCCCTCACTACCCCGCCCTCTGCCCCTTCAAACTACCCCCCCTCTGCCCCTTCAAACTACACCCCCCCATGCCCCTTCAAACTACACCCCCCCTCTGCCCCTTCAAACTACACCCCCCCTCTGCCCCTTCAAACTACACCCCCCCCCACTTACCTTGTTGCCGAAGTCCTGCGGTGAGAGCGAGAGACATCCGTCGACGGAGTCACGGAGAGTAAGGGGCGCCGAGTGGTTGCTGAGAACTTTACGAGCAACCGCTCGGTGCCCCTGCCCGGTACTTAGATTAAAGCATCGTTTTTTTAAAAACTTTATTTAACATGAATGATTTTAAATAAAGTTTAACCCCCCCCCCAAAAAAAACGATGTTTTAAGTTAAGTCCCGGGCAGCGCCCCTGCTACCATGGCGCCCTGTGCGGTCGCACAGGTCGCACACCCCTAAGGCCGGCCCTGGTTGTGTATCATTCAGTGTGCTGATTCCCAATCATCTAAATGTTTTGATCTAGTGGATCAGCTTATAAAGCTGGCGCCGCAAATTGATCATATATCATAGTTATTAGGGATTCCCGATGTTTACATGAACACAGTGTTTCTCCTAATACTTCATCATGGAAAGATATATAGAGACATTAAACAAGAACCAATGTATTCATCTGCCGATCGTGAGTCGCCATGCTTATTTTAGGATGACCTTAATGCCTTCGCTTTAAGTGCGTCTACAATATAATGTATTGATTGTTAAATTCCACAGGGAGATGCTGGGGTTACCTGTGAGTGATTTCGGCGTTAAGTTGCAGTATATTAGAGATTATGTGGCCCATGGGACCTGCACTAATCAGATTCCACCCCATCCCTACAGACCAAGGTAACCAGTATGAATTGCATTTTCGTCAGCTCCACATATCTAGGTATTGAGAAATAAGACATAATACACTGTGTATCAATTCTTCATACCGCTGACCACTACTTAGCAAACACTGGCCCGCAGCGAACACTTGTAAACTGCTTATCTGACTGTTCTAGATCCTGACTTTAGGGGTAGCTGGAAACTTTTTGCAAGTACGAGACACATTCAGTGAAGGATGGCATCTAATGCCTCCTAAGAGAAGCCAAAATCACCATCAGCTCACACCAGGAAACCAAAAACAAATAGTCACACATTTTGTGTTTACAACAAGGCCTTTTATATAAGCTGATGTTTTGTGTCTGTTGTAATAAATTGTGTAAATGATTGGTTTTTAGCTGGTGTAATTTAAAATCTCTCCGTGGAAACAGATAGTGGGTAGCTGGACCCCAGCGTATAAAATATTAGCCTGCTCTTTCTTCATCAGTAATGTTCCTGTGGGATAAAAGAAAACTCTCTAAGTTTATTGCACATGTGTTTCAAATCTATTTCAACAACCAGTGCTCTGTTATTCCATTATAATACGTGGGATTCCTATAAAATACAAAAGGGAAACATTCTTGTCTTTTTTTAAATTTATCGGTAAGCTTTCTGGCCACAAGCATTATATGTGCAATCCATACACTTATAAAATGCCCTGCCGTATAACAAATTGTTGGGGGGTTTAACCACGCATTAAGATCTGAGTATTTACATCAGGAATATGGGCAGACTAGATGGGCCTTCAAATTCTACGTTCCTGTGCTTCACCCTCACGCCAGTGCTCTGGGTACAGTGTTGTGAACAATATACATTCACAAATCGGAGGATTTGGGTTTTCTGTATAAAGATGTATGTAGTGTGTCCAAATAATGGAAATAACAATAGTATTTGTTGGGTTTGTGAAGTTGCGTGTCCAAAAATTGGCCATGAATAGATTGGCGTATTGCGGTGTCATTATTTGTGGATGTATATCTGAAGTAGTTGTGCGTGAGGATGAATTCTATGAGTTTGGTGGTGATTCCAGGGTTGTATATGTGGTTGTGGGTATGTGATGAGAGGAACAGGCGGGAATTCCATCTTTGTGTGGGATGTTATTGTACAGGTACTGAAGCCCGACTATTTATGACCAGAAGTTTTCTGTCTGTGTATTATCCGGCCCTATTTTGAAGCCCCAGTATCAGGACATATACTTGTGAGACTTAACCTGTGTGTTTTACTTTGCTGGTCAGAAATGCCTTTGACTGGATAAAGGGAAGACTCCTAAAAGATTATCGTTACAAAACACCTTTTTTTGGACTTACAGTATTACAAGACTCTGCAACATTTCTTTTATTTTGCATCTACGTTACTGGACTAATGTGGCTATCTACATTGCTGTATCTATCTGTCTATCTATCCATTCACCCCCCGCATTCCTAATTCTAATCACCTCCCGATCGTTTGCGTTAATATGTGAGCAGGCCTGTCATCATGAATGATTTGTCTTCCTTTAAACTTTAGAAATAATGATTTATGATGTATGTGACGGAAGCCTCCATCACTGGGACCACTGGAGAGGCCTGACTGCCAGCCTCCTCCCTATTGACTATGGGCCCTGGGTTTGTAAAGGCTTCTGTGGCTTCCCCCAGCAGTATCATCTCATCACTGGCTGAGGGGATTATCTCCGGCAGACAGCCAGGATATGCCACCAGGGAGTGACCACCATTCTTTGATGTTTAATGTTGTATAAATCAGTCTCCCCCCCCCCATTGTATTGTTAATCTCGTTACTGCCCCTGTTGTCTCTGGGAGGCAGATTAAGGGGGCGGTTTGTGTCCCAATATCTTGTTTTATGTAAATGTGTGTTTTGCTGGTTATATCCAGCTCTGTGTGTCCAAAATAAATCAGTCTTCGTTTGGTTTTACCCGACACTGAGTCTCGGCTAGTGACTGGGGAACCGGGGAAAGTGTGTTGTCCCAGGCTAAGGGAGCACAAGACAGCGGAGGTAGTCGGTCGGACTAGCCAGCTCCGTGACAATGTAGTATCACCATCATTATGCATTTACTGACCATAAAGCTCAAGGTGTTATGCTAGTGCCCATAATGATTCTCTAGAGGCCAAAGAAGGTGTCACTTGTTGATTAATATGGGTGACTTTCTTGTGCCTGAGCGGCCAATACAAATTTTAGTATGAATAGATACATAGTTTCATAGCATAAACATTTCTGTGTTCAACTGTTCATATGGAACATAATCTGCTTCTTTGGCGTTTGTCTTCCTTGGGTTGTGGAGCGAGTGTATGTGTTTCTTGTATTAAGATATGGTTCTACTGTTGAGTAATATCTTACCATCTGTTTGATTCTTTGTGCAGTAACAGGTACTCCTTTAATGGCTTTTAGGTGATGATTATTCCTTATTGATTTCTAAGGAACACCCATTTTTATTGCAGCTCACACAGCACTTTACTGGCTGGTATAATAAATATGCATTTCAGCTCCACCATATCGATAGTCTGTTTTCACCATAATACTGTTATTCTGAATGTATCCCACAATAGTCCCATATCCGTCTATTTGTAAGTGTGAGACACCTGCGGGGTTATTGTGTAATATATACCTTTCATTGGTCCCAGAGGATGCCTTATGTTTAAAAGCCCTAACGGCTCAATGGAAAAAAAAAGTTTAAGTTGATTATTAAAAGTTAGAATGTGCTTGTTTTCTGAACTGTATTATTCGCAATGACATCTTATCTAACAATTGCACCCTGTATCCAGAAGCAACTTTAATCAATAGAGCCTAAAGCTTGTGAGTTCATATATTTCACCAAGCAGCATTTTAATAATAGTAATGATTTACATTTCCTGATATGGTGCTGGTTATGGTCTTTTAGGATTTTCAGAAATCATGGCATGTTTGCTGCTAATCAGGACTGGAGTTGTGCAGCATGGCTATATATATATATATATATATATATATATATATATATATATATATATATATATATATATATATATATATATATATATATATTCATTATCACAGCCTTTTATTTTTCCATAGAACCCACAAACCCTGAAATGGTTAAAACCCCCATTGGTTCGGTCTGAAACAGCAGCTCAGAATTTCATGAAATTCCCCCGCTCTATAAAGAGAGACTACATTGGTCACAAACAAATCTCTTTTCATTTTAAAAATGCTTTATTAAGGAAGTGTCAACAACACCGTTTTGCAAAATGTACTATACAAATTCTTAATACAAAAAGAATAAATTAATGGCAGAATTCATTTGAAAAATCCTGCAACTTTTCTACAACATACATATTTTTTCCATTGATTACAGATGAACAGAATAAAAAAAAAAATTTTAATTTTACATGCTCTATAGTCCGGTTTAGGAGCAACCTAAGTTATTTAACCCACAGATTGACAAAGGGGCTAGTGGCTAGCACCGCATTATGCTGCTGGCCCATTTGCTTTCTCATGGGTTGAAGCTAAAGTCCATTTTTGCACAACTTGTATTAAAACTATTGACATTAATATATGTAAAATGTAACCCCTAGCTAACTAAGCATTAACTGGTCATTTTGATAGCACCTGAAAAAAGGTTTGCTATTTTTTTCCCCCCATCAAGAAACAAATACTGGGTGAAGAAGAAAAGAAAATCCACGGTAACATTTCTCTGACACTCAACTGCATATTAGGAACAAATCTCGCCTTACAGTGCATTAAGCAGACAGACACCAGTCCTTGTGGCCATGTATAGATGCCCCATGCCACCAAAGCCAGCGAGGGTTAAGTAACTGCTGGTTAGAAAACAGATTGTGTTTAGTGAAGTTTTGGATGTAACTTGTAAGTCTCACGGAACATGAAGTGTTTATTGTATAACACCACAGCTGCGTTACCAGAAATATTCTTTGAGGTCATTGTTTTATCTTTTTATCGGATTCTTGCCATATGTAAGTTAAGGCAGGAGTCTGTAAATAACATCTATACCTATTGTACAAATAGACGTGTTAGTAAAGTAGAAGCACTTTGCCTCGTTTGCTTTTGGGTTGTTCTAAATGTTTAGGCAGGTGCAGGCGGGATGAACACTGATTAACTGGCTTTGTCTTTTACCCTCAATAGGGACATGATTTTCTTACATTTGCTTTAAATAAGTCTGATTTATGGTTATCAAATATATGCTTCCATACCTCTGCGGCTCTGATTCCAGTATAGAGTTTAAAGGCTATACACACCTGCAAAATGCTAACATAAAAGGCTGCAGCTTGTATTCAAAATGGTGCTCACGGGATCACGAGGAGGGAAGTACTTGCAGGAAACATAAAAATCAGTTCTAAAATTTCCATTTATGCAACCTTTTGCAATGATTGTAAGACACATATTCCTTGCAACCATAGGACAATAACAAAAGAATCAGAACTGAGATCCCCCTTCCCATCCAAGCAGTAACTAAGAGCCTCACAATGTCTACAGTTTATCCTGCCATATCCAGTTCCCTCTACTTTAGGATATGCCAGCTTATATTCATGAACATATTATCTCCAGAAGCCTAAAATCTCTTTATATTGGTCAATCATTTATGATTACAAGACAGCAATAGTCTAATGCTTTAAGTTCAGTATACACGAAAGCTCACCTTGAAAGATGCTGAGACGGATATATATGTACGAATGTTATGGGGCATCTGTACATTTTTTGGTCAATGGCTATTAACTTAATTCTTGTTTTCATTACAAAATGATTGTTCTCGAAACGATGGTGCGCTTTATCTTCTGTGTTCTCTGCCACACTTATCTGTCCTATAAAATGTAGGGCTTTTTGCAGCAATAAAAGGCAGAACAGTCAAGTCTCGTAATCTTTGCATGCACCTTTCTCATATAGTGATATTTTATATTAACATAAGATTATTATATTAAGGCGTTTCATATCACTGCAGTAAACTGAGTAAAGGGTGAACTTGGCCCTCCTTGAGAAGGTCTGTGGGATTTTGGCCCTGGGTTAATTTACACCATGTCTATGATAATCATCAGTTACAATAAGAATAGGTAAACAACTAACTGGTTATAATGGAACCATGCAGACTTCACATTATGGAAAATTGATCGAAGCACCTGCTTTTTTTCTGTACTTAGCCAGCAAATTGACTTGTCGGCTTCGCATGACACACAGATGGGTGGATCGTACTTTTTCTACCACAGTGGATGGGACAGATTCACAGTGCGAGTTTCTAGGCAAGTAAGCTTGTTAAAGAAAACTAGAACATTTTCTAGAATAAAAAATGTTGGATACATACTTAGACTATCAGTAGATTGTAAATAGGACCAACTAAAACTGTACAAAATGTGAATGTTACACAATCAGACAAATGGCTACAGCAGTCATGTTGGAGTGGACTGTAGCATTATTTGTGTTAAATATCATGAAAGATGGGGTGTACTAGCATTCACTGAGCTCTTATCTGCTTCTCACGCAGCCACAAAACCTACAGGAGTGAGATGTCTTAAGGACTGATGCATTAATATTGGTTATTACTAGTATTTATTGATTGATAGAGCACCATCTGTACAATGGGATCACTCACATTTTGTATCACTTATTCAAACGTGAGGATTAGATTTTATTTTTAGTTGTTGCAGCTAAAACCCTGGAATCAAGCTTTGCTCATTTTCAGTTGACAGTCACATTATGTGGTGGCATTTTCTACAAACACTCAGGAGGATGTTCAGTATTAGTGATTAAACCCAAGTAGGATTAATCATGTCACACAGTTGAAATATCACATTCACTGATAATTCTAGTACACTTGCTGTATGGAACCCAACATCACCTAATTCAACACACCTTAACCATTTAGGGCTTTTAAACATAGTTTTTTTGCTGAAGTATTTGGACATCATTGCCTCATGGTTTGGCCCTTTTCCAAACATGTGAATACCTGGATGAAGAGTGAGGCGCTCACGATGTAGAGAAACAACAAGGCCTTTTTAATTCAGTGCTTTCTGTTATTACTTTACAGCTTATTCTTCCAAAGTTTACAAGTACATTTTATACACAAAAACATTTGTCGGCAGGTTGAAAGCAATGTTAGAACCAGACTTCAAAGCATTTCTAAGCCATTCAGCTTTAGTGAGGACCTCACTTTGAGAGATGGTCTATATCCTGTTTTGCAGAACACTCCCTTCAGTATTAGAAATATCTCCAGTTACTATTATATTACCTGTACTGATTACTTTGAACATACACGTGGCAGGATTTACACTGCATGTGCCTAGATGTCCAACGTTTTGTGGAAAACTCTCTGGGTTTGGCCAGGTGTGTCTGCTTCCTTGGGTTTTTGAGTCATTCTAGTCTTTCTCTGAGAAGGGGAAGTGGTGTGTAGCAACAGCCACCCACTGCCCTCTTTCTCTCCTACTCAGCACTGTCTGGAGCTTGCCTCCTGCCTCTGACCAGCCATGTATGGCTAATCATGCATAGGCAGCCATTCATGCCCCTCACAAAACCACTAGCTCACAATAGGGGGAGCTCTGGGTAGCTTGCCCTGGGTATGCATATAACATCTCATAGTTATGAGATCTCATAACATCATAGTTATCATAACATATGATCTCATAACATCATAGTTATGTCACCCCAAACAACACCTGACAACATTATGAATTTCTTGGGATACTCAGCTATAATCAAAAACTCAAGTGCCAAGTCATATAGTGGTTATGGGTCAGAGTTGAAAATGTGGATTAGACATCTGAGCTAAAGTGGTTGTTTTCCCCAGTCCAATGTGTCTCCTTATGTATTCTTGAATTTGTACACTAATGTTTTGCAGTAGTATAATCGAGAGCCCTCATACGTATTAAAACTATGTGGAGTCTAGTATTTCAGTACAAAAGGAAAAGCCCTTTCCTTCGCATGTTCCAGAACTCCTGGAAGTTCACGCTGCTATTAGAAAAAATGTGCTGTCCTTAGATTTGTTGTACCATTGACAATTAGGACGTGGATGTGAATTGCACTCACAGCAAAGCTCTATGTATTGTAATGACTGAAGCCTTTTCACATGACATCAGCCAAAGAGGTTTATTTACAGTGTTTGAGTATTTATGATGTCACCATTGCACCTTGCAGTGTAATTGTAGCCAAACTGTATCTTGTATTTAAAAACAGCAATTTTGCAAATGATCTTCTAAAATGTAAGCTTATAGACAATAGACTTGTTTGGGAAGTTTATCTTTGGTAAGAATAAAACTGACTGCTGTTTCCAATGCATCTCTATGAGTCATCTTTTTTTATGCCCATATAATGAAACATCTGACTTGAGATTTACTAAAATATCATTTCTCCAAGATAAAAAAAAGAGAAGTTCATTTTACTAGTGCTGTGTTGGACGAAACTCCAGATATCCGACATCGTTACTTTTTGTTTCACTTCCGTACAATAACATTAATAATGATTAAGCGGTGATGGTTTTATTCCTGACTCGTACAAAATGACACCAGCTGCAAACGGACACCAGTCTGTCACCGTTTCGTAATATACACTGGCTTGGAGGTCTTATGATAGTCTTTAGTAATGTCTCCGACACTGGCTGTGCACTCAGAAGCAGGGCTGGTGCTGGGTTAATTTGCTAGGTTCAGAATGAAGTGCTTATAGCTGAAGTTGGCGTGGGATGATAGTGCATCTGGGTAAGGCAAATGAGAGGCAGTGACAAGATATCCACATGGCATTGTTGTGAGCGGTTGGTTCACACGAGAGTCCCGGGCTTGGCTTTTTCTTGTCCGTACCACTGGACATCAGCAAATTCTGGGAATAGGGCAGAATCAAGGTAGCAGCTATCACCATAGCCCCTGGGGTTAGAAGAAAAAAAAAAAAAAGCTTAGTAAACACAATATCCCCTTGATGACAATTGACGTGCCTGGCACGTCATGACTTTAAACAGGTGCAGAAAGCGATCTATGATTGCTTTCTTCACCAAAACGGTGTTGCTGTCATGTACCAGGAAGCACAGGGAATGCAGCATTTGGAAGCATGCAAAAGTATCCAGGGGATGCATGTTTTATTGTACCAGATGGATGAGCATTGTATCTGAAAGGGAAGGTGTAACAGAGGGACGGCTGTCCCATAAAATAAGCATGTCATGTTATTTATTTTCACAGATGTTAAGCACTTGGGACTCTATAAAGAAACCACTGGCTTTACATAGTATACAATATCTTGGGTAACAATTCTTATCCACATGTGATTAGGGCTGTGAGAATAAACATATGTCTGTCCTGTCAATTTTAGATCAGATGAAACAGTTTAAGCCGGTCAAACCAGGAGCTAGCAAGCAAATTACAATGAGCAAAGGCAGACAAACCACACAAGAGCCACATTTACAATACTATAAAATCCAAAAAATAGCAAGACGTGTATGAAATTGTACACGAACATGGCTGTGTTATTTTCATCATACAGTACCTCTATTCATCGGTACTTTGGTGGCTTGAAGACTCATCCAGAGTGGGTGAGTTATCTGTTGCATCTCTGAGCACAGGGAAGCAGAGGAAGGAAGAGTAGAAAGACAGAGTGAGGCAGACACGTTGTTAGTACAGTCTGGAAAGAATGGCGGCCAGGAGCCCAATCACATTCAGTTAGTATTTTAGAAAGAGTCCCACAGATACTTCTTTGCCATTTGAGAACATAACATGCCGACAAACACTTAAAACGCAACACTGCTGTATTGACTCGGGTGGGTTTATAGCACATTCAGACCTTTGAAAAGTACCTTGATGGAAACCCTGTCTGTACACTGCTTTTAATACTAGAATGCAATAGACATGCCAGTGACAAGGTTCTAGTCAAACGGTAGAGATCTGTCATTATGGACTTGATGGAGTGAAATGGGATGAAAATGTGACCCTGCTGCATGAACTATGCATTACGTAGTAGAGTATTGCCTCAAGCACACTGTACCGGTGTTAAATCTTGTCCTAATTTACTAATTCTGAACATTTTAACGTCTAGAGTTAAGGCAGCTTTGTGGCAAATATGGTTAAACTGTCCAAACACAAGCAGATGTAAAAAACATGATATTAAATGCAGCCCTCTGGTAGATAGAGGGCTATAGATATCATATAGAGGGCTATATAAAATGCATTCCAGAGATGTGAAACACATGTAATTTTATACTTTATAGATTACCAGGCAGAAAGGCATCAGTCAGACAATGGAGAAGTTTTATATATAATAACATTGTAAAATATTAAATATCTTATTTTTTTTGTAGCCTACGAGTTAGTAGCGAGTAGCGAGAGTTCATAGCGTCCTGGGCTCAGCAAATCAATAGCACATGCTAACCGGGTCCAACCTCTTACAGTGAAAAACTAACTTGGGTTGGCCTTTTCAGTACTTGTGACCTACAATGCAGACCACAAATTGAATTTGGCATTCCAAATAGATCTAGCAACTTGTAGGTCATTATAGCCAGCCAGTTATGTAATCATCCGACACACATTACTACACTTTGGTATGGACACTTACTAAGAACGTGTCCTTTGATGTGTAATCAGCCAGTTATGAATGGAATGTTAATCTTCAAAAAGCGAGGAGGACTTACCCGGTCTGCCAGGTTAATATGTGGTGAGGACTGCTTGGGGGGGTGGCTGTGAGATCACTGCAAGGCGTTGAACTCCTCTGACCGTGAGGTAAGGCAGCTGCAACAGACGAAACAGATCAAAGGTCAAAAAACGCAAATTACCGGTACTCTATCATGTTCCATTCAACAAAAGGCCTATAAATGGAGCTTTGTTTCCATAACCAGCTTTATATTTATCCTTGAAATGTAAAGGCCATTTTTTATCAAACAAAAAATAAAGCGACTCTGAGCCAAAGTTTTGAGTGATCAGCCATAACAATGTGTCTGTTTGGCTCCAAGTTTAGCACTTTTCTCTCAAACTGTTCCAGTGGCCTTTTGGTATGATCATAAATCACCCCCCCCCAAGCTGCATTCAGAATAAAAAACGTAACCTAAGTTCCCTCCCCATGGTGTCCAATATTATCTTATATCATTAATTACATAAAATGATGCAACAATTCATTTTTCTGTAAAAGGTAGTGACAAATTATCCCTAAGGTAGGTCCTTTACGATGTGTTAATCAAATACATATTCAGTCTTTTTTGGTTTCCAAAAAGCAACACATTTCCCCATACATCAACCCTCTTTTAATCCTAGACTCAACTGATTTTGCCCATCTTTAATATTCAGCGTTGGATTTGGATTTCATCTGCTGCTAGTCACAAAGACTATGGCTATAACCCATTGAAATATATGATATATATATATACACACATACACATTATGTATGGAGGCTTTATCTCCCATTATGAGTCACTCGGTCTGATTTAACGCACCGGTTTCCTCGCTGGAGCTATGCAGTTAGTTGCTGATATATGAGCCGGAGCACAAATTCCAATCAGATTAATATCTCTACTACAAACCATTCATTTAATCAAACAGGTGACCTACGTGTCTAGCTTTACGCTTTCCCATGGAATCTACCGGGCCCAATTTCCTTCAGGAAATGCACTCTGTTCCTACATTTCTGTGCAGGAAACTGGTATTTTTGGAAGAGTTATTACTTTCTCTTCAGTATTTCACCTTAAAGAGTTCAGTCTTGACTACTATGCGAAGAAGCGAGCAGAAAGTGCGTAAGAACTCTGCTTTCTCCTATACATCTTTGTTGCCTCTAACCGCATTCTACAAAAAAAGTGCCCCTCTTTGGTCACTTGAAATGGAGTCTGAGAAAGAATTAAATGCTGAATAAGACATCAGTGAGTCAGGTCTGTGGAACTCAAGGGCCCTGAGCCAGTCTGGGTTATTTCTGAGATTTTCTTTGTATGGTCAGAGCATCAAGCCTTTTAATATGATACACGGTGCTGTACCAGGATCGGACTGCCCGCAGATCTGCCGAGCACCCCTTCCGCAGAGCCGCTTCAGCTTTACCATTCTCCACCAAGTTAAAACCAGGTCAAATGTAATAACAAAAAGAGCAGTGACAAAGTGACTGATTACTGATATAATAGCAGTGTTACTAAGCATTAACACAAATAATTGAAAAAAATCAGTCTAATAATAGTCCGACCAATTTAGCCTTACTCACCCCTAGTCTATGGGGACTGTTCATTTTGTAACCACAGAGACTGTTTGAGGACTTATGCGGCATATTTGCTCTAGAAGACATTAAACGTAATGACAGGCGTCTCTCCTGAACTAGTGGAACTGCAAATCTTATAGTTTTAATGAGCCGCATGCTATGGGAACCACATGGGAGTTGTGATACCTCAACAGCTGGAAAGCTCCATGGCTGGAGTGCTTGAGAAACTTTGCACTACTGCTTGGGGGGCTAGAGTGGAACATAAATTTCTTTTGACACGTAGTGAACTATAAAGATAAAAATATTTTTTTTTAAATTTAGGTCTAACGTCATTTTGATATTATATCTTTTGACTTTTGCTTCTGAGGTTGGTGGCCTGCTTTCAGCACCCGGTACACGGAGATGCAGTGTTGGGCTATGCTCATAATCATCTGACAGTCTGCATTACAGTTTTAGTGCATGTGCCTAATCTTGTGGCCAAGGCAATTGTTGATAGACTTATTTCATGATTTTCTGTGTAGGAAGGGTGACACTTTTAACCTATACAAAAAATACTTTCACAAAAAGGGTCATACTGAAAAAAGTGACATTTTGAGTGACCCATTTCTGGTTAAAGTTAACATGCAAAGCTAGTGCTGCACAATGACAGAATGACACTTATATATATACAAAAACAGTGTTTTTATCCCCTATCTTATAGAATTTTAGAGGTACTTTTTTTAGCCCTTCAATTAACCCATGCAGGGAAATATAAGCAGCTCAGCATTATAGAAGTATAGAAATTATTATACTAAAGAAGCTATAGGACAAAACCAAACAAATTGGAAGTGCAGTGATATAATAACGAGTCCACACGCTCTTTCCTGTACAGAAAATGTATAGAGTGCACTTCATCTCAGAAGAATGTGTTGACCACCTTGCAAGCAGCAGACCACCCACTTAGGAAAGCTGGTGGGAGAAAGGGGCTGACAGGGGGCCCCAGGGATTTCACACAATGCTTGGCTATGAAATGAGCTCATCCGGCTAGATGTAAAACGGCAACGAAAAGCTAATGGTTGCTTTCTGAAAATGCAATGACATGTACGGTCAGAGCACAATGCAGAATCAGTAGAGGCGATAATAAGGAGGATCTGAATTGCTGCTGTGTTAATCCAGCTACGGTGGCACACAAATTATCATGCAATAGTAAAAATGTTTTAACAATCCACAAACTGAACGACAGAAGAGGGGTCACCAGGGATAAATGCAAGAGCAAAAATAGAAAAAAAGCTTTATTGTACTGCAGTGTATTGGGCTGCTATTTGGAGATGTAAAAATTCTGAACCAGAGATTTGTATACTTGAATTTCAGCCCAGCATAAAAAGGCTTAAAACCCCAATACTGAGTGTACAAGGTCAAAGTTTAAAAGCCTGACCCATGAGTTGTCCTCTTATATCTCACTAATACCAATGTAACAATAGCCAAAAGACAACATACACACGCCGTAAGGACCACTGCAAATGACTAACGATGATGTCTTTCCAATAGGTAGACTAACATTATTTATTTGAACGGGTTCTTTACCTGTCGTTGCTTTACAGACCAGAGGCATTCTTGTAACCCTGCTGTGTGCCACAAAGGTGCTTTGAGATGTGCTGTATTGGGAACCACTGTCAGATGAGTTGGAACTAGTATGTGAAAGTCTGTTGTGCTCCTTGTGAGATGATGACCTGTGGTACCACTGCCGCAGCTCATCAGACACCACAGTCCTGGCTGGGCCCTTCTCATGGCCCTCTCGGCCAAGTGATGGAGTCCTTACAATCTGAGAGCGGGAAGGGGTGAGCCTCACAGAGTCCGCTGCATCATCCCCATGCCAGTTCTCTTTGTACATCCCCCCAGCAGTGTAAGAGTTTGATGTCTTGAATTGTGCTTTGACGCTATAGTGACCCTCTTGGTCATTTTCCAAGCTGCGCACAACCACAGGCGATGAACTTCCTTCAATGTACAGAGGATACTCTTTGATCCTGTACTGAGATGAAGGCTGGCTCTGGCTATTTAAATAGACACCATGGTGCCCAGTTCCATTCCGGGCAGCTAGATTGGGCATACTCCCTGAATTTGAAGATACAAGGTTTCCGTTAGATTTGTGTCTGTGTCTCTGACGTTCCCTGGCCTTGGAGGGAGAGTCCTCTGCCAGTGTAGAGTAGTTGGGATTCATCTGGGCAGGGTAGTAGTGCTCAGAGCTTGAGTGGCTGGTACAAGAGGAGCAATCATCCATTGGATCAGAACCATTACTGCTACGAGTCCTTGGAGTATAGAAATCAGGACTCCCAGTGTCATTCTCAGAACCCAAAAGCTTTCCTTGCGACTCCAAGCTTGAGCTCCTGTGTCTAAAGTGCTGTGCTAGGCTGTGCAGCCGTGTGGGACTGATATCCACTGATCTGTAGGAAGGAATATAACAAACATTGACCAAAAAGGCAACACTAACATTTTTTTTTGTTTTTCACTGTTTTGTTTTCTGTGCTTCCAGAAAAGAATTGCCTAAGTGGCAATTGTCCACATATTCATTAAAAAAATGTTTTACTTTTCACTTAATCTAATTTAATATAAAAATACAACTAGATTACTCATACCACACTATTGTCATCAGTAAAACAGAAATCACCCTGTTGAGCATTGGTTACACACCATTTCCTAATCATGGAAGCTGACTTTCTATTGGTTAGTAGAAAGAATAAAAAATGTCTGTTCCGGAAGCCTTACCTGGTGGAATGAACATAGTGAGGGCTGCGTACTCGCAAGTCAGGTGTGGATGGCATGCTAGACTGAGAATTCCAGTGAGGGAGAATCCGAATGGGACTGTTTTGAAGGGAGTTGCTCCCTCCTGCCTCTGAACAGCTGCCTGTGCTCGGGAACCGTTTATGGCTACTGCAAAGCAAATACGGCAATATGACTACTGGAAAAATTGGGCAGTTACTAAAACACATACAGGCAAAGAACGTGTGTGCTGGGCATCTCGTTTAAAATGCCAATAAACCTTGAAAATAACTGGCTTCTCAGCCAAAGTTTCTCATTTTCTGTCTGGTTCTGGAATCACTTGTTTTGGCTCACAAAGGGTATACAGAGCTTAATTAAAACCCTTCTACTGATCTAGGTAGAAATCCACACAGGCAGTGATGGTTGCACTGAAAAAACAACTTTTAACTCCTAAATTACCAGCTGCCTCCTCAAAATTTTTTTAAAAGGTTTACTGGCTCTCATACTCAACATCATGAAGCAAGAGTGTCCAAAGTGGCCATTCCCATCTGTTGATACTGAATTGGCTCTCACAAGATTAAACAAAGATGCACCAATGTCTGCTAGGGTTATCAATACATGAAAAGGACCCCAAGCATTTTTTTTCTTTCCTTCTTTTGGATGATCACTAGGGATGAATGGGGTCACAATCTAAAATGCTAAATATACACTCCATATTACATATGATACATAGATATTACGTAGGCTATGACCGGTTTACCTGGAATGGTTGTGTGAGGACCTTTTCTTTACTTTTTCATAAGGTTCATCCAAGGACGATTCACTCCACATCTTGGGCTTTATGGGAGATTTGTCATAATCGTTTCTCTGGTAGTGCAACTGTCTGAGCCCATCCAGTGATTGTGGTGGATGAGGTCTTGAGTGTGAGGGAGGTCTTGGTGGCAGACCTTTGTGGGGCGACTGCATAGGAGACAGTATACTGGGAGCCTGAGGGTCCTCTAAAAATGGAACAGATCAAACACTCCAGTTAGTTTAGGATATTTCGAAATGTGAGGGTATTGCTCTCATGTACGGGCACAACCTGTACAATATGAAACTCAAAACACTAATAAGGGAACTGTGTGTAATCGTTATAAAGAAATGTATGCTTGCCAAGGTCCCAAGTGCTGTATGTGGACAAACAGAGCCAAATAGAAGCGAACACATGACAAACATATAGATATAAATAAAACTATAGAACACCATATACTGCAACCGTGTAAGATACAAGAAAAAATATTTCACACAGGCAGTCCATTAAAATGAAACAGCAGTACAGTAACTAGTTCTACCACGTTCTCCTAATGTAACTGTATGGGTAAGATTTATTCAGGGACTAGAATAGAATCCTCTTGGATGTGCAAAGTAATTACTTTTCTTTAGCGCTTATCTAACTTGCATATCATTCATTAATATTCACTTATCTGAAGCTTACTTCTCACCCTTAGTTAATAGCTAATGCATTTTATTAACAAGTATGCCACATAATGTATGTGCACCTAATGTGTCTGATAAACATGAATGGCAAATAACATAAAATACAAATGTAAATATCTGTTCTCTTGATTAAAAAAGAAAGGGTTAAACAACATATCTTGTGAATTGCTGTAACAGAGCAGTCACATTTGCTGTCCTTCTTTATGTTATCTTAACCTTACAAAGCACAGCTACACCCAATTTGTAAAGCAAAAATAGCATACGTACCATCTTCTAGAACAAGGGCATCAGAAAGGGAACTGTCTTCACTGCCGAGGTTTGCTTCTGTAAAGACATGATTTTATTTATGATATGTTCGTACAGACCCCAGAACACACTGCCAATGTAAATGCTTATGTTTAACAAAACACATTCTATGTCCAGGAGACAATGATGTCCAGATGGATCTAGGCTGCTTTGAGTCAAGTGTGGACAGCAGATGACCTGATAAACCCCAAGCTCTACTGTACCGCACACACATTCATTCCATTAACAAGCTGGACGTCATAAACGCTTGGATGGATTCCACTTGCCTAATGAGTCACTTTTTTTTAGGGGTGCAGATGGGATGTAACAATGCATTGTGTAAGTAGTCAGAGCCTTGTCCTACTTATCATGCAGCATGGCCATACATAAAATATTACCAAAATAGAAAAGTAGAAATGTGAAGATGTAGGCATACTCACCATCGATAATTAAGGATGCTCTCTGGGTGGGCTTTTTCCCGGATTTGATGCGGTACTCGTTAATAGAGTTTTCAATCTCCTGTAGTTTCTTTAGTGCGTTAAGATAAGAAGTTTTTCTTTGTTTCTTCAGCTTTTTGCTAACATGAGGGTCACTGGCCAGACGACGAGCTGCCTCTGTAATTTGCGACTGGATAGCGAATTCCCTCTCAAGACGTTCTAACTCCTCTTCCTACAACACATGATGCAAGTCAGTATTTACTTTAGTACAACTTGCAATATGATCATCAACTTCCACTGTGATTGACAGATCAACTTATTTAACAATTAAAAAAAATGAATTTTAAGGAAAGTACTTTTGCTGTTTTCAAGATCCACTAACCTTTAAGAGTGAAGTACATTCTGTTCCCATTAAACATATCTATTCTGACTAATTTGGTGGCTTGTCATAAGAGGGTCATGTAGCCAGCAGGGTCAGACTGGCCATGGACAAACATGTGGCGCCTCTAATGAAACATGTTGAAAAAGTGTAAGCGTGTAGCGTGTGGCTGATGCATCCATGCCATCTGAAGCACCAGGGACAGTTTTCTGCCCCATTTTGCATATCGTAATATTTAACAGACAAGAAAATGACATGAGAATTTTGTCTGGCTCTACCAGGACATTACATGACCTTTTCACCATTGTCCTAAAAACATGACTAAACCCGATTATTTTGAAGGAGACACAGGAACAACAGTAGATATGTCTGGAGCCTAATAAGTCACTTCAGACAATGGTCTTTCTGTGAATGCCTGCCCTAAAAGCTGCCTAATCTGTTTTTACAGCTATGGTTCGGTGCTCTATCCCAGAAATGCTGGGAGAAGCAAAGAATAATTACTTTCCATATCCCAAAGAACACAAAAGCACCCCCTACATGTACACACACATCTTATGTGATTGGATTCTTTTCAATTGCAGCAATGATCGGTATAGCTGAAACGCAGTTTTAAATACAATTTACCATACACGCTGAGCAGTGTGAGCAGCAAATACAATAGAACATTATAACCATGCTGTCTACCAAACATAAAAGGTGAACTATAGCAACATATGGATAGTTAGAGCAGAGAAAACCACTGGACCATGACTTGAAAGCTCAAACCATGACACAACTGTGATACTACAAACCATCAATCAAACCAGTGCCCCCTCCTTACCCATGACATGGACATATATATATATATATATATATATATATATATATAATAGAAAGCAATCTTTTTTATTATTTTATTTATTTCAAAAATGCAAAACCATGTTAAAAAACATATATACAATCTCTAAATCAGCGCACACACATCAAATAGATTATAAACTCTCATGACTGTAGTTAAAACTACTTAAATACACCTTTCTAAGATGACAAAATTGGAGTTTTAGTCACATTATATGGCCATATTATGCTAAGCCCACCACTACGCCAAAGTATATGGCCATATAATGTGACTAAAACCCCATTTTTGTCATCTTAGAAAGTTGTTTTTAATTAGTTTTAACTCTAGTCATGAGAGTTTATAATCTATTTGATGTGTGTGCGCTGACTTAGAGATTGTGTATGATTTTGGTCTTCAGCAGCACCACCTTATAATTAATGCTAGTTCAGGTGAGTGCTTCCTTTTTGTATTTGTTTATATATATATATATATATATATATATATATATATATATATGAGTTTAGAGTTTCCCCATTCCTCAGTTACGCTGTTTAAACATATAGAATCATTTGTCTCCAACCAGACACTGGAATCATTAGATCACAAATGTTTTGCATCATATCTCAGCATTCTATAGATTTGCCGGAGGGTGTATGTAATGGATATCTGGCAATGGTTGCTGGTAGCTCAGACTAATGGCGGCACTTACCATAATTATATCAGTGACATGATACATTAGAATTAAGGTGTGTCCGTTCCAGTTTTGTGATGACTTTTGAATGCACGCTGTGTAAATTGTTGGCGCTATATAAACATTTGTTGTTGTTATTATTATGAAGCCAGGTACATGGCACCCCTTGTACAAACAGGCCAGAATCAAGCTAAAAAACCAAAATTGCTCACCTCTCCTTTTGCAAGCAGTTTCTGCTCATCCAATTTAAATGATGTGCCTATTCTTCTCCGCACAGTTGGTGGCTCCTCTCCAGGATCTAAAGGGTATTCTCTCGGAAGTTTACCAGTAAGTTCCTAGAATAATAATTTAAAAAAAAATAAATATATATATATATATATATATAAAAAAATCACTTAACATTCTAACACCCAGCAGCTAAGAGAGGACGACTGTTACAGACATAGTATAACCATTAATTAGCCATGAATACAAACTGTTTAGTCTTGTGGAGTAATGTCAAAAAACATCTAGGTATCATGATAATAAAAAACAGGGAGGAATCTGTGCTGTGTTTAACCCCTTAAGGACAATGGGCGGTCCCTAAACCCATTAAACACAATGCATTTTGAGCCTGTATATGTACAGGCTTTGTCATTAAGGAGTTAAACTAGGCTATTCTTAACATACCACAGGCTTTAACGCCATACCATATCCAAAGTGCACAGTGATTTAGTTACTTAGAAACCGCTGATGGGCCATTTACCTGGCGAATTATGAATCCAACTGGCTGATGTAGGGTTGACCCCAACTACATCTAACCCCTCTTGATAATTTAACGCCAACTAGTTATGTTTGCAGCCATCCCCCTAAGAAATCCATTAATGGAGGTGCACTGAAGGTGTGAGCCAAAAAACTTTACGTTGTCTTATTCATCTTTGGGAATTCTCCAAGGTGGGGTTTGATATATATACCTATTCACATTGTTAACTTTGCAGACTTTGCAAGGTCCGCATATCTTACTGCATTTGTTCCAGTTCAGAAATGATTAAGGTACATGCAACATTTTAATATCGGATACAATGACAAACTTTTCATCAAATCCACTTTTCCTGAGACATAACACAATGGGCCACAAAAGGCAGACAAAACTGATTTAATACGCAACAGATAGATACACTTGTGGTAATATGAGTACTTTGTCATTCTTCAGTGATTCCAGGTGCTTAGTGCTTCTCCCACACTCAGGAATGACCACTAAAACATTCTCACAGGAAATAATTATGATTCCTGAGATTCCAAGCACTCAAAAAAAGGAGGCTGAAAAGGATTTCAACAGTTTTGCAAACAAAAAGCAATTAGGTGTGTGATTCTCCAACCCTATCCATTACTGCAGAGGTCTTGTGCAAACTCTCCTGTATGAAGTGTTCCAATGCCTTGCGGCTCTGGGATATAATCCATCTGCAAATAGGTGTTCACAGTCTGGGGAATCACTTTTACATACAGTGCTAAAAGTACAATTACAAGAACAGCCAGACACAAATCGCTCATAACACTATCTAACTACGTGCAAAAAGGGAGAGAACACGTAGCATTTGTAGAAAATATAATATGCACCAAATAAGAAGGTTCTTATACAGAACACTGCATTAAGAGGAGAATGCCCCTCTCCCTCTAACAGCCAAACACCATATGGGGGTGTAATAATCTAAATATTCTCTCTATTAATGTTCTTTATTTCAGAAGACACAAAAAGCCCACACAAGTTACAACCAATAAATATTATGTGATGGGTACTTATCGGTACATGAGCACATAAGTGTAAATGTATTATTACGAGGAATAAAGGGATAATATTCTTGTCTACAACCACCATTTTGATGTCTCGGGTACGCGGCTTTTATAATATATAATATGACCTTAGCAGCAGTCTATAAAAGATAGCACTGTCACAACCAATTAGAGATACCGTTATGCCTACATTCACCTTAGCTTGCTTTCGGAACTATGATATATTTCCATATAATGGAACTCTTAAAAATGATAGTTTCCATTATTTGTGTCTAATGCATGGCGGATACATGTGTAAAAAGATGTCGGGATAAGGACACAAGGTCATAAGCCATTCCACGCAGCCCATTCACTCTTTCTGCATGCATTCCACACAAATCAGACAGAAAGATGCCACATCCGTACCGCTTCCCGTAGACACAGCTTCTTCAGCTCCTCCAGTCGCTGGCGTAGTGTCTCCTCCAGAGCTTCCTGCCTGGATTTCAGTGCAGCCAGCATGTCTTTCTTGGCAGACTGTGAACTGTCGGACTCCTGGGAACCTGTCAACAAATAAATGAGTTCACTATGGCCAGCTGACAACAGCTTGCACATCTGGAGCAACAATGAATTTTCATTCACAAAGCTCCAGCTTCTAGTGTGAGAAACATGGGCCCATGCATAGCGGAGGGGATTCTCCTTGCTTGATCAGATGCTTGTTTCCGTCTTGACTAACAGACTGCACCTGGCCTTTTATCCCTGTGTGCCATCTTTAATGTGGGTATTTCATTAACATGATGTAAAAACCAAAACACGGTGTCTACTAATTAGAAACACTATGCCCCTGACCGTTTGTGGTCCTGGCCTGACTCTACTCTGTCTAGTGGGATTCAATACAAATGGGTACTGTTGGATTCATTTCTGATGCCAACTGTCCACCACTCATGTTCTTTTTTTCCTGCCTCCAATTCCTTTCCATCTTCACTATGAGCTTAGACTCTTTGCTGGGTATCACTTAGCTGTACAAGTCATTATCATGTGTAAGAAACATCATACATTTACCCAAGTAAAAAATTACCGTATTTGCTCGATTATAAGATGACCCCCCAAATCTGAATATTAATTTAGGAAAAAAAGAAAAAGCCTGAATATAAGACGACCCTATAGGAAAAAAGTTTTACCAGTAAATGTTAATTCATCTAAACTATTTTTTTTAAATAAAAGCTATGATTGAGAAAAATATTTTGGTTTTATTTCCTTCTATTTTCCAACCTGCCCCCCCAGTTATGCCCCAGAAATGCCTTATACCCCCTATATGCCACTGTGCCCCATGATATGCCTTTAAACCCTCTAAATGCCACTGTGCCCCATGATATGCCTTTTAACCCTATATGCCACTGTGCCCCATGATATGCCTTTTGACCCCCTATATGCCACTCTGACATTTAGAGGGTTAAAAGGCATATTATGGGGAAGAGTGGCATATAGGGAGGTTTAAGGCATTCAGGAGGCAGAGTGGCATATAGAGGGTTGAAAAGGCATTTCTGGAGGCAGAGTGGCATTAAGGGGGTTAAAAGGCATTTCACTCTGCCTCCATAAATGCCTTATGCCCCCCATTTAACACTCCCCCGGCCCCCCCCAAACTTACCGGTGCTTCTGACTTCCCTGTCATGTAGCCGGGGCAGGGTGTAGATCCCACGCACTTACGCTGCAGCCGGAAGGAGGCGTGGCTAGCAGCGGGGGTTGTCTGCGTCCATCGCAGAGACCTTCCCCGACTGTCAGAGATCAGAGTTACCGGCACCGGCGCGGGGAACTCTGATCTCTGACAGCTGGGGAAGGTCTGCGCGATGGATGCAGACAACCCCCGCTGCTAGCCACACCTCCTTCCTGCTGCAGCGGAATCTACACGCTGCCCCAGCTACGCACCGGGGACTCAGAGGTACCGGTAAGTGGGGTGGGCGGGGGGGGAGACAGGAGGATCCAGGATCCAGGAGCATTTGCTCTGAAAAAAAACTTGTCTTATAATCGAGCAAATACGGTATGTATCTACATAACATAACATCCTACCCAGTTATTGTTTTCATTGGACTTAACATCAGAAAAAAAAGATCTCCATTCTGAAGCATTTAAACTACACCCCCAAAACACCCCCAAAACGCAATGTAGGTTTCAAGCAGCAACTGTAGGAGAACAGGTTCCCAAAACTCCGGGGAGAAGGGCATTTTAAAATAAAGTGTATCTGTGAGACCCAACACTAAGGTGAGTGTTCTAAAAAGATGAACTCAAGGAGAATGGGAATTACCTAATAAGCAACCCTTAAATTTAACACCAAATTGACTGAATTCCCATTTGCAAAACAAACATGAACATACGCTGTGTTACAGAGTGAATGATCTACAACTTACTAAATATCACAAAAAAAGACCTTTTGAAATGAGAATTTAAGATTATATATTAGGACAGCAGTGTATATCTGTGCCAAATGCTTGGGTTATTTTTATCCATAAACATCCAACAACAAAGCATTTAAACCATGTTAAAAATTGGGGATTTTGTCCTGCAGAAACAATAAAGGTCAGCACAAGGTATCTCTGAACACAAAAGCTACATATACTTCATACTAAGAACAGGTGTCATGTTAGAACACGCAAATGCCTTAAGTGTTTGGAACAGTCAGTTCAATCGCATTCTTCATGCCCATGCCTGCTTGTAATAATTAGCAACTGCTGTACTGCTTGTTATTTTAATAGATGTAAAAGGCAGATTGACTTATTTATTAAAACAATTAAAACACAAGCATAAATAAAAAAAACATACAGCAGTGTTTATAGTGGCAAAATGGTTTTTTTTCTTGCTGAAATTAGCAATAATCTATCAAGAAAAAAAAGTATAATGCATCCATGGGACTCAAAACCTTTCTCCGTCGACTTTACTGTTCACATACACTTGTGCTTACCTGGCGCTGCCCATGCCATGCACATGTAGCCTAGCAGTTATACATTTATACCAGATTAAGTTCCTATTTCACAAGAAAGTTCAAACAAGGGAAGAATATACCCTTAAATTGCCCTAAATAAAGGGAAAGTCCCACTTAGCTTTGAGCATTAACACATTGATGATTAGCATTGCGAAATGTCTGGTTTCATTTCATTTTGCTCCAACAAACGTCCTATATCTGCAGACCTGGAGGCTGCCATTGATGTCATTCATGTGATAGTTTGGGGATTTGCCCTGCTCAAATACCACAAGCAGCTGCCTGTTCCCGGCAATGCTAAAGGAGTCCTTTCCTTCATATACTTTCACTAGTCACAGTGTCAGACAGGGTGATCGCAACCTAGCCATCCTATCGTTTACAGCAAAGCTGTATGGTAAGGGGTTAAGTTGTTTGTCTCGTTGACTGGGTTAAGATGACAACGTTGTTTTCTTTTATAAAACGAAAACAGCACAATGTTCATGTTTAATGTAAAGATCGTAATAATATAATTTGGTGGGGTTGTCGTTTAATCCTCAAAATGGAATATTTAAAAAGGTACCCAATGGCAATTTCCTGACATATTAGTTAGAATGGCAAATAAAAAAATGTGCAGCCATCTTGTTTTTGCAACCAGCAGTGTGAAGAAACTGCTTTTGTAATAAGATGACAAATAACATAATTTGTTTGTAATAGACTAATAGAAAAAAGCATATTCTGAAATTGGCATTTGCTATTGGAATATTTTATTCATAGGCGCAATGAAATTTGAAATCATACAATTTGTGAAACAACAAGCCTTTTATTTATCACACAAATTGTATGATAATACGTTTGTTTTTTCAGCAGTTGGTTCAAGTGGTCATAATCCTCCATGAGTTCAAGGATTTCTGGCATGCAGTCAAACTCCAGACCCTCGAGAATGGGAATGTGAAACCCTGGGGTACAGGGCTCATTGCTACTAAAGTTGTTAACAAAACTATTGAGAAGGCTTTAAAAAGATTCCAGTTGTTGAGTAACCTTGGAGAAGATCTGTGTTCCTGCCAAGTTCCCCAGACTTTAGTTAAATCTACACTACCATATCTTCACTGGTAGATATACAAGTGTTACAACACTGGTTTGTGCCAAAATGAGCTATTTATTTTGTCACCAGCTGAGGCCTGGACAAATTGAGTGTAGACATTACACTGAAACCTTTATCTGCATGATGAGGAAAACAAGAACTGCATTTTAACAGTATCACTTTGCAGCACTGGTAGCGTTATTTTGGGACACTTCTAAATAGTCTAATCTTTAAAGTGTTCAACACTTCGCCACATTGACAGAATACAAGCAGCAAATACATATCATAAAGGAGACATGTAAACAGACAGTGCTGTTTATCACAGAGGCTTAAGTGAAGTCTACACAAAGCCGCAGAAAATGTTTAGCAGCGGCTATATTAACCAATTTCAGCAACAGCATTTGTGACAGATGAAAAGAAGAAGAAGAAAAGTATACTAGAAAATTCCAGCCAGATAGTTGCTAAGAGCTTGGTTGTCATGCGATAAGTCAACAGGAGAAACTTGGTCACCAAAAAGGGGTTCTCCATTATTTAGTCTGTGAAGATGAGCTACTTGTGAATTGGATGTCATGAAGCTGTCTAGTTATGAGAGTTTCATCTCCTGACATAGACGTTATTTTATTTCCTATTACATGTAGACAATAAATGAAATTTAGAACTGCTGGGGTCTAAGCACCCAGATTTCTTCTGAGGAACAACAAAATAATTTTAGTGGAGGCAGAGCTCAGGACAAAATGCAGCTGGTAACAAGTTTCTTGTAAGTTCAATGACTCAGACAGCATTAATACATTTGACCTCTACATGGTCAGAGCTATTTTTTGTAAAACTAAGTCATTTTTCCTACATTTCATTGCTCTATACACTAATAAAAATCCATATAACTATGCTTACAGACTAAATTAAGCAATCTATATATTAAAAACCATCTTTGTGTTGGGAAATGTATTTCAGCTTCCCGTTTGGGAAGTCTAGTTCTTTTATATCTTGAGTATTTAGTTGCTGACTTAATGTTGAGTTCAGCCAGCCTTGTAAGAAGGGAGCGAAATCAATTAAGGTCAGGAAAGTGTTGAAGGATATATATATTAAAACTAAAGTGTTATTATTTATTTTTGCCATACAATTTAAATTCATCTATTATCAAGTAAAAACCTAAGGCAATGCTGAACATTTGTATCGATCCCAACACAAGTCCAAGCTGAAAAATAATCCAAAAGCAAATACCCCTCATTACTGAATAACAGCTATATTGGTGAATAGCAGCCCAAACAATAAGCTCTGTTATTCTACAGACCCTCGGGAGTGAATCATAGGATACACATGTGCTCACATCTGTTGGGATGAGCTTTCTCCACTGACAAAAATACACTCAAAGTACGACTAGCAAAGCATTAGAATCAGCTGGAAGGATTTGGTTCAAGCGTTTGAGGTAGTCTGGTACAAAACCCACACACTAGTCGGAGAATGGCCAAGCCTACATAATTATCCTTTTTCTAAATTTTTGGGAGGCCTGCAGTTCTGTTTCTTTCTTACGAGTAACGCCACCAAAATCATCATGCTATGAGATGATATTGTGTATCTAGAAGAAGAAGGAAGCCAGTTTCTTGTTAAGGCTTGCCAAAAATGGAACAGGATACAGGATGATTAGGATGTCTATGAAACATACATGACTTAATCAGATTGTGGAAGCAGTAGGCTTCTCCACAACATACTATGAATATGCCCACATCTGTCCAAATGTAATATAGGGGTTAAAGGGAAACATCTGTATGTAAAACAAGAAAATGATAGAAATATTGCGGGTGATGCTACGTGCCACATTGTTGAAGGATATATCCTGTGAATTCCGCCTGGCAGCAGCTGAATTTATTTCCAAATTCTACTGACCATTTCCCAAGCCTTACTACTCATCACGATTCTGTTTGTTTTCATTGTCAAAGACAGACACAGGGACTGTTCTAACTCAATTAGAGGAACTATGGCGGCTAAAAACTTAGATCACAAGAATTTACTGGATTAGTGGAACAGCTCAGAACAAGTTACTGTACCATCACTGCTGAGACTTCCTCATTGAAACTGCTTACTTTTATGTGACCTTTATTCAAACTGCATGTATAGACAATTACAGTCTCTGTTTATAAGAACTCTTTTGCCTTTTGAAATACCAGGACCAATATTAATAAATTAATCAAACAGGTTGATAGAGCTTTTTAAAAATAAATAAGTCAACGGGAGAGTCACCAGGACTCAGGACCCAAACGCGCACATAATGCTTAACCCAAGCATCTTAGTACAGTCTGTGAAGCAGATATCACTGTTCTGGTGTTCAGCTTACCTGAGGAGAGTAGGCTGCCACTACTCCCACTGATAATCTTTCCTTTGCTTCCCATATTCGCAAGTTTGGATGTCTTTAATGTTCCTGTTTCTGTCAAGTCAATGGCGATCTCACTTAGGCTTCTTGCTGCATGTATTTTGGACTGTGGTGAAAAGAACAGAATTTACATTATATTATCTGCGCTCATAGAGGTTTGTTCTACGCATATGTAACTGAGCTCTGTACTGTGGGTTTGGAAGTCAGCGGAATTAATCTTTAAATATTTTATCCAACCTATGCACACTAACACACTATTTGCAACAACCGCTTACACATACGCACTCTAAAATAGAACAAGAATAATAATGAATGTCACAAAAAGCAAGATCAGATGGATACAAGGTTTATAGTGTTCCATGTTAATTATTGGGGAGTTCCAACACTAAACATTCAAACGTATTTCTACATTATGTGGCCATCAGACACAAGACATCAGCACAGCCCAAGATACAGAACTGGGACAGTATTTGAATCAATATACACACACACATGCTCATCAGATACGATTGTGGATGCAGATCTAGTAATTCCCATTGACAAAAAACACTTTATCCAATATTACATCCCTGCTAATGTACATTAAATTCTTAGGGTGCCAGAGAAGCACTATGTCTTTAAAGCGTGTTGCGTGGTTAATGATCTTCGCTGTGGTCTGGTCTCAGACAGGGACTGTGAGGTCTGGGTTAGTTTCAGGGCAATTACTCTGAAATGCTGCTAAAACCATCTAAAAGTCAAAAGAAAGTTGATATTTACATGCATTTATCAAGCAATTAGCTGCTCTCAAGCTAAAAGAGCAAATTTGTATATTTGTTACATCGGCACAATTACAAAGTATCACGTGAATGTAGCTGTTAAACTGGAAAGATGTACATCATAAGACTGTCTACTTCCTAGTCTATAATATCACAAAATCAGCGTTGTCAACATATTTCACTCTTTGCTAAATAAGATTTGGAAAGTAAGCTCCGGTGTACAATGTGCCGCTGAATAGACCAATATAAAACTATGAACATCAAATTAGATAGGACATTGGGTGAGTCTAAGAAGAAATGCCGAATGTGGTTGTTGAAGTCGCAATATAGAGAATATGCGTAGGAAGCACATGTACGGTAGGGTTAACACAGCTTAACACAAGTCTACTTTTGTTTTGCTAGCAGGAAGTAAAATGTCTCAATTTACTGGTACAATGCTGACAGGGTGGTATCATTTATCCTACACCCACATAGCATTCCATCTGTAAGCTACTTGATTGATCACTCAAGGGTGGGTGTCAACGGACATGGGTGTGGGGGGGATATCTACAACCCTACCTCAAAGAAAATACCCCTTTTGCAATATTAGGACAGGATCAGAATGCAGCTCCAACCTCAGTATTTAGGAGTGGTCTTGACTTGATATCATTTATACAGGGCCGTGAAGAATTACTAAAATAATCCTAGAACAGATTATCTATGTATGCACACACACTACATCTACACATGTATATATATACACACACCCACAATATATATATATATACATACACACACACACAAAATATATAAATATATATATATATATATATATATATACACACACACACACACACACACACACACACACATATACTTTCATGGAAAACAGGGACATTTCTAGTTGTGTAATATAATTACAAAAGGGTTTCCTAACGATCAATTAGCCTTTTAAACTTAAACTTGGATTTGCGAACACAATGTGCCATTGGAACACAGGAGGGATGGCTGCTGATAAAGGGTTTCTTTACACCTATGAAGATATTCCATTAATAATGTCTACACTGTATTTGTGATCCATTGTTATTTAAATGAACAAAACAAGGGCATATTTAAGTGTCATTCAAACTTTGGAAAGATATAGCATTATAGTGACATGAAAAAATAAAACAAATTCTACTCATAGAACCTCAATAACGAGCCAAATACTTATATATGCATAGGCCAGGGGGAGTGAAGTAGAGATGCCCCTTGAATGGCAGATAAAGTGGTGGTACATTAAAAATATAGCAGATTGTGAGAAAAGATCTGAGCATGTTACATGCCTTCTCTCACGCTGATCTTTTCTTCAAGTAAATATAAAATGGAGTATGAGCTGAAATAACATACTAGGCCAAAATCCGAGACTGAAACCAGTTGAGATTCTTGTGAGAACTATTCAAATCTGCCCCTCAGGCAAGGGTAAATGCCCCACCCAACATGCCATTAGGCCACCTTCTCCGAGAACAAAAAAAGCATTACTTCAATGAGCAATTAAACCTTTAGGGTGAATTCCCAATGAACAATGTGAGACTGACTTCGGTAACTTTGATTTAAGAGTTTTAGGAAAAATACAAGCACTACTGAACTGATTCTAAACATTTAGAATTTTTTTATAATTTCTTCTTTGAGTTTAACACTACCAATGCCATGTATTAGGGACATAAAGCAGACTACTGCTGTGCAGAGAATGCATGTGCTTGGTACCACGGGGCTGGAAGTGTCTTATGGAAAGGATCCACTTCACATTATATATATATATAAATAATTGTGCATGTGCGAAGAGACTGTTGTGCAATATAATGCTGAGTGGTAAATGTACGAGGAAGTATACGGCTTGCTTAAATAGACAGAGTACTTGGATACCCCCCAAGCCCTGAAAATACGGATTTGACAGATAATAACAGTGGTCTGGAGAGAGCCCTACAGCCAGATTGGAAGAGCATGCTGAGTAGTAGGGTGAGGTTAGGATTTTATTGTTTGTACCAACATGTTGTTCTCTGGAGTGACAAGGTTTAAGGACATAATGTAATCCCTGAAGTGACAGCTTTACATAATTGGAATAGCTCCTAGATCCTGTCCAATGTAGATACAGCTCCATTTACAGAGGCATGTATAAAACACTCATGTGACTTCTTGAAATATCCCTTGTCAAGCAAGAACATCCAGTGACCCACTGTCATTTCTCTATATGATTGCATGCTTAAACTCTTTGTGACACAAATGGATTATACTCAACAGGCAAAAAATACACTTTGCCCTAAAAGTGAAATAAATGCTAATAAACCCGATAGTAAAGGAATTTAATAATTTCTCCCACCCTGAAGTCACATAACCTAGTATCTTATACAAACAGACTTTCAGAAGTCAATATTTTGAACAATCACACAGTATTCCTGTCTCACACAAGTCGTTCTTTCAGAGTGGCTGAGGTCTTGTATGTGGGCATCGCAACCTTGAGCTTACTTATCAACCCAATCGCATGCAGTGATATCTGTGTATTAGGATGTGATGACCACTTCTAGGCCACAAGTGATGTTGCATAATATGAAATGAGTGACACAGAATGGCTAACTAGCTATATAATTTCATTAAGAGAGCATCTTTTGCCTCAAAGGAAGAATGATAAGCACCATGGGTTAACCTCTAGAGAATGTACTTCCTGGTAGATATTGAGTATACTAGCAGATGGTGTGCATTAGGCAGGGTATTAGCAGGTTACATCAATATAACTCTCAAGGGGAGAAGACAATGTAATAGTGACCACATGTAGGAAAGCATATTTTAGGGGGACAATACAAAGGTGCAGCATATCCAAAATGAAGTAGAGCTTAGAAATACATTGTGGGGTGATTATGTGTTGTGCACCTTGATGTTTGGTGGTAGCACCATTTATTGTTGCCCATGAACGGATTGTCTGATCCTCTTGACATGTTTAATTCAGTAGGAAAGATTCTTCTCTTCAAATGCATTGCTTAAATACCAACACATCAACAGCCGATACATTCCCAACCTTGTGATCATCATATTTTGTTTGTTATTGTCTTTCTAAGAAGAGCCATTTGAAGTTGAAACAATTCTATTAACCCTTTGATATTCCAGAAGGGTGATGAACAACTTGTTAATTTAGCTGTGAAGAGTAAAACAATTCCACAAACGTACCTTGCTTTGCTTTCTATCCAGATAGAACTGGTGTTGGCTAATGGCCATAGCCCATATGGACTTTATAAGTGCTGGACAGGCATACCACGTGTGGACAGCAATTCCACCATGTCCAAACGTTCTCCTGGTAACAGAGGCCCTGCGTAGAGAAAAATGAGCTGTGATTTCCTCTGGACACATAAGACAAGAGGGGAGGAAACATAAATCAGTTTACAACTTTGTTGAACAAAAAAACAGCTTACTTCCTGCCTGCTCCAGGACAAGCAAATAATCAGATTGGTCACCGACTACCCTTAACCCATTTTCTGTTGAAAGTAACTATCCAGTAAGACATGTGTTCTGATCTTTTAAAGGATACAGTAAAAACTATATGGCCCTGAACCAATTCAAACTCTGCAGTCATTGTGTACCTTGGACACACAGTACACATGATAACACACATTACTGACATTCCTTCAGATAAGGGAAAAAGTGACATTTAATTTATGCAAATACCATAAATATATGGTGCCAGTATTCAAGGAATTGTCTAAGCTATAGCCTGCTTTGTTGTAAATGTTTTAAAGCAGAATCTTGTTATCTGTGGTGTATGTATCCTAGAGCACATGTTGGAGAAAAGGAAAATATTTCGAGTACACCTTACAGTGCTATAGAAATGAAAACATAACACAGGCACCAAAAAATATTTAACTATAGGTACTTGGAGAGAAAAGGTTAAGAAACATCATTCTAATGTACTTAGACCCGGGGAAACAGCCAAGCTATATCCGGAATAGAAGGTACTTTAAACCAGGGAGACATGAAAAATGCATCATGCAGGGCAGTATACATTTTCCTTAGCACAAGACAAAAGTACTGTGGACAGATGGGAAAGTCTCCTGTAACCCCACCCCAGAGACAGAATAAACGCTCCACATAACAATACACAGCTAAGGGCTGATGGCAGCATTAACTCTTTTGCTCAGTTCAAGTAGCTACAGACCAAAGGCTGCCATCGTTTCTTATATGAAATGCAAAGAGTTAAACTAAACTTTATTGATGATACATTCCATTAGTACAATGGTCATCAAATCAGTTTGGTAGTTAAATAGTTAACAATATAACTTTCAAATAAAGTCTTTAAGCCTGTGAGAAAATACATATGTTTCCTGGTCTTTACTTGCTTAATAAAAGTTATGATTTACTATTTACTTCTTGGGGAACTTCCAAACTGTTTTTTTTTTTTTTTTAAGAAGATGAAAAAAACACGAAAGCAAAAGTCCAGGAAAGAGAAACAATATGCATAAACTATTTAACACATTCAGTACCAGAGGTATGTATGTGTGATGTGCACCACACTGGTGCTGAACCAGTTAAAAAGCCATGCAGCACATTTCATTGGTCCCTAGCTATCCCAGGCCATAGCTTTGTCTCCGGCACTTCGAGACAACCTTCCAGTGTTGCTTCTAGTTCTAGCAGCCCCATCGCATGCAACAAAACAGTTAAAGCAGTAAAGATAAAAGGGAGATCTTGCATGCATGGTGTATGCACATATGGTATGTGAGATTTCAAATTCCGTGTCAAATCCTCATTTAGCAGCAATGGGCTATATAACAATGTTAAATTACTAGCTCTGCATGTCTGCTAAATGCCTCCATAATATGCTGTAATGACTATAAGCAATTACAGACTTGGGGTCAGCGAACCAGCCTTAGCTTCCCTGAAAGCAAATATCACTGGTCATGAAGATACTGCGAGGTCCAAATAAGATGTTAACGTACTCAGCAGACAAAGTGTTTATAGAGAGCATGTAATGAAAAGCATGGAGCAAAGTGCACCACGGTGCTGCCTTGAAGCATGGATTTTATTTCCTCCATAAGCATTTACTTTTACAACAGAAAAGATCAAAAACTTTGATCAGCCCTACTAAATTGTTAGTAGCCAAGCGTCTGTCGCACCAGCCACAGCTACTTTCACTTGGCGTTTATCTGGTTTGCTTGAGCGAATTGGTTCAATGAAATCTGAATAGACAAATTCCTACAGCAAACACAGCCTAACAAAGCAGCTAGAGTAAGAAATACACAATGCAGCATGACCGTCACATGGAATACATAAGGCAACAGCATTGTCTCTATGAGCCTTAGTTTAAAAACATAAAAACATTTGCAATTAAGACAACAGATTAGTGAATGAAGTGAATGTCTAGATCTCCAAAAACAAAACACCAAAACTCATTGGGAATTTTGTGCTGACTTACCTGCGAGGGTCATGAACTTCTACTGAGAACTTCTTCTCTCTGAAGTAAAGGTTTTCCAGCTGTCGCCATTGGAAGATCTAGATAGGAGAACAGCTGGAATCAGTCACCATTGTCCAGAACCAAAGATCAGTGTGAACAGCAAGCGCTTCCCTGTAACCCCATGTCTGAGAACAAAGTGACTCTAGAAACTTAAATGAACTTCTGTCAATGAAAAGAAGTAGCACGGCTGTGAAGGGAGTCCGACCGTACTGTATCGTCTTATAGTCACTTCCCAGATGTTTGATTTTTTTTTGCCTACTAGCCTTTGATGAGCAGGAAAAAAATCCCCAAAAACCAAAAAGAACTCTCAGAAGCGAAGTGTAGCTGTGAATGTAGGTTCCTCCTTTCAGAGCAGTGAAATGGTAAGGAATTCAAATTCCCCTGCCTCCCATTGGAACAGCCACTTCCTGCCCACTAAATGCAAGAGTCCCTGACAAACACTAGTGCTTAAAGGCGCTTCTAAAAAACCCAGGAGAGGCGGGGGCTGAGGGCTGACCTTAATTCAAGGCAACACCAGATAACAATGTGGGCTTGTAAAAGCCACTCTCTCAGTATGCAGGAGAGAGCTCTTTCTCTAGGTGCTGCCGGGCTGCCTAAAAAGAAAACTATGAATTTATCTTCTGTAGAGAATGCTACCTGGTAGCAAAGGGGTTAAAAACATAGCTAGGCTACTCAGAGGTCAAAGTTGAAAGGTGGTAGGTTGAAATGATCAGAAGCTCACTTTCATCCAGTGAAGTCTAAAAGTGAACTGCATGGGTCAGCATTTAATTGGGACCTGGTTCTATGGCTGTTTAAACTATTTAAGTTGATAAAGGAATCTCTTATTCCTTCTCTGACAACGGAGGGGGTGATTTCTTGAAGCCCATTATAGCTTTAATTTTACAGAAGGCATTGTGAATTCCTCTCTTTGGATACTTAATGTGTTATTGCCCGAAAATTAGACTTCACTGTATACAAACAGACTATACATTATTAAACACATTATACATATAATAATAATAATAATAATAAAATAATGTAACATGATTCTTAGTTTCTGTTCAGATTAACAATAAACTCTGCTGCCGCTCTGAACTCCGGAATCTGGAACCACAGCTTTACAGTTCATCACCTTTGATTCTTATTCTAAACAAATGGAGCTGATTCACTTAAAATGTTACATTGTGTAGTTATAGAAGAAAATTGCTCTTGGTTATGGTTTAGTTGAGTTACTAATGAGTTACTGTTTCTATTAAGTTATTTCCGAATTACCATTTACCAGATTGAAGTTTTCTAACCCACAGACTGCAAGGATGGCGAAAGCAAATATTTTATTTTCATAAAAGGCAGACTATTTAAGTATTTAACTCGCCCATTTAACTATCCACCATGCTCCCCATGTATGAGAAACGCGCTGGGACTGTTTCATCTGACCTTTGTGAACAAAGCCCAGGCTGCCTTCTGATTATACAGATCTCAGCAACACACTTTAGCACACAATGTTTGGGTTGTGTTCCTGAAGTCCACTGCTCACAGCCATCGCGCTCATTCATTTGCACCGTAATTTGCTCTTGATACCTATGTGCACATTTCCCACTTTATGTACCAAACTGTAATATACAGCTTTGCTGTTGGAAGTGTAAACCGATACCCCATTTTATATGCGCAATTGGCATCTAGCCAATGGCTTGTTTTATGGGTCTATTTCACCAAAGCAGTTCATAGAAGTATACACACACAACAATCTGGACTCTAATATGACTAAAGTAGGTCCCCAATATAATCACAGCCCAATATATATAAGCAACACCTATAAGGAATACCAGATGTGCTGAAGGTTTCTATGACTAGTTCATAACAATATCCTTGCAATGCCATATCCACCATTTTGCTTTGAAGCTTTGATTTTACAATGTAATCCAAATGTAAGTGGGAATGCCCACTTTTAAGTATTTGCCTTTGCATGGATAAATTAGTGCATTGGAGCTGTGCCATCACACCAGATCATCCTCTTAAAGAGACAGTGACAGCTTGCCATACGGCTAGGAAACAGGTACGTTTTCAGCTACTACTGAAATGTTCCATGGCAGCATTTGGTCGGTCACATGCTGGCTTATGATTTATTTTAAATTGGTTGGTAAACTTGATCACCATGAAAATGTATAATACAGGGATGCATTTTTAGATGGGATATTTTTTATAATAAGTATTTCTAGGACAGACCCTCCATAATAGCTCCAAACTTAAATATTGGGTATATGTCACGCTGTGTATGTTTGGTATTTCCAAGCCAGGGAGTTTGGGTGTTCGCGTCAGGATAGTAGTGGGTATACTTTTCATTTAAATCACATATATATGCAAAAGTTAAAATATACATACCTATGTTGCTATCAATTCATAACTCATGTTAATGTCTTTATAGTGCCTTATACAGTATAAACACATCTTATCTTTTATTGCTAATATAATCCAACATTTTTTCCAAAGATATAAAATTACAACATTGGAGAAAATATGGACCCAACATGGTTATAGAAAAAAGCATAAATAACAATCAATCAATATTAAAGGAGTCTTCTCGACAAAAACCTTCTATGGAATCACTGATATACTGCACTTTAGCGATTTACTCACTTGGTAATGTGGCTTACAGCCGTGTAATATATGTTTATGGGTTAAGGCGTTTTAAACATCGGTCTTTGAACAGTATGCTGTTTTATGGCCAAACTCCCTGGTGCTAACAAAAAATATTTTTAAAAAACAGACTTTACTTTGCTAGATTTATTAAACAATTATGCCATAACTTTCGCTTGAGCAAATTCCATGTAAAAAAAAACATATTCTGGTTGTAAAAAAGGGAAGGACTCTATGCATTACTGGAATTTTTTGATTCGACTACTTTGGTATAGTGGTATTCTCTTTGTGATGATGAATGTTATATTATTAGCTATTATAAACAAAGATTCATTGTGTCAACCCAGACGCAGAATTGTAACTCTGGCAATATCTGCCTATCTCTTCCTGTTATTGTCTCAACAGATGTTAGAAAATCCTGGTGCACTGGATCGACTGTTCAGAGTACCGCGAACAATACGTTTCCTGTTTAGTCAACAGGATTAATGTATAAAATGGAATGGCCAACTTAGAGTAAAGGAGTCCACTTATTGAGGCACAACAAATTTGCTAAGCAGTGGATTGTGTTTACAAAACAGTGGCTGCCTCCACACCTTACCAAAGCTAGGATTTTACTCCACACTTAAAGGGGAACTCTCATCAAATTGTGTTATTAATAGTAATACAATAAAACTATATATGGATATATACCGTATTGGCTCGGATATAGGCCGCCCCCGTATATAGGCCGCACCCTAAAAGTTTGGTGCTTTTTTAAAGAAAGTTTTTTTCTTTAAAAAAGAACCAAAACATGCTGCCACTGTCCTCCCTGCCCGAGATATGCTGCCACTGTCCTCCTCCCTGCCCGAGATATGCTACCACTGTCCTCCTCACTTACCGGAGCAGACTCTCGGGTGTCTTGCGGGGCCGGCGGGGGACATCTACGCAATACGTGTATACAACTTCCGGTGCCGACACTGGATGTGCCGGCACCGGAAGTTGTATACGCGTATTGCGTAGATGTCCTCCGCCGGCCCCGCAAGACACCCGGGAGTCTGCTCCGGTAAGTCGGGGGGGGGGCAGAGGTAAAACGCATCGTGCGGACGGTCCGCACGATGCACTTAGACAACCTCCCGTGCCGGCACCCCCCCCCATGGGAAGTGCTGGCAGGGGAGGCTGTCTGAGCGTATGGGGGATTAGGATGCAGGTCCCCTGCACCGCTGCGGGGGATCTGTATCCTAACCCCGCTGCCTGCCCGGCATGCAGTCCCGGGCGTCGGGCGCTAGACCCCGAATATAGGCCGCACCCCCACTTTAAAAACTTAAAGTGGGGGAAAAAAGTGCGGCCTATATTCGAGCCAATACGGTATATTTTTTTGCACATTATAATTTTAGGCAGCTATATATTAACCAATTGTATGCATTCTAGCTGTGCTACCAAACACCCTGAAGTGTCTCAGTCTTAATCGCCCAGCTAGACCTTCTGATTAATGAAACTCTATAGAGGAACAGACTTCATTAGCATTGCCATGAAAGAATCAGCAACGTGTAATGTTTGAGGAGGGAAAGTAATCCAAATATAGGTCTGCAGAAAAAAGGAAGTTTTTGGAACAAAATGAGATAAAAACAGTTTTTTTGTCAATGCTAAACTACATTAATTTAAACAGCAGTGTATGTTATGCTCAATGAGATTTTTTTTCATGAGTTCTCCTTTAACTAATGCTTGGATTTTTTTTATATTTCACTCATGCCTCCTTATAATATTGTTAATTTAGAAACAAACTCCACCCGCAGGTTTATTCATATAAACCATCTGTTATGGTGGTATTTTACATGTATTATGAAGGGCTAACTCAGCCCTTCTTATACAAGGAACTCCATCTTCATAATGTTTAGTAAAAGCAATAACATGAAATTATTTCATGTTTCCCCACTAACCATATATATATATATAAAAACCAGGCCAAAGGAGAGTGTATGACAAATGTCTCTGAACCTCATTTTCCACAAACCTATGCTGAAAGCTGCTCACTCGGCACCAACTGCAGCAAATCTGCAGCTAAGTCTTGGCTCACTTCCAAACTATTAATTAAAGCAATAAAATATTTGCTGCATTATTATTATTAGGTGTGCATCAGATACTAATTTGCGTTATTTTTAGGTAAGCTTTGGGTGTATCAAGGTTCTCTGCTTGTGAATTGTTGTCAGATGACCACTAAGCTCTGATGCATGTGGATGATCACATATTAATTAACGGTGACATCCTCCTCATTGTCTCTAAGAGGCACCAGGCTGCCAACATGGCAGGACCCTGCCCAAAATCAGCCATAGCTGCTGACATACCACAGTCAAGTGAAAAACTATTGCAGACTAACAAATAATAAAGGGTGGGTAAATGATGGCAAGTTGCGGCTAATGCAGAGAGGCTTTCTATAACGTTGGTATCTGTCCATCAATCAACCTCAAAAAATATACAAGTAAAAGGAGTGAAAAATAAACTTTTGTTCTCTGAATTCTTGGTGTGGGAAATCATGATAAAGGCTGACTGACGTGGGACTCTGGAAGTGTTACAAATTCTTGTAACTGCTAGTCCAGGAACACAATTGTCTAGAAAATAACCATGAACAGTGTGTTCTCTAAACGTCATGCGTTTCAAAACAAAAGGACCTAAGTATTCCCTCCTATCTGCTCCCAACAGTTTTCATTCTAGAGATATTAATATACCCTAGTAATTGTTATATATATATTGACATGGTGCCATTCCCATATGGCAGGACTTGCCATTTGTTTACTTTTGGTTAAATAAGGCAATATAGTCTAAAATGCTTGTGCACCTGTGGTCCCTACCAACTGATGCCCTGTTATCTCGGATCGCAAATGTGCAAACACGTATGCTTAACATACTAATGAAGTTAATGTATTGTTTAAGTGGGACAGCATATTTAACCTTCCAATCTGCTTGACTTGCTAATGTTCAGCTAAGACTGAGATATAACCCAACATGAAAGAACTCTCCTATATGAGCTGTGCCACGGTTTGTGTCACAAACCAGCCAGCACGTTCCACTTTAATACCAAGTGGGCCTGTGGATGTGACCCCTGAACCAAAACATACTAACAGACGTAGACCCTAAAATACAATCTGGAAACGGAGTAATTTACTTATGAGAAACATGCATATAAAGTTAAATGGGGATCATAGCAAATATCTCACGAAAAGCCTTGGTATTGTGACATATGTATGGAAACAAACCATGTTTCTTTTTCAGTTCTGCCAAACCCGAATATCTACAACATCTTGGCAACCCATCCAGAATAATAATTGTGCCGAAATATATTTAACAATAGAATAATCAGGGTTTTAGTGTATTGACTGGTATTCCCACTTGTAACATGGTTATACTCAAAAAACATACCTACCAAGTTATTATCACTCCTATGCTTACACCTATACGTACCCACAATCTGGTGTAGCAGAACTCTCCTGCAAACTCTCCTGACGTTTTAGTGAATTTAGTGAATAGACTCCATTGACTATAAAAAGCTGTATTAAAGTACCTTGATAAAACTGGGCTGACATATTCACAAAACATACATACAGTCATATATGTGTTTGGAACCACAGAGGTCCTTTCCTGAGAGGTTCTGTTTAAAGAAGAGACCTCTGTGCTCATGAAAAAGCCTATCTGAAGCTATGCCTTGTTCTATGCATGGCCTACTACTACTAAGGTATCAAAAACTACTACAAACTTGTTCTTAAGCGGGACCGATGCACCATGATTTTCTTCTGTACAGACTCCTTTATCAGAGACTTTATCTTATGTGCTCATGGTGTGTAAACACATTAGATGTCTCTATGCCTAAAAGACATACATCCTGTGCGTGTATGTATATACTGAATTAATGAAATGCCCATATATGAGAATCTGCAGTATGTGGGTAGAGGGGGAAGAGCGCAAGCTATTTGACGCTACCACTCATCAGCTTCTGGCATACATCAACATTTCCAGACACATCCCAGATGCCAGGAAAAAGCATTTCTAGGTATGATTCATAATACAGTCCCTGTTCTGCATGCATAATTCTCCAGCTATCTACTGCTGGTGGGATATGTAGTGTGGCAATGAAATTATCATTTTACTTCACCAACTAATCACTTTACATACTTGTCTTAAGTCACTATATAAACCCATGGGGTATTTCTATATCCTTGTTTGTTATGTCCTTTATATCCTGTTTTAGTGTGTGTAGTTAGAGACAGGGGTGGGCTGGCCCAGGTGGCAGGCACTGGCCCTTTGTGAAATGTTGGCGTGTTAGCATGAGTGTGTATGTGTAAATGTTGGTGTGCTAGCATGGATGAGTATATGTAAGTGCCTCCCCTGGTTAGGGGTAAACCTTTACCAAGACTTGTAAAATCCTTTTTATATTTATAGTTAAACATATAAGTGCACAATTTAATGTGTTGCTGATGTCACCCAAGAATGCAATTACAGACAGGACTTTGCTACCTTTTCCATATGTATGTGTGTGTTATATTCCATCTTTGATATAAAGTACAAAAACATAGTTTATGAATCCTATAAAAAAAAACATAACCGTGTACATGGTATTATTTTCCCTGGTGGCCCAGCATTTCCTTATTCTTCAGACATGAATCACCAGCCTCATAATCACCATAGAACTGAAATAAATGTTGTGGTCTCAGCCTACTGCTTATTTAATCCCACCCGAAACTTTGAATAAAAATAGAAAATAATCTCCCGGTGAGTATTTGGCAACCAGGCTATAGAAAAAAAAATAGTTTTTCTATCCAACATGATCTGCTAATGTGACCAAGATGATACCTTGGATGAATATCTCTCCTATCAAACCACCTACAGTCTGAGCTCCTAAGCTGATTTCTGCTAATTCACTGGCAGAGGCAAAGCCCCACTCAAGTATGAACTCCACGTTAATAATATTCATTACTTTCGATATGAAGTGCAGCAGCACCTTCAAGATTTCCATGAGAAACTGAAATTGTTTCGTAATACATTACCCAAAAATCAAAGGGTTAACCATGCCCAGGCATACAGATACATTTCTTTTATTTTCACTGTGTACTTTACTAACTCCCGTCAGCTACACCCAACATGGGATTCTGCTTCTGAAGCTTTGTTTATCCTTCCAAATAATTAAGAGCTGCTGGAAGAATAACTGTTTACAATAGGACAGCTTGTGCAGATTAAGTTGGCCAGTGGTGGTTATACCACCCACACCTCTTCTTCCGCATTCGGAAAGTTTTATGGGCCGACCCTTTATACATAACTGCAAAAAAGAGAACCCCAGGCCACTGAGGAGATAACTTATGTAGAGCATTTGAAACTATTAAAGACATTATCTACTGCTATTCTGAAGCGGTCCCAAACGTGGTGACATTACTGCTGGCGTCCATCAGCAGCTTAGTGAAGTTCAACAGACAACAGTAAAAGATTCTCCACAGACTGCTAGAGATCTCCTCATCCCCCATCTCTGAATCACTACGAAAGCTTACAGATTTGGCTTTTTACTTTTCTTTCCTTTTTAATGAAATTATTATCTTCCTTTAGTGAATACATAGGAGGATAATTAAAAAGCAGCTAATATATATATATATATATATATATATATATATATACACACATACATACTGCTACCTACCCACCATTTTTGTACTCCATACAAGAATCCAAAAAAAAAAAAAAAAAAAAAACATAAACCAAGGTTTTATATTCCTTGGTTCGTGAAGGACAGCAGACATTCAATAAGAAATGCACATAATAGATATGCAATTGGATTAATTAAAGCCATTTTCCAATGTCTGCTTCTTATAAAAGATCCCATGGCGTGCACAAAATGCAATAAAATCTTGTACACAATCATTCATCCGGTTTACTGTCTACCGGATTAGGCCACCCTACGGCAGATGTGTCCGATAATATCTAATGTGTCTCTGTAGTTCCATAATAATTTTATTATTTTGGGTCCGTCCTAGAATAAGAAGACATTTTCAGATTTAACCCTGGTAAACAGGACATTGCTCCAAGCATTTTAGTATGAATAAAATGAAACCAATGGACAATTGTCATGCTATGAATTTCTACAAGCCATACTCCCGGTGGCCTGTGGCTTTAGCCTAATTAAGCAGCAGGGGGTTAGACCAATATTTAAACCTTTCCTGCTGGGGTGTTCCTGTGATATGCTAATGATGCCATAAACTTAGTAGTTGTGGAAACTGCTACCATCACCCCTGGAAAAATCTATCCCTTCAGGGGTTAAATTAGCAGGTAATTCAATCAGTAAGGGTTACTGCAAGATAACCTGCTAATGAGCACTTAGCCTTACCGGTTAATTATGGCCCAGATCAATACAAACTTAAGGAAATTATATTGGGGATGAAAAGTGTTATATTTTTAGGAACGGTAAAAATAAACTTGTATTGATCATAATGTATTATTATCCTGCATATTTCTGTACAAACTAGCCTGACTGAGTCATGTGGTTTAACATGGCTTAGAGTAGGCTTACATTTTGCACTTTTTTATGTTTTTTACTTTTTTTTATGTAATTCCCGAGATTACAGTAAACTCTTATTTTCCTCTCACATTTTAATCTTGCAGCTTTAGTAAAGGTTGAGGAGGAAGAGTTGGGAAAAATAACATCAAGACAGTTGTTCATGCCACCTTTTGCCACGTATATCAGTTTAGGTAAAACAGCCTGCCACTGCAATAAAATCTCCGAAGCACTTACACAAATGACAAAAGAAAAGTGCAAGTATAGCTAGCTAAAGCGACCTTTCATCAAGACTCGGAAGTGTGCTGGGCAGACAAGAAACACCCTCCTGTCCCATCTTTACACATAGAATTCAGGTTACGGTGTGACTTCTCTTACTTAATTTAACATATCACATTGTACGTACATTTATACATAAACAAACATGTGCATTTATATTGCATAGTATTATAGGGTTAAACGTGATAATCTAAGCAGAATCAAATGTGACTTGTGGATAATTATAAAGAAATTAAACCAAAAACATATATGGGTAACTCTGTACCACCTACAAAGTTATTAATTGAATACCTTTTTTGTGGGACACTGAACAATTGGAACTATTCAGAAACATTGTTTGAATAAATTAACCTTTCAAATCAGTGTATTGTAATCCAGAGGAATGACACTCACCTTTCGTGGTTTCACTTTATCATGGTAATCATACTGAAAAATCCCCTTGTAGCTCAATCCCAGCCACCAAGGGATTCCCTGCTTGTCCTGTTGGATGATAAAGAGGTGCTGAGAAAATACTTTGGTTATCAAATTCATGCACTTTCAAATCAACATTTAAACCTTCAGAAAACTTTCCTCTAGTATGCATTGCAGTTCAGTGTGTAAATTGAAGTTTATACCAGTGTGCCAACTGCTCATATTGTATAGAATTAATCACAAATGATGTCTGGGTTTTCAGATAAGGAATGACCAGACAAAATCATTTAATTGGTTGCTATCTGCTGACCAATTCTATTTCCATGAGTCAGAAGATCATTCTTTTTCTCATTGTGGGTAAGACTGGAAGTGGTTTTCATGGAATGAGGTTTGCCTGTTTCCTTAACCTCTCCAAGTATGCATTTACAAACACAAGGGAGCGGGTCACATTATATTACAAGTCAAGGCCATGCGGCAATAAGGCTACCTACTAATTTAAACATCTTAGGCGTCATTGTTAATATATTACGTGTACTACATGTAAAGCAATTCTGATGACTGCATATATAAGCACAGAAAGTCTGAGCATTTTTCTTTGTTCTGCATTTTCATAGGCAACCAAATATGTTTCTTTATGAGAAAATACAGAACTGTAAATTCTCTTAGATTGAAATGAAATGAAACAATTACATTTATCTTCACACATCCAGAATAACAGCAATGTATAGACAATAACCGACTCTTATGACATGGTTTAACTTTGAAACACAGTACCATTCTCACTCTCACTCATATGCACCAGTTAATTGCAGACTTTATCTCCAGCTGTGAATTTGGATTGAGTCCTTGTCTTGAATTGATGCATTATTTACTTCACTTAATGTTGGAAATGACTAATGTATGTCTCTTGTGAGGTCCTAGCTATTTCCTTATCAATAATTCAGAAACTTCCTTCTCTTTAGCCTTGTGATGGCAGTTTTACTCAAGGGCCAAGGGATTAGAAGAATACGAAGAGGTTACAACATCGCCTCCAACACACCACATGACTTCAGAGAAGCCCACAAACATCTGTTGTAAACTAAGCAAGAATCATCAAAAGATGGGCAGTAATGTCATCTTGATATATATTCTAATTAATTTAGAACATTTTTTTACATTTATTTTTAGTGTTCTAACTAATTTAGAACTCTTACTTTCTGAACTATTGTTTTAAAATAATTACCTAAAAAAGTGAAGCCACCATCAGCTTGCCATGTTGCCCCTGACCGGTAGCTTGTACTATAAATTCAGTAGACTGTGGCAAAACACACTTACACAGAAATGGCACTTTACAGACACATACTCAAAATGGTGAATTTTGTGCCTCGTACATTATTAACATGCATTTCCCATGGCGTTTCGGCTTCACTTGCTAAGCTATGCCTAATGAAGACCTCTGTATCTTAACAGCTTGCATTTATCATTGTCAGAAGGTATCCAGTTACTCCACTTTGTGATTTCTTTATTAAAAAAGTACCTTGACTCCTGTCTGTTCTGCTGGCTAACACCGTACCATCCTTTCTCTCTGTTAGTAATTCTAAATAAATATATTATCTTTCATTTATATAGCGCCAACAATTTACACATCTCTTCTTACAATACACACAATAGGTAAAGAGGGCACTGTTCACAATATATATATATGAGACACTATTTTTATAGGTCCTACTGACCTAATGCCAACATAAATCTTACCTTAACTGCATAGTAGTGGACTCCATACGTGGGAAGGGACTCTACAACACTCATGTAACTGAAAGAGAAATATAGAGAACAGCGTTTAAACTCTGATGGCAACCCCGAGATAAAATAACTGTTAAAGTACAGTATATAAACGTGCATAATGTAATTCTTGGTGCATGGATTAGCCAGTGCACCGGTTATGCGGAAAGTATCATTTATAGTGGACAATAGAGTATTTTGGTGGAAGGAACATTTGGAAACTTACTTTACAATAGCTTGTCCTCTTGTTTGGCCACTCAGTTTCTTGTAATGCTCAATAACTCTGTCCTCACTAAAAAAAACAAAAAACAGAGAGGACAATCAGAGGAAGTATACAGATTTGGAACATCCATGTTAATAAATACGAATGTAACCTAATTAACTGGAAGAATGCATCTGGGGCTGCTTTTGTGTGCGAAACGCGTCCCCTTGTAGTCATCTGGTGTCAGCTCGCGCTATATCGTATGTAAGTGTAGTTAATTTGTCAATTGCATTACATTAAAACATATCCCCTAAATTCTGCACATTTCTATTCACTTCATAGTAATACATATGTGCAGACAGTTATATTATAAGAAACTGCAGAGTTGCAATAAAATTAAGAGAATAAAAGGGATATATTATTTGTATGATGCTGTTACATAGGAACGGGTAATGATAGTATGACAGGGTCTGAGTTAAAATGAGGTATTTGTGAAACATGATGAGAGTGTGCTTTTGTATAATCAACTAAACCACACTGAATTTCACTGGGGACAAACAGAAACAGTCCCATAAACATTAACCATATCACCAAAGTGACAGTTCCAATCACTGATACAGTACACCAACAGACCTAGTATTACTTAATCAGTTACTTAGCCACTAAGCTGTTCAATGTCAAACATTCCAAGAGTAAGAGTAAAGAATACAAGTGAATCCCATGAGTTCCAATCAAGGATTACTCTTCTAATCACAGTGGCATTTGTGAAAGACTTGTGATTCCCCCTCTGACTCGCTTCTTACACATCTCAAGGGGCTTGAGATGTGTAAGACAGCACAACGATGCTCCTATTAAGTAAAGGAGATCACGAGAGGAAGAATAAATGCTTGGACAGAGATCCGCCATTTATAAAGCCAATGAAAATCGCGTACTGTCACCTCAGCTGTTCTTCTCTTAACTGCCGTCCGGTTAACAGTTACTGGCAGCTGCGAAAACTCCTTGTCTAGCAGCGGACCACCTGCCAATACCAAGGCCACAAGAAGACGATACACTGGCGCCCCACAGCTATTCACAAACAGCCCGTTATCGTATAATGTTATAGCCTGTCTTAAATGGAAAGTCCCTGTATACTAATGCACACATCTCCCATATAAACTCCAATATATATATATATATATGTATATATATGTATATATATATATATATCAGAGCAGGGCTGGCTTACGCCTAACTCAAGGCAAAAGCAGTTTTGGGAGATTTGCATTGTAATAGGACATTTTGCTGTAATGTTACATTACAGCAGTTATGTTATATTGAACCAGCCAAGACAGAACAGGTGTCTTTACCTGCCGTCGGATACATACGAGTAGTGTATCTATCATGATTTAATAAAATTACCAGTAGGCCAGGGATGGGTGCTCCTTCAGGGCCTGCGTTGGAAGGGCTGGCAGCTTCTTTAAATCTCCTCTTGTAAGCTCATCACTAAAGGGAAAGAAATCAAACAGAGGATCAGAATACAAAACAAGGCTGCGTGCTTGACCTGCACAGCTGGCTCAGCGACACGGCATTACATATGTTACTTTCATGTCATTTCTCCACCATCAACCAAAAGGAGACAGGGGTTAATGAAACCCGAGAATACGTTAAGAATCGAGCATCTTTTAAAAGGGATTTAAAAGCCAACTTGTGCTAAGCAACAAAATGTGCCAAGCATTCATTAGGTTCCCATTACATCTTTGTCGCTGAAGAGAGAAGATGAAAAGCTTGTCCGTGTAATCTGTTCTTAGCTCACACTGATATTGTGATGCATTTCTTAGAATATAGATACAATATAAACAAACAAGCTGATATGTCAGCATGAAACGTACATACAACGAAACTAATGTATTATTGTGTTCTATAGGCAACCTCTAGCAGCAAATCTCACCATGCATTTACCTTGGATGATAGCGCCCCAATTAAACAAAATGGCTTTTATTTTAACAATATTTTATCCATAATGAACAGCAAATGCAGCGCGGGCACCTCAACCACACTGTAGTCAACTAAATTGCACGCCATGGCCAATGACAACATCTGATGAGACACAATTGTTTGACTTTTCATTTTGGCAAAAATGTGCCCATTTCTTCATATCTAATCAACCGATATATATTCATACTGACAAGATACATAACAACATGATTAAGGAAGCAATGAAAGAAGCAGAGCGGACGTGAGGTTAATTATATTATGGCGTACATGGGGGGAATTGAGGGATAATTATTTAGGAGATACGGGGAGTAACGTATAATGATGGTAACAAATGGAATCAATATAAAAAATGTGAGTAGGGATCGCTCATTGGCAACAGGGGGTAGGATTTGCAAGGTAATGAGAAAGTTACACCAGAAGCAAATAGGGACATAAATAAAGAGTATTAACAGGGGTGCAATCAGATACATTCCGATCTGTTCTGTCATTTCTCATTTATGCTTCATTTTGCTTTTAAATCTAACACTTTAAGAGAAAGAGAATTTCCATTGTCTGGGAGTTCCTAACAGAGGTGCGTGTGTTTAGAGGCTCCTGTTGCAGTAGAAGGATTAACCTTTGGACATTTTAGCATGCTGCCATTCATATGGCCAAAATGAAAAGTAAGAGCTGTGAATGAGCTTTGTAGCCCGGTTAAAACTGCTGAGTAAGTAAAAGGGAGCCAGGAAAAACACTACAACTATGATAATGAAGCATACTAAACCAGATATTTAACAGCATGTTTCTTTCCCCTCTCATTCAACAAATTATGAATTTACACGGGTGTAAAAAATAATCCAGTAGTTGTATGTTATTATTATTTATTAATTCATATAGCACCATCATATTCTGCAGAGCTGTACAATGCGTAAGTAGTATGCAACATAACATGTGAGGCGAGGAGAGCCCTCCTCAAAATTTTTATTATTATTATCTTGTATTTATTAAGCACCAACAAATTATGAAGTGCTGTACAATTTAAATGGGGCAATTAACACGTACATAACAAATATACATTAATACATACAGATACAGCAGGAGTCGAGAAGCCTGCCTGTAAGCTTGCCATCTAGGCTTATGGTAGTTTGATACAAAGTTCCTGGCAGGGATGGTGGGCTTTTGAGGGCCCTGTTGAGGAGTTTACAATCTAAACTCTAAGCTTACAAAGTAGAAGATGAATGTGCATATATTATCCTGCACATTGGCATGATTTCTACTTCTAAACACAAACAAAGAGTAAACCAGTAAGTATGAGAAAAAGCAGAAGACAATGGCCACCTTTGTGCTGTGCTATTGTTTCCCTTTCTGCAGCTTAAAGAAGCCATGCCTCTCTCTTTTGTTTCCTCTATAAAGCAGTCGTGTTATGAGACAGCTGATATTAAAGGATAATACTTCAGTTATTCTTCTGCTTTCCATTCACATAATAAAAACATGAAATGCACGGACTCCAAAGAGTTATTGTTGGTACTGTGTCAATGGAAGAAGAAGAAGAAAAAAAAAAAAAAAAGGTTTCTTTCATCATTGCTGGGAAACTGATTTGTTTTGAAGGGTTTCATAATTATTATGGATTACTGTAAACAGCTACACTACTTAGGATGTAGGATTAGGGTATTTTTTTTACTTCCAGTGTTAATGGTTTTGTTTTTTTATTATTATTATTTTATTAATACCAATATCCATTTGCTAAGCAGTCTTCTGCACATCTAGCCCATGTTCCCCAGTGCCAACAAACAAGCAGCCAGTACAGATGCAAGGTGATACCTGACACAGGCCAAAGATGTTTTGACAGGGACACACACACTCAAATTGAATTTTAGCATTTAAATGTCCATCCATTAGAGAGCATTAGTGGATTTAATTTACAACGTGAATTATAATTAAATCTTAAATGCAACAAGATTACATAGCTTCGATAGACTCTTTAGTATCACAAAGTTCCCCACTGGGAAGCCTTATTTTCTTTGTAAAGCTACTACACAGTTGGCCTGGAGTGTGCATGGATACATGAATATGGTGACTTGGCTGTGAAAGGCTGGCATGTTAGCATAAAGTTAGCCCCTCACACATCATAGAATAGCCATTTAATCTCCCAGGAAGTATTCGGAACTATCAAAGTCCCAGCCAACTCTTTTGTCCCGTCACCTTGGATTTCAGGCAAGTTTGTACACCACCAAGATGTACAGAATATACAAAATCCAAATATTGGTTATTTTGTTCTTTGCAGTAAGGCTCAATTTAGAACGAGTTTTGTATATTGGTATAGGATGGTGCAGTATCAAAATGCAGGGGGATTTGCTGCTTGGTCTGTGTGCTCCTTGGAAACCATGGAGTTGTGTATTGTTTCTGCTTATAAATCTACCAGATAATTTCATATGCAGATAACATTTTGATCTGTTTTCCCACACCGCTGGCTTCACAGACTATTGTATTTTATTTGGTGTTTGGGGCTAACAAAGAAATTTTATAGACTGTGACTCCAGCTGAAGACAAATCGTTTGGCTAGCAAACCGTACTACAACATAGAATAAACACATTCAGTATAGAAACGTATATAGTTTTCAAAAGGTTTAACACAATGCAACGGTTTCTTGGCACGCATTATGTGACATAACATTACCACCATGAACACGTTCAAACACCTAAATTGCTGAGACTACAGAAAGTCAGACGTTTATGAATCTGTTATACTAACAAAGTACAGGATGGAAGCTTCTTTTAAAGGAGGAGAAATATTAGAACAAGGCATCAGAATGTAAAACTTGAGGCGCAGAGGTTTAGATGCAATGTAAGGAAGCTTTACTTTACTGAGAGTGTGGTAGGTAAATGGAACAGCCTCCCATGAGAAGTGGTGCATGCTAATACCATGAGGGTATTTAAAATGCATGGGGGTAGGCATAAAGCTATCCGGAATCTAAGAGAACACCAAGAACTGATTGCCGTCTGAATCTTTCCATCAGGAAACTGATCTTATCTGCCATCAAATTCTATGCTTCTATTAGTGAGGACGCATCATTTTTTGTTTGGTATCTTTCCACTATTTTTTAGGATATAACACAACAAATCCTCCAGCAAACGTCACAGTTGTGGTTGCTGCCACAGAAGCGTGTTTGTGCTTTGCGCATGGATAAAATGTGGAATCAAGTGTCTTGTAACACCTTGCAGAAAGCGATGAGTTTCTCCGTATTCAGGCTGGAACATGCAATTTAAACAAGTTATTGTACTCGGTAATCCTCCCTCCACCTATGCGTGAGAATCCAGAGCACTTTGAGTTTATTAATACACAGAAATGTAAAGAAAACACCTGCCAACCTAAACACGCTCATGTGGTGAATTTCCAGTGAATTATTGTTAATTCCAGTGAATGAGATGCAATGAAGTATTGGTTCTTGGTCATGGCATCTTCCTGGCTGTTGAGTTGTATGTGCTCTTACCTGTCCATTAGTGGCTACAACCATTATCTCCCCCAAAATGTGTTGCAATAAGCAGCATCATTTTACTTATCCCCAATTTACTAAATCCCATCCTAATCCAAAATCAAGTAAATCGCACCCCAATAAAAAATGAGATTTTGGTATATATTTAACTCATGTGCTAATGAGGAAGAATGAATTAAGACTGTATTAAATTGCTTGTTTGTGGACATTTCCAAACTGGCCTAAGAATATCACATCATTGTGGTTAGCAGAGCAGCTGCTGTGCTGTACCATGCCAGCTGCTGCAAACATTCAATTCCCATTTTTGAGTTTCCAGCTGCTGCTCCCTTCTTAAAAATTAACCCATTTCTTGCAGAAATGAATATTAAAATTACAGCTGCAAAACAAGTAACCATTTGTTATAATAACCATTATTACATACATCTAGATCCACTCTCCAATATGGATATCCCAACCACCCCACCCCCAAAAGCCACAACAACAAGCTGGGGTTTTATGTTTTCCGTAACATACTTGACATTATGCTTCAAGTGTACGCATGGTGTTGGCGCATGTGAAAGTATGGTGTTAGCGCACGAGTGTGAGCGCATGGTGTTAGTGTATGGTGTCAAGGGTGAGATTGGGAGAGAAGGAGCGGGAGACAGAGTTTGTTTAGGTATGTACATAGTTTCAGAGTGAGTGGAGTTAGAGCAGGTTTGCGTGTTAGTATGTGCGTTAGTTATGTAGGGGCACCAAAGAAATAATGCACCCAGACACCACAAACGGTAGGCTCTACACGTTAGCAACAAATAAAAATGTAAAACAAAACAGATAAAAATAGTCAGACAAAAAGCATATTGCTTTAATGAGTGTGGGATTTTTAGGTGCAGTATAGCCCTGTAACAATATAACTGTTGAATATTTTGTATGCCTTAAATCAAGTTGGTAGATTCAGAAATAAAAGTGTCAGATGTGAAATAAAAGCAAGTTCCCATGAACAAGGTAAACGGTAAGGTATTTCACGATTGTATATCACAAACAATCAATGGACCACGACAACCTCACTTTAGGATGGAGGTTTCATTTTTGCTTCTAACACAAACATACCTTGTTTAAATAAAAAGCGATCCCCGCACTTAAGAGCCCAGGCCTAGGGCTAACCTTTGCTATGTCAACAACTTTCTGGAAGAGCTCATGTTTCAGCTCCTTACCTATGACATTAGTGTATTTAGAGAAATCCTTGCATTTTCTTTCTGGACTCACATGCTGCTTGTGATGGTTGTATTGTCGGAAAGAGAAACCTTTACAAAAAGTTATAATGATGCATAACTACTATTATTTATGTATCGTATAGCTTTATCACATTCTGCTGAGCTATATAGTGCGTAAACAGGACATAACCTAACAATTTCAGGTAAAGAAACAAAAGGTAATATAATATATATATGTTACTCCCCTATGTATTTAGAGGTACATATCACCCTACTGTATTGTTCCTGCCTTAGACAGTCTCAATATCTATATTCACACACACATATATACATAGATGAGCAACAAATGTATTTGGATAAAAGGTCTTATACTGCGTATGTTATGGTTGTGTGTTATTTGTCTCTGGAAGGATTAGTCTGTCATCTATTTTATTTTATTATACCACATTTCACAGAGCAGAGCAATTCATCCAACAAATAAAGGTATCTATTTCCACTGCTTATTAAACACACTTGTAGCTTTCCTTAAAAGGCTTCTTGTGCGCCTGCTTATGGGAAACATCAAAAAATCCCCCCCGACCCCATATGGCAGGAGATGTAACGGAAAGATTAAAGCCATATTAAGTTCCCTGGCCTGTTATGCTGGATTTTCTTTAACCTCTTCCCCACCAGATGGAATGTTTGACGGTAAACATTGAAGAAAGGCAGGACAACTGGTTTAGTGCCAGAGAAGCGTGCAACACATTGCTGGCACCGCGCAACCTTACAGCACTGGTAACAAGAAAGTAGCAGGTTGACCTATATCTTTAACTGTATATTGTACTAAATGCTGTCACTGTGTTACACCAGCATTAATGAGTCGGTGTTCTCCCCTATATGATGTATTTATTATTTATTTGTCCAGGGTCCACCATAACATTACAAATCACATGTAAGTTGCCAGGGGTATATTTTAGCTTTTGTACTCTGCAAGCAACTGTTGGATGAGGAGAACCGCATTCATAGATCACAGGAGGCAACGACAATACATCTAGGAAATCATGTGCTTTCTTGCATAAAAAGGTCTTCTAGTGAGGCGTACAGGCTTCTGTGTTCTGCGCTGTCACAATGCATGGTCACCGGACGTACTTAGAAGCAGATATTCAATTAAAGGGCTCCATCATGCTCTACTATACAGCTGGTGCAGCATTTTGCCATTAGGGACATCTTATTCATACAAACATTTAATGCATACTGTACGCAGAAGGACCTTGATCTTCAAAGAACACAGGAAGAATTTACATTTTCAAAGTGACTTAAACCCCCTCTAGTGCATGGAAACCACAAACCAAATGTAACCAAAATGTAACAAACATGTTTCAGAATGTTAAACTAGCAATCTCTCCAAGAATACAATATAATTAACCCAAACGGCGGACACCTTGGGAAGATGCTCGCTTTAAGTTGGTATGCGTTGTATTATGGACTTTCAGGAAGAACAGCCTAGTGTTTGCATCCAATATCCTGACATTTGGTACATGTTTGAAACATCTGTTTGCTGTCACATCATGCATACACTCAGCCTGAGTTAAATACTGAGTATTTATCATGTCTTATTTGATCTGAAACTTAATAAAAAAAGAAACATTTTGGAGTATTTCAACATTAGTTATCACCCATGTTCCACAGTGCTACTCAATACCATTGATAGAATTAATATTAATGGAAAAATAACTCTATATATGATTTTAAATGCCGATATTTATAATTATGTTGTTTCATTTTTGGGAAGCATCAGTGTGATGAAACATGGTACTTATGGACTTAAGGTCTCCATCTGTTCTTGCTTGTACTGGGTATATTTTATGATGTTGCCAAGAACTCTATACTAAACCACTACATTTCCTTCTGCTATCACACAATGGTTGGTAATGACATCATTTCTACTATAGTTACAGACACAAAAGGAAACACATACCCTAGAAAATACATAAATAATAACATAAAAATCTGTTTTGATTCATCACCATTCAAGTAACAATGTATGCTATATTTCCTATACTTAAGACCAAATACCATAGGCAAAACAAATATATATAAAGATATATCTTAAGGAGTAATCCAAAAACTCTGTACTGGTATGTACATTAATACTTTGTTTGTATATAGTGCATAGAAGACATTTTTGCTATGGCATTAAGTCTTACGTCTTTAGGAGTGCAGCAAACATCGTCACTTGTATTTTGCCTTGGTGATTTGCAAACACGGTATCTTTTTGATTTTTTTCTTTGGGTTTTTTCTAACTGTACGTGCCCACTGATATAGTTTTCATTATTTTCTATACCTACATGAAGGTATAACTTTTCAAAATCACTGTGAATGTGGTTTATCTGCATTCTTAAGACCTGATTGAGCAGAACATCAGATTGTTCCTGGAAACCTCTATTATTGACATTCAGTCACTTGCAGCACCTTGGGCTGTATTTTTATTTAGCTAGAAAAGCTAAAGGAGGAAAACCCATTGGCTACATGGATACATGTGTAGTCTATGTTGTAACCCGCAAAATCTTCCCCTTTGGTTGGAAGATTAAAAGCCTGGCAGAAACATACTTGCACAAGTCCTTGGCTAGATCACCAATACTCAAACTCGCTTGGTTCTGTAACACCAACTAGCATAACTTCCATAATGTGTTTACTGCAATCTATATCAATATATATATATGTTACATTTTGTTTTAAAGACAAAGGCTTAACCTGTCCTTGACAGTCCCATTGAGGCAACCATTAATCAGGGCCTAGGATGATTATGGCTTTAAGAACTGCACTAGATGACTAGAGTAACACCACCTGAGGGATTCACAAATGAAATAAGATACAACAAAGAAAAGGAGAGGGGGACCCAAGGGCAAATCCCTAATGAATAAACAGGGAATTTGTCATTTCTGAGTAGAGGAAATGGGAGCTAGAATTGAATGTATTCAGATTACCGCCAGCTGCCGAACTCTCAGCCCTTCATATGCCAAACCTGCCAATGGCTATACAGCCAATGTAAGAAAATACATGATATTATGAAATCCACAGAATCAACAAATATACCATTGCTGGAAAAAAGCACAACTGCTTGTTGTGGGAAACCAATCTAATGATAATAATATATTGTACATATTCATAACATATTGCAATGTTTATGATCAGGCTACAAGCGCACAGTGTAACTGTCCCCAACGTATTGTGGATTATAAGGATTACAGAGACGATTCTGGCTATGTTACCTATAATTTACTTCATACACACTACTATTTAAAGGTTTGGGGTCACTTAGAAATGGCCTTGTCTTTGAAAGAAAGGCACATTTTGTCCATTAAAATAACATGAAATGGATGAGAATACAGCATAGGCGTTCATGATTTTTCATGGAATATCATTGATATACAGAGTTTCAGTTTAAAAGGCTATGTTATCCCAGCTGTCAAGCAGATTTGGGTCTGAAAGGCTTTGAGAGTTTTAGGGTAGTGTAATTAACATGTAGTCAAAGAATTGGCAGTTGCCATCCTGAAAACCTGGGGAGTATGTGGCCCTCGCTATAGTGTATACACAGGCCTTTTACCTCCTGTTGACTATGATACCCGCTATCCTTGGCATGCCTTAAGGGTCACAAGCTTCTTAATGAGTGAGCTAGTGTCTGATCAGTTTGTATTGATGATTCAATTACAAAATGCTGTTATAAAGATTTTATCTATGAACATTTTACATGTTTTGCTATTTTCATCTTTACATAGATAAGCAGGTACCAACTGGCATTTAACTATAGAAAACCCATCAACCATAGATCCTGTTTTGATATACACAAGACTTGCGGTAATAACTCGTGTTTAGATGTAGCTTTATGGGTGTTTAAAACCATTTCAGCAGAAGGCCCGAGAGATTCTGCTTGATTGACAGCATCTGCTTTTGTGTTTTGACAATTCAAGGATGTATCATTTGAGAGTTGACAAAAGTAATCAATTAAACTGTCAGTGAAAGAAAGTGAATACACTGAAGCCTGCGTTTGCTAAGCAGTGCTATGTTTCAGACATTCAGCTGATGGACAACACAAGAAGCCCATCTGTACCATAAAATAATTCTTTGTCCAGAATGGATTGGTTTTGCTTGGTTTCTGCTTCTCACACTGTCCCTTTATCATATGATATCAGCTACAAATGTTTTATAAACCACCTGAATGATCACAGTTCCTGTGGAAATGGTGCTATAGGTTGCGCACTTGGATGTCAAGAGAGTAGAAACGCAGTTGGTTAGTGTGCTGTATTATGTCTTGGCTAATGAATCCACCCCCAAGAACAAGATGTCTCTGCCTCCCCGACCCTTCCATAACAAAAACATTTAGAAAGGAATATATATATAAGGAACTATGGAAATATGCGCCTCAAAGGAAATAATCAGTTATTTATAAAATAAAGATGGACATTGAAGGCTTACCTTGAAAAATCTCCCTTTGCCTCCTAGAACAAAAAATAAAGATCATCACAAATCACAATATTTGGTTAGTATGCATTGATAATCTATGTCTACTAGAAGGTTCTACTCTTGCTTTATACTGCGTAACATTTACCACTGTTTATAAGGATGGGATTTATGACTCTTATCATCCTTAACAAGCTTTAGGAAGGCAAAATGATTGCCTGTACATACCCTCAAGACCTATAGAGAGAGCTAAACCATGGCTCGCTAATAGTCACAACTCTCCTTATCACGGAAGTAAAACCTCAATATGAGGTCAGATTGCCCAGTTGACTACAAAGTCACTGCTAAATTCCGACACGTATCAGACTGTGCATTCTCTATGAAAAGTCCAGTGGCAGAGCTTAGTAGTTCTACTTGCCAGAACCTTTCAAAAGTTCAGTGCTATGTCTATGGAATTCAGCAATGTACAGCTAGGTTTATTGCTGGGTTTGCTTTACAACAAATGCAGAGTTCATCGGGTTTATGCTGTCAAGCTGTAGTATGTTCCAGCTACTGATCGGGCAACAGAGGGAGATGCCAAGGTGAGGGATGGCAGCTTTCAGACCAAGGAGCAACCCTAGCCAAGTGCCCTAAACATTACACAGGCCAAACCCCAATTGGCACACAGTGTGCCCAGGGCTCCGTCTCAAGCCTGGGGGATTCTAGTTTGTACCTCATTCACTCCATCTTTTACTTTGAGCACTTCTATTTTTGAACCACAGACACACAAAAAGAATAGAAGTGCATCAGGTACAATCATTACATCCTGCTTATTGTATGACCTGGACCTTTAACAATGGGTGTTGCAGGACCAAACATACTGCCTTTCGACCTCTACACTCATTCTGATATCACTAAGTGGCAAGCTCCGTGCACTGCGGTGTTTTGTTCGATAACTTGATTTACTAGTTTTATTCCCGCTATCTCCAGACACAATTTCCTTTGTTTTCTTGTGGTAGCACCGTAGCTATGTGAATGTATTTCTTTTGGCAAGCAGTAAAGCCAGTGCCATTTTTTTTAAAACAAAGCAATTGTTTGTTGCCTACCTTGTGGCTTCTGAAGAAATGAAAATATTTGAGTCTCCAATGGTAAAAGAATTAGCGTTACCCTTTCTAACATTAAAAAAACAGGTAGATGCTCTTGGAACAAACATTTTATGTGACATGTTCTCCAGAGGTGGATTATCCTCCGGGATAAAGCCGTGGGGAAATTCGCTATTGATGGACACTTCTCTGTATTGAAAATGTCAACTTCAACAACATCATTTTCAAGACTTGTGCTTCCAGAAAAAGCCACTGTGTCAATGGAAAGATATTTTCTGCTTTTGTATTGGGGACTGTCATGCAGGGAACACATGGTGGAAACGATTCCTAAAACGTGGACTCAAGGGTGGTAGCTTATTGGTAGGTCTCTATTTATCATAGATCATAGAATGCCTTCTAATTATTTCCAGTTAAAAATAACCCACAATATTTCTACCTAAACATGAACTGTACGACATGGTAAAATGGCCAAACCAAGTTGTTTAATGATCTGCGTGTAGTATGTCAGGAAGCAATGTGGATGATCTGCTCTAAACAATCACTAAATATATAATAACAGCTTACATTGGGGGACAATTAACTTTCTGTGCATTTGTAGAAAAAGCATGGTACACTTATGGTAGATGCCCAGCACAGAATCTCTGTAATGTTCAGCCCAAGAAAATAAACACTATACATTACTATTACTGTTAACCAAAGAAATCTGATAATCTTCAACCAAAATAGTAATAATAAGCAACATGAACCCAGGGGCAAAAGGTTCAAGGCCTAGCACAATTGGTGTTCTCTGAAACCCTCGCAGCTCTAATGGTTTGTCTATAGAACACGCCATGAACACGGCATTTTCATACACACAGAGTAGGAGGTTGTGCAGCTCACAAAGATGTCCTGCCAAGGGAATTCTCTGACACAGGGAAACTTTCCCATGGCCGGGGGGTTTTTGCTTAAAGACCCACTACATTTCTTTGGGCTGTTGCATCGTAAGGTTGTTTCAAAGTGGCCCAGTCCACTAATTACGCAGCTGAGTACAGCGGTCCATTTTTAATTCCTCTTATCTTCCCAATGTTTACAATTAGGGGCACAGGAGGCCACCACCTCAAAGCTGCCTTTCATTTAATGATGCAGAAAATGAATGCATATCTCAACACTAGTCAACCCTACTTTAAATTCCCGTTAACTGAAGTTTCTGCGTGGAGACAAAACTGTTGCTAGGCACATCATTCTTGCTCTGTTTGTCTCTTTATATTCAATTCCTATCATAATCCGCCGGCCTTTCTTTAGGCTCCCTATTGGTACAAATGTCACCTAGCAACACGCTAAGGAGATGGCTTACATTATCCTGCAAGGGCATATTCACCATCCTCTTCATAATAATTAAAAGGCATTTGAAATAGGCTTCTTTCATAGTAAGGGGTTAACGCCAAAAATCCCATCTCCCACAGGATGAAAAATCCTCTGAAAATCACAGTGTTTGATGTTTCCTCTTAGCTCCCACGGAGAAGATTGACACATATATTAGACTTTTAATAATATCTTGGTATTGGCTAGAACAAAACATTGCATGAACTGTGAAAAAAAAACCTTACAAAAAATGGGGTATGTGTATATCCCAGTAATTACGGTCAGATTAGAAGAGAATAATTCTATAGGCTTAGGGTATTAAAAACATGAAGGAATCCACACGTGATTGCCAGCAGTACCATGGGCTATAGGTTTGGCAGTCGTGTATTTCACAACCTCGACCAAGTGGAGACCTTAGTTCCCATGATATCGACAAGCGTAAGCATTATCCATTGCCTTGACTAAGGATGGAAGTCATCTTACCTGCAGGATATACGCAGCTAATTCAAAGACTGCATCGCTGTCAACATCTATCAATTCCTGGAAAGGAAAGCAAAAAAATGTGAAATATCTGTATTAGCAAGATGGAGTTTAATGACTCAACCAGAGCTCCTCTGGCACTAAAAAGCACTGTGCCCCCTTTTTGCACCATTGAAAAACAATCGTCTATCGTCCACTCTACAAGCATTGCCGCTGGACGCCATACGGACTTAAGCAAAATGACATGCCGGGTAGCTTAATTGTTACACACTATCCTCATAAATATACAGCTTGAGCAAGGCTCTTCCCTGGTTAAAATACCCGCTTGAATAACCGTTTTTTTTTTTTCCTATTATAGCATTTTTCCACAGGTAACATACATTCCTCTGGTAGGTAGTCCCACACTAATCTCACAGAAGAGGACTAGCATTAAACATCACTGTGAGCCACAGCCAGCCGGTGACCTCAGTGTAAATCCAAACAGCGAGACTTTCCGAGTCCAGCCGGCAGGACGTAGCTTTCCCATGGACAGCCTGCAGGCAGCCGTTCAATGACATACAATTATTCCCCTCCTATAAACCTCACCCCCCCTTCTTCAGTCATGGAGGCTGCTTCCCAAAGAAATACAATGGGAGCACTGTTCTTTCAAGTTTCGGATTTAATTAGCAGCTTCCAGAAGTAGTACAAACCTCTTATTTAAAGATCCCATGCTGCTGGTCACCTCAAACATTACTCTAGCACTCTGCCCAGTAATCAAAAGTTGCCAGAATAGACATTAATATGCATTCACAAAATAGTCCAAATTAATACGATATTATAAAAATCTTCTTAAAAGTCTACAGCCTCTACAATTTTTTAATCACCTAAACAACCTCAACTAGGAATGCAATCCCACTGGCCCCAACAATGAAATAAAATGGCTACATTTTTTTATAGGAACACATTCTTCCTAAACTATAGGGCTGTTGGTCTGTATAGATGAACATAAGCTCATCATACAAGAACTGGCTAAGTGGTAGTTACTGTAACTTTTAATAGCGATCGGGTAACGCCAAAAATACATTGATCGCTCTAAAATAACCAGGAGCACTAAAATAACCTTTGATTTCCATGACAATGCAAGCTCCTGTATATTTTTTATCGGGACCCAATCTCTCAAGATGTTCCTTAAAATAATAGGGGAACAAAAGAGGGAAATGCTAAGTTTGCTGCTTTAACCCTTTACACACACACCATACAGAACACAGCTTCATAGACTAAATGTATTATTTTCCCCAGTGCTAAAATATACCCAAACATGTATGTGACCTTTACTATAGTATTACGAATATTTAAAAAATTTAGGATATTGACAATTTTGATGCAGGAAGCTGCTTATCTTTAAAAGCAACAGTTTGTTCCAAGACAATGGTGGTTAGTCAACAGGAATGTCATTTTCAATAGACCGTGGGCCGCTCTAGACTTCTTCTTGGCAATGCTTTTAAGTGTTTGTGACCTTGCCCTGTTTGTATTAAAACGTACACCCATACTCTCCTAGGAGCAGGCGGGTCTCAATACACTCCCATCAGAAGTAGCAGGGACGAGATCGACACACATTAATTAGCTTCCGTTAACTCTGTATGCCTCAGCAACAAAAAAATGGAGACAGATGCCAAATTTTAACTAAACCAAGCTCCAAGTCCTCGTTAACAAACCAAGTAAATAAACTAAATAGCAGACTGCTATTCTTCTGCATGTCTGTGCTGCAAAACAGTGTCTGGGAGAATAAAGGATACATTAAGAGAGTTCTTATAAGTGTCAAGAAGGTTCATGGTTTGCATGAAATTACTAAAACAATGAGGTTTCCAGCTAGTAGTGGCTTTCTAGAAAATACGTTGCCAGATCCCCCAGCCTGAGCTTGCATTGTGGCAACTCCACACCTATGAGGTCAGACACAGTGTGCATGGTAAGAACATGATGTCCTGCAGTTGTTACCCCTGCCATCCCTTCCCTAAAAACAACCAGGTTATTAGCCTGGTGACACCCTGCTGAGCCAGAGACATGGCACAGGCTAGAAAGCTCTGTTCTAATGCACCCTCCAATGACTTGTGAACAGGGGCAGCATCATAATTTGCTAGACAAGAGCTTTCCAAGGGAGTTGTGTTATTCTGCTAAGACTAACTGCGCACATTTCCATTTGGTCTTTCTTTTAGATGTTTTTTTCAATCAGATGTTTTTTTCAATTTTGTGAGTGATTGTTGGATTATTACGTTTCCTGCCTAAGAATTAAAGTCTTTAAGTTGTTTCTTGGAGACTTAATACAACATAATTATTGTAATTATTATAATTTTAATAATGGTTCCTCCAATATATTACTCGAATAACAATTACTTCAAAACAGATTCATTTCAATGACCATACGACTATTGTTTTTTCTTTCATTTATTTCTGCTTTGTGACCATTTAAAAAGATTTAAACAAAAAAAAAAACAGATTAATGTATTGAAGGGTTAAAGACTGTGCCTGTTAATAATGTCTTTGTGCATCTAACCTAGTAAGAGAATACTTCCATTATTATACTACTCCTCTAGTAAAAATGCTGCATCATTTGGACAGCAACCATTCATGCCAAACCGGATTCTAGCTGATCTAACCTACAAATGAATGCTGCCCTCTAGTGGAGAATGCTTTACATTACACGGTTTCCTTACGACTGAATACAGAATGGGGAAAAAACTCACAATACCTTCACCTCTATATTGCACATTGTTTCACTAATTTTCCCACATAGGTGCAGAATGGGTTAATAATAATAATGCACTGCAAGGTTTTATAAAAACAGCTAACAAGCAAAAACTATTGATTACCTTGTATATACAAGACTTGGCGTTTAGGAAGAACAACTCAATGGTGGCATTGTCCTTGAGATACGATATACTTTCTATGTAAAATCTGAAAAACAAAAGAAAGGCAAGATATAATACACATATTAAGTACTTTATGTTGTATTAACATTTAAAGCGAGACTCCTTAAGTCTTGTAAAATTGACTGATTATTGTTACAGTATTCTTTACAAGTAGCTAGTCTTTAGAAAATCCATTTACATAACTGCAAACCAGCTACATCCTTTACTTACTAAAGTTGACTGTAAAGGTTTTCACCTCTACCCTACACATCATTTAAAAGTACATGACTTTTATTATGTCACTTAAAAAATAGAACCACAAGAACAGTAAAAGGTTTCTGTGCCACAGAAATGGATACCGCCGTATTGGCCCCTGCACAACATACATTAGTAACATTTCCAATTGGACAAGGAGACTGTTTTGCCCTCTGCATTAAACATGTTAAGAGAAAACTAAGAAATTCGTTTTTAACGTCCAAAACCAAGAAAGCACTAATTCGTAGTTATACCAGGTTGCCATTATTACATATACTAAATATTAGTTTACCCCGTTTGGGGTATATATTAATATAGTATCTGCATTATGTAATTTGTCTGTTATAGTATTAGAAATGATTCATAAAATATAAGACCTTCAGAGAGTGTATAGCAATTGTACTGTGCCCAATTAATGCTTCACAAAAGTGAAGTGCTTTCGTAGTGTTGAGAATGTTACTTAAAAATGCAAAAATGTCACACACACACAAATATATATGTACAATACAATAATATATATTTTAAAAAACACAAATACATGTCTCAATCACAGTTTCAAAAACACAATACTCTGAAACCTTTGCATGTTGATCAATGCCTCAAATGCACACTAGGGGGCACTGTTGCATTGCACTTTACAACTGCACTTGCTTTTGGCAATGAATGTTTTTATTTGAAAATAACTAATATGGGAACAATCTATTTTTGTAGGAAAGCAAGAACACGAGAAAAATATGCAATACTGGATAATAAAAATGAAAACAAACTTAATTGTGATCAGTTGGATAAATACTGATGCACCAAATTAAGGAAAGAACAGCTTAACAAGCAAAAGGCAAAATGCTAATCAGCTGCTGTGATGTGAAATGTAAGATATGACCTTTCTGCCATCCACGTAGAATACCAGATATGCCCAGTTTTCTAATAGCTATGATTGTAAGAAACTGCCAGAATCAACTATGCAAGAACCAGCTACCTTATTATGTAGTATTAAATATGAATCTATTATTTTTGTAGCAGACTAGAACTGAGCCTAGAATGCTGGCACTCAAAGGGTAAAGTACTCTCAATCATATATAGAGTGTCCTGTTTCAGAGCACACACTATTTTTTAATTTTGATTCCTGGTGCATTAAGGATTTCAGCATTAATTATGTGATCAAAACATTTTAATTACACTATACTGTCTGGAACAATACAAGTTGTGTATTTTCCATTAAGTAGTAACTGTCACCATTATCCCGGTGCTATATATAGTCGGTGCTTAATTAGCACAGTGTAATATATGGGTGATGATTATTATAAAGTGCATAGTGAGTGTTTACGGTACATACAGACACAGCAGGGGTGGGAGATCCCACAACAGACACAATTAGCATCTGTTGGGAGCTGACACCAGACTGCAGACTAAGTTTGCCCGCTGCAGGGAAAAGCAGGAGCCAAGGAGATCCCAAGAGGATGAGCAAAGTCTTGTTATGATGACACATTAACAGATGCGATGTGACTGCATTTCGAAAATAACGTGACACTGCTAGTGAACATGAGATCGTACACACAGAAAGCACAAATTTAGGTCAGAGGCCCAGGGTACATCTCTGCTCCCTGAGATTTCTTAATGTTCCAGAGTAAAGAAAGAGAAGGGAAAAGGACAAACGCTATACATAGATGCATAGTAGCTATTATTTTGATGCTATTTTATGAATCACCTACACATACAGTGGTGCTGTGCAATGAGGATAACTGTTGCAGCAAAAACAGCTTATTAACATCCTCCGTTGGATTTTCTTGCTATACAAAATAAAGTTCCTTCAATAAGATCTAGCACAAACCTGTTTTTATGCATGACCATAACGTGCCTCTTCTGCATATACGTATACGCTCAAGCATAGTAGCCTGAATGACAAATTAATGTCGGACGTCATTATGATCGGTAGAAATGAGCATCCCACGCATATGTAATGCACTCTGTAATTTGGAATGAAGCTGGCAGCTTGCCTGAAAAACCAGTAATGAATTTAATTGAGGTCGCCCTGCTGGCCTCCTCTTATTTCACTGCTGACCCCCATTATTTTAAAGGGAGATGGAGGTTTTCTGCCTCCATCTGGGAGACTATTCTCAATTTAATCACATTATGAGCAAAGAGCATCCTCAGAGACCATATTTTTATATTGCTTTTTATTTTTTTTACAAAAAAAAAATGTAGGTAAAGAAATCAGAAAAAATGTGCTTTCACTTATTTTGGGTAGAAAATTATAAAGCACGTAAGAAAATTAAAATGCAAATCAGGGAGTACAGTTCTAGTACATAAACAATATAAATCAGTATCCTGGTTTATATCATATGACGTGTCAAAAAGTCTTAGATACTATCTGGAACACAGGCACCTTGCCTGGGCTCTTATCTCTGTCTAGTGCCTAAACAGGGTTGTGATAAGATATCAGGGAAGGTCCCCGAATGAAGAACACAGAAACTGATTTAGCATCTTCATCGTTTCGTAATTAATCACAGTCATAGCATGACTGCTCGGCTACTGTTAATAATAATCTTCTCCTCTCATGCAGATTTGTGAATACCCAGGTGTAATGCCAGCTTCCATGTCTGATGTTTTATTCTAGAATAATGAGATGGTAAATGTAGAGAGGTTTGCCATGCCCTCACTGTCACTCACAACAATGAGGTGAACTCTCCACTGATGGGTCTTTTTAAAATATACTTTTATTTGCATTTAAAAAAAAAATAGCTAGAAAAAAAAAGTCAAATAAGATGCAAAAGGGCCATGCTGCATTTGTCAGTATACACCTAGAGCCATTCTGGAGCAACCAAAACAACCTGGTAGGTTAACCACAAAAAAGACCAGTTCACTCAAACCACTTTTTCATGGAGAATGATGACCTTCTAGCAAAACCTTTAAATGACTAAAACTATACAGGAGTGGGATATACATATATCTCTCTATATAATTTTACTTTTTTAGAGTTTCAACTTAAGAATAAGAATCTTGTCTGTCTGCCTTTTAAGTCACAATGCTATTGTCATAGCTAACACGTGTCCTAACTACGCTTCCCCAACTTCCCTTCAAATGCACCAATTAAAAACCTAGTAAGAAACGAAAAATAATACACACAATAAACTAACACAAAGTGCCGTAACAAGAAAAGGAAACCAGCCACAGGCTAAGAAAATGATTTCGCTTATGTACAGATTTTAGGTGACATGTTCACTTGAATGAGTATGAACAGGGATAGGAAGGCCTTACCATACTATATGATCATACCTGAGAACTCCCCAGAGCAGGCTACCTGGAGCTCTCCATCTCCTGGGGGGTGGCTTTGTGAGGGGTAGCAGTGCTAGCTGTGCATATAGACAGGACTAGCACCAGATAATCCTAATTGTAGGAATGGAAGTGGGTGAAGTGTGGGCAATGGCCAATCATTGCTCCCCTGCAGGGAGAAAGAGGAAAGTGACACAGAGAATCGGGAGAGCAGAACTTCACCCGGAGACTCCTGGCCAAACTCAGAGAGTTAACCGGTATGCATAGGAAACTAGGGCTTAACCAAGGAAGGTTAATTCAGCTTTAATATATGTAAGGTATATAAATACATTATTTGTAGGCATCATTTTTTCTGTTATATGCTTTTTAAGTTAAAACCAAATGTGTTGTTGATAATTTTCTAGCATGGTTCGTTGCTTAAATGAACAGTTTTATTTCATAATTAAGTGGCAAAATGCAGTCGCAATAATGACTGTGATAGAAAATGAAAATTCAGCTTTAAAGCATCCTTTTAATGTGTTCTAATAAATCTTCTGTTGTGCACTAATATTAAGCACACACGAAACTACTGAAAATCCACTACAATTACCCAACGGATCATTTGCGCAAATCTGCCTGATTGCTCAGGGTGCAAACAAATATTTAAATGGCTTCATGAGAACCGCAAGCGCAGCCTTTCAAGGCCATGCGATGATTTATGGTCACGAGCCATTCCCACGGGACTTGTAATTAAAACACTGTGGCTAATTACCATGTATATTCAAGAGGCTAATGGCCAACGGGAGAAACTAAAAAAGAAACAAATAGGTCAAGATCAGCCAATGAATAACAGTTCCTTATGTTAGGAATAATTAGAAAAATAAAACTTTGATATTGATATAATTATGCCAAATAACTCCTCTATATAAAACATAATTATATATGAAGAACTCTATATATTTGGGTTCAGTCCATTTTCATGGGTATTAAAGGCATAATAAATAAACCCTATTTGGTATGTATTCTATGCGTTGGGTCAGCTTGCTCAGTGAGCTACATTTTTTTTACAAAAGTATTCATATATCAGAAACTGTATTTTGTATGGATTTACTGCATTGCTGTAGGGCAGAACCCAATGGGAGTTTTAATCCAATGTGGGTTGATATTATATAGCACTTTATGAAACAACAGACTAAAACATTTCTGTCCTGAGAATATTATTATAATAATAATATATTATAATAATATATTATAATAATGTGATATAATTTAAACTCTATATTACAACACCATATACACATATAATTGATTAATAACATAATTAAAGGACTGTTTATTAAAGTATGCCATTTCATGCAGATACACAAGGGATGATGTACTACCAGCGAAACTGGTATGAATAATAACTTTAGAACTCATAGGAGCAGACAGGAGTATAGATCAATAACTTAACACCAGAACCACTGACTTGGTCTTTGGAAGGTGGGATTCATGGCAATGCAAAGACGGAATTCCATAATAACGTAAAGTAACATGGAGTAATGATCTAGGACAGATGCAACATGCGGAACTGGCAAGGGGTATTAGCTGTGTACATACAGTGGTAAAAATACCACTTAATAATGGCATGGAGCAAAGGTATGACCTCACTTCTAGCGACCCAACGCTAGCCTCTGAACCGTACAATCACTAGTACCATAATGTCAGAACACAGAGCTCATTAGTTCAGTTACAGCGGGGAATTTCCAATATTAGCCTATCTCATAGGAAGGGAGTAAAACCGTTCTAGTGTACAGGGAGTGTTAAAGCCGCTATCCAAATAAATTATGTGTAAAAAATATACTGAGTTTTTATTTCTGGAAACAGTCTCTGTTTATAGAGTTCTTTAGGCTGTGTATATAATTGGGCCATTTGCTGCATCACATATGTGCAAGTTTGCAATATGAAATCTTGACACGGCAAAATGCTTTTAACAGAAGGTGATTTTGCTGACATGTACGTGTCGCTCAGTGCTTTTATGATGACACAGCTGATGGTAGCCACCCTGACACAAGCTACGCACTGACATATACCCTCCGATGACGTGGCGCGACACCCAAAAAGCACGTCCTTGAAATAGACAAGCCGCGGCCACTGACACGAATCGATGGCAAGACACCAGGTTTGGAATTTCTCCACCCTATTGATCTGCGTTCACATTGCAAAATCCAGACTCGGCAAAATCTGTATATCATGGACTTCTGCAATTAGACAGAGTGCAATTAGACGCAGGCGAGGGGGGAAACAGATGTTGTGGAAAAGCTTGTCTGCATTTTTGATGATATTTTCCTTTTAATTTCTAACATGCAAATCACTTGTCGGTTAACCGTTCAGTCTCTGTGTGTCAAAAGACAAATCCATGCATGGGGGGGTGGGGGCTAGGGGAAGCAAACAATGGAAGCAAAAGATTGGGATGCCATGCTTTAGAACATTCTTATTAGAGAAAAATAAAACAAGAAACCCGGAAGTATCGCAGATCTTAAAATATGTTAAATAAAATGATTGATGCAATCCATCTGTGTCTGTCTTCTCGCCTCTTGGCGGTAAGCACATGTAACAGCAATGCTTCCAGTGTGTTATCAATGACGCAAATATATATGGGGACATGGACATATTAAAGCACAATTTTCAAAAGTAGGTCAATGAGATCTTAAATTAAACAAGGCAGAATTATTGATTGTTTCAGTTCCATCTATTGTTTATAGCTGGTGATTTTAAAGGTCATGTATCAAAGAAAAAAATCAGTAATGATAATGTTTTTGTCACAAAGAAATATAAGGTGTTTCAATACTACATCTAATACCTCTGACAAAACATAGTAATACAGGTGTAGTGACATACGGCATTCTTACTGCTACTGGTAAAAAAGATACTGGGCTTTTTTCTTAAACAGCAATTCTCAGGCAAAATGGAGCAGTCACTGTGGAAACCAAGTGAATTTTCTTGCTAATTGTTTAAAGCGTAGCTCCAGAATAGCTCTTTATGCGTAAGGTGATTCTAATGCAACTTTATCACCATAGCAACAAACAAAACAGACAAATTTGCTTAAGCATTCCACTGGTTGCTATGGTGATAAGAACCCCTTTGAAACCTTGAACCACAATCACTCTTTACACACTAACTACCACTAAGTATTTTAGTGTTGGCGGTGCTAGTGTGAGTGTGCATTGCACAATATATATTGCAGAATACTGTTTACAGACACGCACCTAATCCTCTGCTCTGCGGTGACCTTTTGGCTTTTTAAGTACAAGATGTGTTGTCTCCCTCAACCCAGAAGATTTGGAAGAGTATGGTCCCTGCCACATATGTCATACTCTATGACATATACATACAACAGAGAAACTCTGCTGTAGCTCATTTTTGGCAGTAAAAGCATTTTAAACACTCGCTGGCATAAAATCCCAGGGCTTTGTCAAAAAAATCAGCATGAATGTCGAGCTGACAAAACATAATACTATAGCATTTGGCTGATCGGAAACTGACCTGCATGAAAAAAAGATCAATGGTAATAAATGAAAAAAAAAGAGAAATCATGGGCTATTTCTAAAATATTGCTAGATTTTTTTCTGACGATCCCTTCCCCATAAAGCTGCTGCTGCTTGGGCTCTAGTCCAAGTATTCTACTCATCTTGCGTGAAACCACCAAGGACGTCTGGCAGTGGGATAGGAGATGGCATACACTCAAAAGTGCACATGCTGAGCATTAAGAAACGTACCCGAGACATTGGGCAGCGGCACGTGCATGTCGCTTCTCCACTCAACACTGACGTGGCACTGAGACGACTATGATCACATATAGTCTAGACAAATCATACATATTAAACTCACCGTCTACACTATATTTTACCATAACATATTTCTACGTTCTATTTCACCCAGTAATCGCTCCCGCACTTTGTGTAATGTCTTTATTTAATTATTTCTATCGCATCTCATCTCTCTTCTTTCCTCCGATCCTGATTACCCATTCAATAGCCCTTCTCTGAACTCTCTCCAACATGTCAGTATTACACAATAGGAATCAATAGTTGAATGTGTGGCATGGTGCCAAGGAAGTCATATACATAAGTAGTGGCAGTTTGCATGTAAGACCATTACCCACTTGCCAGGTAATAAAGTAAATTAAAAGAGCCATGTAAGAGGAGTAATACATTTCAGTTATTGCTGTCTGAAATGTTGCTGCGGTAGTAGCTGGGCTCTACTGGTCTTCATTAATAAATTGGAATCACTTTACAGGATCACCGAATGCATTTTCTTGCAATAGAGGCAGGATTTATAAAAAGCTATTTGGCCGCTGTTAAGATACATTCCTTAAATCGGCCCCAGAATGCACTTTTGAGCATAATTCTCACAGCTGCATCCTCTAGCGCAGAACACATCTGCCAGAGGATACTCTACATTTTTTGACCTAATACTTATGTTAACAACTCTGTTCAGGCCAGAATAAGTAGATTCTAATTCCAGTTTGTCAGCAGCTGGAAGAGGCTATTGTATAAGCCAGTGACGACAGAACCTCAATGTCCAAACGCATATGCTTATACCATGTCTAACTTTATATAATGCCCAGTGTATACTGCTCAGCTTTCTTCATGTGGCCACTTTAACATTCTTTTCTGCCTGGGATCAGTAGTCGTTTATTTAAGGCCCAGTCCATTGGCACCGACCTCTGATGATTATAACAAGAACAGTGGTTCCTTGGCCGCACTGTATGATCATGATGAGGGTCAGACCAAGGTAACCTACTAAAGTGTTCTGAATGCAATATCAGGCCATTCACTACACAATGAGTGATAATTCTGTCCTGTTATTTCCCATCTATTGTTTATTTTGGCATTCTCTTATTAAGTTAATTTGAAGGAATACGAAAGACTCTATCCTGCTGCATAAAATGATGTTATTGCTATAAAACATTAGTTAAAGGTTTCTCTAATTGCTTTTGACAGACAGGCGTGACTTCCCCTTGTCCCAATGTGATCCCATAGTCCTAATGTTTCCTGGTCTGTTATAGAGCAATTTGTGCTGAAAACTCCTACTTAAAGCCTTTCATGTACTAATCCAGAACAAAAGAAGTGCACCAGATTAGTGGACACCAAGCACACTCCTGGTTTTTAGAGCATCACTGTATCCGTAAACCCACCGAAGGCTTAAGCACACTAAGACCATTTTTGAATCCTCATTCATTTTTAGCTATGATTTACTATTAGCCTTTCCTGGTCAGAGAATACAGATTCTTCATTAATACAGTGCTATGGAATATGATGGCGGTATATAAAACAATAATAATCAGGTAATGGATTTTAAGAAGGTAATTAATAAAAGCACTTGAGAACTGGTTGTACGCTAAAAAAACATCAAAGGCAATACAAGCTATGTATAATATGTGTGAAACAAGCTGTGCTTGGACGTAGTATTCTGATTATTCTTTATTGTACAGCACCAACATATTCCGTAGCAGTGTAGAAAATGATCACAAGTTAGGTGATATAGTTGTATCCCATAAAAAGAGGTTTCCAAAGGAATCCAAGATGGCAGCAACAGGAATGAAGGATTGCTGCATTTAAAAGTAAATAATTCAACATCAAACAACCTATAGATTTTATTTTAATGGCCATTTGTACTACTGATGACGGCAGCAGAATTTTATGTTGACTAAGCTTTCCGTCCTGTCTTAAATTACCATTACAGGAGTAATGTTGCTTCTTCAAGACTGGGACACAAAGCAGGGAAAAATCAGGCAACACCCAGGTCATGACACTAGGGTTAGATAAATAGGCCATTACATGCATAATATACACTGCAGACACTGAACTATGTCTCTCAGTACTAATGTTTTACTTAATCATTTTTCACTTTTTTGCAGAAACGAATACATGTTATCCCTAGGGGTGTTATGTTCTAAACTAGAGAGGCACATTACTGGCACAAGACTTGTGCGTTCTGGACAACTAATGATGTTTCATTTTTTGGATCTGTTATACCGTATTTGCTCGATTATAAGACGACCCTGATTATAAGACGACCCCCCAAATCTTAATATTAATTTAGGAAAAAAAGAAAAAGCCTGAATATAAGACGACCCTATAGGAAAAAAGTTTTACCAGTAAATGTTAATTCATTTAAACACTTTTTTTTAATAAAAGCTATGCTTGAGAAAAATATTTTGGTTTTATTTCCTTCTATTTTCCAACCTGTCCCCCAGTTATGCACATCTGCCCCAGAAGTGCCTTATACCCCCTATATGCCACTGTGCCCCATGATATGCCTTTTAACCCTCTAAATGCCACAGTGCCCCATAATATGCCTTTTAACCCTATATGCCACTGTGCCCCATGATATGCCTTTTAACCCTATATGCCACTCTGGCACTTAGAGGGTTAAAAGGCATATTATGGGGAAGAGTGGCATATAGGGAGGTTTAAGGCATTTCAGGAGGCAGAGTGGCATTAAAGGGGTTAAAAGGCATTTCACAGAGCACTCTGCCTCCAGAAATGCCTCAAACCCACATTTAACACTCCCCCTCCCTCCTCCAAACTTACCGGTGCTTCTGAGTTGGGGGGGGCGCATAACACAGGAGGGTCCAGGTCCCCTGCATCTGAGCCCCAGGTGCTTAGTCCGGGCAGCATGTAGAGCTCCACGCGAATCGCGTAGAGCTCTAAGCACCGGGGACTCAGAAGCACCGGTACGTTGGAGGGGGCATAACGCAGGAGGATGCAGGTCCCCTGCATCCTCCTGTGTTATGCCCCCCCCCTCCAACTTACCGGTGCTTCTGAGTCCCCGGTGCTTAGTCCGGGCAGCGTTTAGAGCTCTACGCGATTGTATCGTGTAGAGCGTAGAGCTCTACACGATACAATCGCGTAGAGCTCTACACGCAGCCCGGACTAAGCACCGGGGACTCAGATGCACCGGTAAGTTGGGTCGGGGGTTAACACAGGAGGATCCAGGTCCCCTGCATCTGGGTCCCCAGTGCTTAGTCCGGGAAGCGTGTAGAGCTCTACGCGATTGTATCGCGTAGAGCTCTACACGCAGCCCGGACTAAGCACCGGGGACTCAGAAGCACCGGTAAGTTGGGGGGGGGGGGATTAACACAGGAGGATCCAGGTCCTCTGCATCGCTGCGGGGGATCTGGATCTTAGTCTCATAATCAGACCTATTTGAGGTCTGATTATAAGACGAGGGGTATTTTTCAGAGCATTTGCTCTGGAAAAAACCTCGTCTTATAATCGAGCAAATACGGTATTTTGTTAAACAAAGCAATATTTAAAAACAGCACCACATTTGGAAACATAGAAAGTGGCGGCAGATAAGAACCATTCGGCCCATCCAGTCTGCGCAACCTCTTCCCTTATGGTGTCAAATATTACACTATACTTTCCTTAGTTTCAAATATAACAAACACACATACATACAGCTTAATGCAATTAAAAGAGCAAAACTGGTTAGATACACACATACAAGAGACACTTCTTTTCTAAAAAAGCACCCAAATCTATACTATTACAGTATTTTTTTTTTGCATCAGTACCAGAAGCATTTATATCGATTTATAATACCTTAAAAGAATACATCCATGCTTTTCTTTTATGATCCTACTTAAAATTAAAATATGCTGTATTAAGGTTTCATACTAAGTAGGCAGGCACTGATTCAATTAAAAGATGTCTCTGCAGCACTAAAGCATCACACACTTTTGTTGTACAAACGCCATAGGATGAACATAGAAACAGCAGATGTTACCATCAGTGGGGAGCTTAACCACATGATCATAGTTCATCTACTCAAAATGTTTTGGGTTTTTTTGGTTTATTTCATTGTGTCATCTTCACGCTTCCAGATAATGTGGTCTATATTTTTGGATTGAAGGAGTAAATAACATACAGGCTGTTAGAACTTTAATAAAATACTATTAGAAATATGTTCATCAGTAATAAGGAAGACTGGGGCCAAGTAAAATATAGGATTGTATGTCCTACTGCATGTGCATCAAACTATATCCCATTGGCATATTCTAGAACATTTTTTTTAAATCAATGCAAGAATAAGCAGTTTACCTTGTGTTAGGTGGAACCATACTTCATTCCTCTTTACTTCCAGAGAACATTATAATTTACAACTTCTGGCCTCTGGAGGTACGGAGGTTAATTAAAGGAGTCTGACTGTTCTCCCACAGGGATCACTTATAGACACAATTCCTTCTACTAGCTGGCTAGGCGCTGATCATAACCATCACGGCTTCTACGGTCACATAACACCATATCCAGATAGTAGAAGAAACGGCATTAACTCAACACATGTTGTTCCTGATTTCAGAACAAAAACACTTTCCTTGGAATTCCCAAACCTTTTCATTAAGTGGAAAAATTCCACAATACCAAATGTCAATATCATAGCTTTTGCATTATTTTTTGTCTTACATATATTTTTAGTGCTCAAGGCTCACGGCTCTGATGGTTTCACACTACCGTTGCTCATTCATATGTCACGCGGGATTGGGAGTGACCGGAGTTTACACTTGATTTGTTGAAAAAAAAGAATGCCGTAAAAGGGAACCAGGAACATTCTGTTCTCAATTACCTTAATATTTTAAGAGTGAGAAAATCATTGTTATCAGTGGCATTTAATTAATGAACAGTGCTATGTGTAAAATAAATCCTCCATGTGCATTATTAAATATGTTGTGGGGAGATATATAGGAAAAAATATATATTGTAGCGCTGCCTTAAACCAGTGTTAAATCTACCACCCAAGTTATAACTGAGAAGACTACAAAACTAAATCCATTGACAACTGCAGAAGCTTGTCATTGACATTAACATGCATTAAGATGCGTAAGCCTGTCCATCGCATAAACGGGAAGAAGGGGTCAGTATAAGTACAGGAATCTCACAGGAGCCTGTAGCCAAGTAACCTGACTTTTTTAAATAAGTATTTTTGTATGCTTTTTTTAATAATAATAATATTAATAATTTTTTTTTTTTTTTTAAAGACCTATTATTTCATGTTATAATCCACCCTTATCAATATAATGGGTTTCCTTTTGAGTGCTCACCAAAATAGATTTTTTTTTTAATTTAAAGCACAATACCCAACTTGCTTTACATTGACATATTTAGATTTTTGTCTACTATTCTGGATACACCGTATTATTATTCATGGTTTTTTGTACGAGTATCACTAACAAAACATATGTATGTTAAACGTTCTCTCCTTCTCAGATCAGCCAAAAGCCTCATTGCATATGACAGCCCAGTTTAGAAAGACTTCACCAGGTAGGCAATGCTATTTTCTCAATCAATGTCGTTTCATTGGTTTTATTTCTGCCATTTCAGGACTGGATTTAATATTTTACTAACTTAAGTGCAGCCTACTTCTTCCATCCTGATGTGTAATCACATTCTGTCAGCTTATATCGTACAATGAGCATCCTGAATGTCCTTATCTCTCCACAGTCTGAGAACATCTGACTTGATTTGATATTTTTTAGTCTCTTTGTGCATCCCTTACCTTACCCATTTCTCAAATCTATTACAATATGCTTGCAAGAAGTTTCCTCAATTCCGTAAATTTATGAAGCGTGCCTGGTGATCATACTAAATTTACTGCAAATGGTATACATGTAACAGCACATAAAAGGACTTTGTCACGTGGAAGAGACAGTACCCATGTGCATACCGTGTAACTTCCCAAGTAAGTGCCCCAGAAGTCTTCCTATTCCCCTTTACATTGGGTCACGCAGGTGTGGCACAGTGACATAATACCACCCACCCAAGACCAAACAACGTGTGTCATTTTTTTAAGCTACTTCTAGGGCAGCAACAAGGCAATGCATCATTTGACTTGGAATGCTTTACGGGAGCCAATTTACGGGGGTTGGTTATGAAAAACTAGATAAATTACCGGCATTTTGTAATGACTAGGTAAAATGAATTATCCATTTAAGGAATGCTTTTTGCAGTCAATAATCAAAAGGTTATGTGAAGAACGTACCTGACACAAAAGTATAAGACAACAGGACCAGACTTTTTGGGGAAGTCATGTTCCAGTACTCTCCGGTCCAACTGCAGCCAGTTTAAATGGCCCCTGTTAAATAAAATAAAATAAAAAAAACATACAAAATTACATTTGAAATAATTTCATCTGAAGTTCCTAAAACATGCTTTAGAGTGAATCATTCTTTACAAAGGAATATCCTATACATTGAGTGAGGAGTCGCAGTATACCGTGTACTAATGTGAAGGAGCAATTACTGGGCTCTTCCTTAGAATGTATATTTCTCCGGGATCTTTTATATGAATCGATTGCTTGCCTCTCGCAATAAGGTAAATCTCTGCATGTTACCATCAGGGCATATTGCCCTTGACAACTTAATAAGCATTTGCCTAGGAAATCCAAAACATACCTTTAATGATCACGGGATATGGAATTGTTGCCTGATATACTAGCTGACAGTATAATGGTTTTAATTTTAGCACCGCATCCTTGCAACATCTCCTTGGTGCAATAAGCATTATTAATAAGTCCATTCTGTTAAGCTCTGCAACAATGATATCCTTTGAGTTGACAAAGTGCCATAAGCTAAGATGGACCTCTTCACAAGAAATGCAATATCTTCTTCCTCTGCTGAATGAGCCGTGTTATAAACACGACACATGTAAGGTATACAGATTGCTTTGTGTTCTTCGAGAACTAGGTTGGTTCATTGTTTTATTTTATTTTTTAAGTAGATGGCTACAGCAATTTTTTGCTTACATCATCCAATCATATGTTTGTGTACTGTAGCTGTACACGTTATTTCATGGTGTGATCTGCATTGAACATCATATAGATATGTAAGCTACAAAGAGTTCCTTCTTTATAATTCATTATACTGAACAAAGGTCATATATGAAACACTAAGGAAGTAATTTACCAGCCTAAACTTTGAATTAAATGTGGTATTTCAGAAATGTCTCACTCATGTAGGTCCAGCCAAGTGGTCCTGTCATAAAGCGACCCAAAGTACGTTTAGCAAAAAGCACTCTCATTGTGCTCTATCCAACCCAGACCAACAAGGCCTCTCCTAACACGTATTCCCTTGCATTCTGTGCAGAATGTAGACCATGGATGAAATGTTGGTGGAGAGGTCTCTATGGGTAGCTGCCCAGATCTCCATTGCACTCAGATACAATTGGGGGGGGACATAGGGGAAATTGCTCATTTATGCTTAAAGATGGCACTGCCATCATTGTGTAAATGTTGCCTATAGCCCATATTAATGTTTGTATGTAACATTACATGACAAAGTTGCAGGTAGTGGCCCAAACTCTTTAATCTGGAGCAGTCCAGGGTACAACTGCCCCCTTCTACATGTCTCCAGCCATTCCCTGCTCCCATGCCATGGTTGGTCTATGTCATGGGAAAGCTTGTGATGGGACATAGTAATGAATATTCAATGCTCTAAGTTGCTTAATGTAAGCACATGATTTAAATATGGGGATTTCATACACAATATAACTTACTTTGTAGATTTATTATTATTAACATTCAAAAGCTTCAACACAAACCATGTTTCTCTGAACATCAAAAGAAACTGTTTTCCATTAAAACAAGCTGACGGCATAGAAACACAACAAACCAAGAAAATAAATCTAACACAGGTGGTGGTTATAGGCCACGTAGGAGTATTTCATGACCACAGGAGCATTTCATGGGTAAAGGTCACTGATTGTTCTACACATTACACTGCCTTCTCTGGCATTTCCATTCCCTGGTAATAAGCAGCATGCTGGGAGCTCCTTAAAGGCATTCGGTTTGGAAACTTAACACATCTAATACTGAAAACAAAGGCGGAATGTGCTTCCGACAAAACTAACTGTATATTATTTCACCATATGGGAGGAAGGGCTCCTGAGACGAGGCTAGAATTGAAATGAACGTGCCACCAAAAATTCAGTCTGATAAGAGCAATTTAGTAGGATAACAAAGGAAGTGAGGAACTATATAGTAGAAATCACCATGTTTTTTCTTCCATCCTATTTGTTTCTAGTTTAGTGATTAATTGGTTACTACCTCTCTTTAATCTGCATAGTGATTTAATTACAAATCGTGTTCAGTGCCATTTAGTTAATTATGCACACTACCAACTAATAAGGGCAGATGTGCTGCTGGGTGAGTTAGCATATTCACAATTGTAACATCGGATTGGCCTGGGACCTTAAGAGACATGTTCAGGTTGGAGCCAAGTTGGATGAACGCGTTTCTCTCTTTTTAGAGTTCAGAGTTGGGCTACTGGGATGAATATGAAGACTTTCCTAACGCTGCAGACTAGTAAAACTGGGTCTGAGTTGGCTGCAGCAAGCTTTATGCCAAAAGGATGGCCTAACAACATCTAGACACAACCTGTACCAAGTCTGTTGTGAATTACCATACTGGGCTACAAATATAGGCCCTCCTGATTGCAATTGGAAGCATTTGGTGAATTACAGTAAGTTTAGTAAAGTTACTAAATTGTTATAAGCCACGTTTCGGTTTTATGAATGGCAATATAAGAGCATTACAGTTTGTTTTATTTGTTGCAATTCATAAAGGGATGGATTGTGATAAAAGAGATAAGTCTGTACTTACGTTTCGTCAGTGAAAGCAATTCCAAAATATTCCTTCTCTTTCAGATTGAAGTGGGATGCTACCAAATCAAGCAGCTCTTTGGCCAACAGTTTTGGCTGCAAAAAGATAAAAAATAGGAAGAATTAGTATACATGCTTATATTTTGTTTGCACGGAAAAACACAATTTTATATACACATTGGTAATGCAATTTGTTTTGCTTGTAAATGTGAAAACATTCGTGTGTCTTTATTCAAGTTGATGTATTGCATGCTTTTTACAAAATGTTTTCTCTTTACTGGCTGTACGTCTTCTCCGCGGCATCTATCTATTCTACAACTTTAAGTCAGAGTAAGCAAAAATAGTCAGCAAATCCAGTTTTGGTAATGAAAAAGTCCACTAGATTGCAAATCTCACACTACAAATTCTGTAACAATATATATTTTTTTCTTGCATGGTCCTTTCACAAGCATTGCACTGTTTGGTGTTTTATAGCTGCTACCCTAGTCACTTTTCTTCTTCTTTTTCCTTTCCAGTTCTTTCCTCTCTACTGGCGCAGGTCTATTTCATATTCATTACAAACTCCAAATGTTAGGAGAGATCTAGGTTTGACAGAAATCCAACATGTTGGTGGAAGGTTTACAAAATTGTGATAGCATGACGATGGGTACTTTTCCTGTTCAAGTATTTTTGTGAAAAATAAAAGTTCCTCTCTCATTAGTAAACAGAATTCACGGAATAGCATCCCATCTCTCTAGGCATCTCACACAGGAATTCATGTATGCCTCTTTTTTATTTTATTTCATTAAATCACAAGTTTTTTTTTTTTAATATACAGCATTGATGGAAGCGAACAATCTGGTGTCAAAAGGCAGGGAAGCTGCACAGAGCCGTCAGCCTATAAATGCTAATAGCAAAGATTTCGCCAATAAAAAATGAAAAAGCTAGTATGCAATGCTGTGTACATGTCCAGTGCCAGTCTATCTATATTCAACACCTTCTCCTAACAGCAAAGTTTAATATCCAAATACTATTTACTGCTTCCGTGAACAAAAGTACAAATGTTAAGTAGTCATGAATATTTACAGAAGCCAGCTGTGATTTGGAACACCTGGTCACATATGATTACATTCCATAAAGTATTTCTACTAACATGGTGGTCCAACCACAGCAATACAGCAAAGCCACAAGAGACAAGACTTAATCTGCGATAGAAGCTGGAATATTAGAAATCTGTTAATATGAAAAACACAGAAAAAAATTGCCAAATCTAACTGAATTTGTGAAGGGTGACAAGTGGGTGAACTGGAGTTCTTTTTCCATTAAAATATGCTTTACAATCTGTTTGGTAATTCTCAGTTGAAGACCAAGCCGTATTTTCTGTCGGGTTAGCCAACAGGATGTTTTCCAGGTGGTAAGGAACTACACCTTCCATGAAGCCTGTATAATCTTAGGGTGGTACAGGGATTGTATCTTAACAGTCATTAACAGAGCTGTTAGCTATGCGTGTGTATACATACAAGGCTGTTAGGCCGAGTTGTCATCAGCAGCATATTCTGCCCTAGGCTTCATAGGCCTGATGTGGCTGGCCAGGAGTGGCAGACCCTCTGCCAAAAAACCCAAAGCAGATCACCTTTTTTTGAGTGATCAGGTTCCCCGATGGTCTAATTGTTCAATGAGGCATTTACAAATAAGATCTTTGATGACCTCAATATCATGCTTTTCCTAGCTCTACACATCATCAAGAGATGGAGCAACAACCTCATATCCCAGCGGTCTGTTGTCTCCAATATATAATCCTAACCCACCAGCCAGTTTATAAAGCAGTCCTTTTAGTCCTGGGTCTGTATTTACCCATGATCCTGTGCCTTACAGTAGACAACACCATTGGTGGTTCTTTGTAGGGCTGAAACAACGAATCGATAAAATCGATAATCGATAACGGAAATCGTTGTCGACGATTTCCGTTATCGATTAATCGAGTGATCGATTCGTTGTTGGCTCCTTTTACTTACCTCCGCGAGCGTTCCCTGCTTCCGCTACACGCTCTGCACTGCGTGACGGATGTGACGCGTTCCGGAGGTAAGTATTCTTCATGTCCGTGCGAATCGCTCTGTGCGAGTGGCTCCGTTCGCACAGAGCGGTTCGCTCTGTGCGAGTGGCTCCGTTCGCACAGAGCGGTTCGCTCTGTGCGAGTGGCTCCGTTCGCACAGAGCGATTCGCGGGGGTGGGGGTGGGGTTTCAGGGGATGCAGGGCAGAGTGGGGGTGGGGGGGCAGGCCAGGGTAGGAGACTGAGTGCAGGGCAGAGTGGGGGTGGGGATGCAGGGCAGGGTGTGAGTGTGGGGGCAGGGCAGGAGACTGGGTGCAGGGCAGAGTGGGGGTGGGGGTGAAGGGCAGAGTGGGAGACTGGGTGCAGGGCAGAGTGGGGGTGTGGATGCAGGGCAGGGTGTGAGTGTGGGTGCAGGGCAGAGTGGGTGCAGGGTGTGAGTGTGGGGGCAGGGTGTGAGTGTGGGGGCAGGGCAGAATGTGGGGGCAGGGCTGGGTGCAGGGCAGAGTTGGAGACTGGGTGCAGGGGCACAGTGCAAAGTGCTGGGTGCAAAGTGCCAGGGCTGGGTGCAAAGTTCTGGGTGCAAAGTGCCAGGGCTGGGTGCAAAGTGCTGGGTGCAAAGTGCCAGGGCTGGGGCAAAGTGCTGAGTGCTGGGTGCAAAGTGCCAGGGCTGGGTGCAAAGTGCCAGGGGTGGGGAAAAGTGCTGGGTGCAAAGTGCCAGGGCTGGGTGCAAAGTGCTGGGTGCAAAGTGCTGGGTGCAAAGTGCTGGGTGCTGGGTGCAAAGTACCAGGGCTGGGGCAAAGTTTCTTGAACAGTAATAGTCCACCTCTTTTCAGAATGTTTGGGGTTATTTTGTTTCATAAATATTGTGTTTGGGTTTTTGTACTTTGAAAATATTGTTTTTTTATTACATCATAACAAAATAAGAATGTTAATGTAAATTTTAAGTTGTTTTTTAACATCCAGTTCATTAAATTATTTTAAATAAACTAAAAATTTGCATATTGTTTTTTTTTATCCGATTAATCGATTAATCGAAAAAATAATCGGCCAACGAATCGATTATTAAAATAATCGTTAGTTGCAGCCCTAGTTCTTTGAAAAGGAACATTGATCCATTTGTCTCAGGAAAATGTTATCTTCTATATAAGGAGTCTGATGAACTTCATTGAACCTCCGTACCTCAAAAATGCTCAATTACATAAGGACAATAAGGTCAGCATGTGTGCTCCCATGATCCTCAGCCTGTTGGTGGCCCACCAAAATGATGGCCAAGGGTCAAAAGAACTATAATACAAGATCGGCTGGGGGCTCACCTGTTGACTACCGTTGGTCTACACTGAGTGATGAAATCATACTTCTATCTATCTGTATTTCAATAAATTGCTGGGAAGTTGATGCGCTGCAATACAACATTGTATACTCACAAATATTTATTTCACAACAACCCCCAGGGAAAGAAAAGAGCACTTGCACTTAATACATGTGTGAGTCATTCTCTAGAATAAGAACACAGCTAAGCACACAGCCACTATGTAGACACTCTCTGGCAGAGTTTGTGTGTTCTGCAGCTGGCATTGACCAGTGCCACTGGTCACGTTCCCTGTGACTCATAAATCCTTCCACTGAACAATGAGCCTAAGCTTAGCGCCAAAAACACCCTGACCTATTGCATGACCACGGACCACACAATGAATAGAAGACTCTTCTATCTGAAAACAAGGACATTGCACATTGCTTCACTTAGCTTTGAAGAAGTAAACATATTCAACAGCCAGACAATAACACTGCTTTTCCCCCATGCCTTTCAAACATATCATGAAGAAATAACATGTATTAAAAAATAAGTGAAAAACCCTCTTATACGGTGTGTATGTAATTTTATGCCAGTGGGGAACTGCAGTGGTTAAAGCTAACACAGGCTGAGCTGATTTGCTGATCCCTTTTGTTCTAGAATCTTGCATATTCATGCTTTCTTTGTGTCTGTAGAAAATAGAGGGCTGATGTTTAGAAAACACAATTATTTCAGAACGGCGGTTTTTCATTAGGCTCGTAAACCGCCATAATGAAATCCCTTTCCACCATGGTGCCCTTCATCTCTTTACCTAGTTGAATTACATCGAAAAGTAGAAACACATGGCAATATTCCACTGAAACATCAGATACAAAATCATATCCAGATTCGCACATCTTTTCCACAATCTATACCTTCTCAGTAAAAGCCATGTGGACCCTTTTTGTGTTGGCAAGAAACAGAAGATTATTAGTTACACATTTATATAGCTTATAGCTGTACAATAGGAAAAACAAGTAGTGCATCCCATGACAAATTTGGACGGGCCATATCAGCAGAGTTTTCATATATTCAATTTTAAACATCTGTGAAAATCCAAAATGACTTGTGAGAAAAATTAAAGTTGACTTGGGCAACCCTATTCTCATTTTACACGGCCACTAATGAAAACGTGATTCATGTCTGGGCTTTGTGTGCGTTATAAAAGCCTCTATTTTTGCACACTGAAAAATGCTGTTTATTAACATAATAAAATGAAACTCTTTTGCCGCTAGCAAGCTTCCAGGCCTGTAATTAACTTCTTTCTGGGAAAGCCACCTACTGCACCATGAGTAATGTCAGCCATGCCTGGACCAGTAAAGCCAAAGGACCTGAGGGAAAGTCTGTTCCTTCCATATTGCCAAATTAAAAGGGCACTTGTGTAATGCTGCTTCATTTTAAAGTTTATACTAGCTCATGCTGTCCTGCACTAACCCTGCATTTAAATGGATGCTCAAGACAAGAGTTTATGCTACAAGTGTTTTCACTAAAGGAGTGTTTGCAAGGCCGGACAAGGAAAAGCTCACCGGGGTTGGCCTTTTATAAGATATATATAGTGAAGTTAGCAAGTTCAAACCATATTAAAATATATTAGAGTTGCACAACTTAACAAGTATTCAGTATTATTACATGAGAGTTTTGTATCTCCCTCATTCCCTAGTTAGTGTAACAGGTACTGAAAAAATGGGTACCTAATACTAACTGATTAGGTACTATAGATTTTTTTTATGTGCTTTTTTATTTCTTCAACAGTATTTTGGTCTACTATTAAATAAGGTTCTGATTGCTTTATGTTATAGCAGTTTAGCTTATTTTCTCAATAGAGAAATCCCTCAGCAACTTTCTCAGCAGGTGTTACATGTATGTTTTCAATGGAAATGCAGTTTACATTAGATATGACCATACCTGATTTTTGCCGCTTCTCCAGTCCTTCGGGTAACAGTAGCGGAGTCCTGACGTGCCCCACCCCCAGCTCATTTCCCCCTTAAATGAGGGTGTGCCCTGCAACGTCAGCAGGAAAACCCAATGACGTCCGCGGGTAGACCTGGTCTCATCCCGCAAGGGGGGCTGCGGGTAGCCGGAGACTTAAAGTTCCCAGGTACGGATATGAGATGAGGACAGTGACCACAGAGAGGGCGTCTGGTGGTCCTGCCCTGGCTCACGACAAGAGCAGCACCCTAAGCAAATATGTCGCTGCCACCAGGGTGAAAATGCCAGTAAACATAAGGTTAGTAACCTGCCCTGGTTGATGTATATCTATCTATCATAACAGAGTATGAAATATATACCTTTGCAGGCAAATTGACTGCGCAGGTAAAGCCATAGGCCATAAAAATGCTACTACGTGAAGCAGGTAGCCGTCAAGCAGCTGTGATTCACTTTTCCAAACGCAGTTGACAATGAATATGAAACAGTAAATTAAAATTGAAACGTTCATTATAAACAGAGCACACTGAGGATTGGATGCAATCAGGTACATGTCAGCTGAAACTGCACAAACCTGGAGGACGCCTCCCGGCACCTAAATCATTATAAATTCATTTTGTGAGCAAACTGAGTAAGCAAATGAGTTTTATATATTTATACTTTGTAAATAATTAACATCAATGGCTCATTTATAAACTACTTTGTTGGGCACAAAAAAGCACAAATGTGGCATAAGAGAATATACATGTCAGTAAAGAGTTGTATCTATATCTAGCACATACAATTTTCATGTTTGTTGGCTAGAGACGGGATGGGTTTCTTTTTTTTGGGCCTGATGGCCACAGACAAGCCTTGTGCTTACATAGCCACATTTACTGGACTAACATATGGCATATTAACAAAGATAAATGAGCTCACACATAGATAATGAACATTATGTAAAACAATACTGCATAATAAGGTGACCAGACCTTAATGCTAATTGATTATTAATATAAAGCTGCAGGATAGTATCTCTAAAGTTTACATTTCCCATGGCATTACCCTTGATAAGGAAGGTCTGGTCACCCTCATGTCCCATCCATAACTGCAGGCGCCTCGACTGAGTTTCTCTTTCACTTCATCGACCTTTTATTTTTTGGGGGAGATTTGGATTTGAGAACAAGTTTAAAAGGAATTGTCCCTCAAAATATGCCAGAGGTGCAGCAAGTCCAATGCTTTGTCATTGCTGAAGAGCAGGGGGTTTACCACATGTGGACAGCTTGAAACTGGAGGGCAGAATGCATTCCCTCGGCTTGAGAGATACTCTGCATATAACATATAGCATCAAGGTTATTTCTGCCATTAACCTTTAATATGAAACAAACACATAGCATACTAGCTGGAGGTTTTTTCAGAACTTCTTTTATTCAAACATCAGTTCAATGGCACTGCCACACAGCCAACTAAGACTAGGGACTTGTCACTCACCTTCACTCATGCTCTCACACACTATCACTCATGCTTTCGTATGCTCTCTTTTTCTCTCTCAATGTCTCCCTAGCCTCTCCAGTGATAACGGAGCTGATACTGGGGAGAAGCAGATGAAGAAGGAAAACAGAAGTACAAGGAGAAGAAAAAGAAGAAGCAGAGCTGTGGAAAAAGAGACAGGGACACGGAAGCAGTTGGTGGAGAAGGTAGGGAGACATTGACAGAGAGCATGAGAGAGTGCGAGAGAGTGAATGAGAGTGCGAGTGCAACAAAAGCAGAAACAAATGGTTTTGATTTTTTCCCCCAATAGGGTTGTCTTATATTCCGGTCTTTTTCTTTTTTTTCTTCTTTCATTAAGAACCAATGTTTGGGGGTCATCTTATAATCAAGCAAATCCGGTATTTAGCAGAATCTTTTCTATCAGAGACACATGCATTCAGGAAATAACCTCTGCAGCAGACACAGTGTCTAGCCAGTGTGAATAGAAATAATCAGTTGAGCTGCATAAAAATGAACACAGCTATTAAAAGAAAAGGGTGAATACAGGATAAATAATAAAGAAGTCTCCTTGAAAAAAAAATACCCAGGACACAAGGCTCTCCTCCACACGGGCAGATCTGTCCTTGGAATTTACAAATCAGATCGGCTTGGCTATAAAACATTATGACATTGGCTCATTGTACTGGAGAGAAATGCCAGGGGCATTGGGAGCTGAACCACTGTATGTTATGAGATCATCAAATACATTTGCTTTTCCACCATGATCATTATATTTAATTGTAACCCTTTAGTTCTATGCTTTTTTTAAATTTTCTGTTTTTCTTTATGCAGCTATTTAACATTGTAGATACGCTCAGCTGTATGGAAGCATTTTCCTGTGAACTGAGTTTATTTTTTGGGCAGTTGAGTCTGTAGGTTTTATATTTCAAAATTTTAAGTGTTATAATCTCACGGGGCTTGTAAAAGGAAATACTGAATTACTCCTCAAAATGGTCACTAAGCAATATTCCTGAATGTTTTCACCATATAGCTCCTTTAATTTCCACTTAACGATATTCTGTTATACAATCCTGCATATAATGTGCACCCTGCTTTTACAAGAGCCCCCTGAGATCTGCTTTATACATTTAAAGGAACACTCTTGATTTATTTTTTCTTCTCTGCTCTTTACTTTTAAAACTGTGTGCGTTTTTGCATCCTGCAGAGTTTTTATACGTCAGACCCTCTGCCGGGAATGCAAAACCCCCCTTTGTTCATTCAGGACCGACTGCCCTATGTCCGCAGAATTCAGTCTCTATAATACAGTACAAGTAATGGAGAATATTTAGAGTTTGCAACATCCCTCATATACTTCACATTCAAAACATTAATTACTTGTGATGTACAAAATTATTTTCTGATTTTCTTATCGAGAAACAGTTGCTTCCTGTGTACCTACTGCAGAGACTGGGGGAGCAGCCAGAATTTATTGGACTGCTACAAGAAGGGAAAAAAAACAACTTAAATAAAGGCATTTTCCATTTACAGTCATATTTAGCTAATTAAGTCTAGCAATTCTGCGTGTTCATTTTACCCATCACCAAAAACACCATGGTGACTCGAAAAAGACACCTCTCAGGCTTTTTTGTGTCCTCAGCCTTAAATCCAAAGGATCAAGCTTCCCCTCTGTCGCAGATATGCAATCTTAATGGAAACCCCAAGCATGAGTCTAACTGAACATTAGAAAACCCTTTTGCTATTATGTTACAGCTAGAAATTCCCATATTTTCCAGGAAAACAGCTAAGCGACCCCAAACTTTTGAACGACAGTGTTTGTCTTCTCGACAAAATCTAAACAGAATATCTTTAGCACCAAGTGTAAATGACACTATTAACACACATTTCCTGGAATTCAAATCTCTTTCAAAGTGGCCATTCATTTCCAAGCTCAGTCTTCCTACTGTACAGCTGAACACTTCCTGCCCACCCAGCTAACGCATGTGAGGGAATGTCATTCTAGGGATGTCTGACTTCCTCTTCTTCAGACATGACTGCCTCGGAAACCAACGTTAACCATTTTCATACAGCACATTCCATCCCTTGACAAAGCCCTACAGCTTTATTCAAAAATACCAAAAAACTATTCTTTCAAACTTCTTATGCATCAAATCCGAGTAAGAAATACATGAAATTATATAGTGTGTAAAGAACCAGCCACAGAAGATACATCTTGTGTTCTAAATAAATCCAGCGCCAAATTAAGATTACGTTGTCTTGTTCTAGAGAGGCCATCCGTTTTTTAAATGTGAATGGTTCATTAAGATGGAAATCTGCTTCTGATTGTCCATCAGCTTAGTGTGTAGTTACTTCCCGACACTGGAAACAAAATGGCCTACTCAACTGACTTGAATCATGTTAAAATAATGGTATCATTTATTTTTGCTGATTGTGCCAACATAATCTTCATCAGACCATCAGCTGCAGGCCTACAAAGTTTTGTAGAACAGTCTGCCATTTCTACAAGATGCAATCGATACAAAAATACAGATGCTTTTCACAAACACGGACATAATGAGTGAGATTTGCTTTACCAAATTACCGTGACAAAGGCAAAGCTGCGACACGCATCACTCTATTGTAGGACTGTAAGGACACTTAGTCATTGACTACAAACTCTTCCAAAAATAAGGAGTTTACTAAACAGGAAATCGGGAAACATTCTGTTTACCTGCACGAGAAGTTCCAACTTCCTGTCATCTAGGAGGTGAACTTGACATCTCCGCCCCTCCGTCATCTGAAACAAAAGAAGCCATGTTTATTGTTTTGTGGATAGCAATAAACAAAACCCAAACAATGCGACTGTCATTGGCTTATCTCATAAGAAGAGACTGCATTGTGTACCCGCAATGGAACCTCAAATCTATATACGTCACACTTCCATGGGATTTCTTACGTTAAACAAAATGATCCTAGCACAAGTGCCCTAATAATATTCCATTTTCAAGCTAGATAATATTAAGTGTATTTGTATTTATATTTGAAACAAATTTGTAAGGGCAGCAAATAACAAAACATTAAATGTTTTTAAATACAAAATAAAATGCTGTATTGGTTATTCCGAGAACCGACGTGCCTTTGGCAAATGAATGTTTGTTTTGGTTCTTTGGTGAGGGATCATAGCAGGTGCATGTCACAATAGCCATTTACACAATATCTCTGATGTTCTGTGCGAAGGGTTCACTCAGCATTAGCGTTATTTGGATGCACACAATGTTTTCACTTTGATGCTTAGTATTAACATGTATTTATAGATACCTTTCCTTCTATAGACAGGCAGTTCAAACAAGTGAAGCCACATATCCAACAAGGTTTTGGATCATTCATAATCCTGTTTCTACAGATTTACAATGAATGGGGCTATCCACCAACTGCCTTAGTATCAAGAATTATTTTTGCCCATATGCGGCTTTCTTCTTGTATTTCTACTAAATCAACAAAGAACAAATTGGGAAATACTGTAATTAACTATGCTATTATTAGCTATGATAAATTAGCTGTGCAAATCATGAAAATGGTATTTATGAATGCTACGATCTGAGAATATCTTGATGTCTCCTAGTACTGTCCCGACATTTTTCACTAGTAGAGTCTAGAGAAGCAGCACATCCCTTCCATACATCAAGACATTTGCAGATTTCTACAGTGTAAAATACAGTGCTATCCTACCAACTCTTATATTATCAAACCAGCAGCAACGTATTAATCTGATAATATCAAACCAGTCGTGTTATCCTATAACTCCCTTCTGCCAGTGGTGGTGGTGGGAACTAAATTTAGTGAAACTTAACCACCTTAGTGTAATTTTTTTTAATGTGCAACACTATTATATTTATTGCACTACATTATATTCATAGAGTGCCAGCAGATTCTGTAACACTACTAAAGTATGGTTAAGTAACATTAACAATAACGTTAAATTTAACAACAATAATATAAATATGTTAACACACACTGGTCCAGAAGGTGATGGCAGCCCTCCTGTTGCAAGCTTACTATCTCTTCACTATTTATAACTCTACGTTCAGACTAAGCAATTTAAGCTCTATTGTGTATATTTCATCTCCAACAGATATTTCTGAATGTGATTCCAGTTTTAGTTTTATTATGCTTGTAACATCCTTATAAGTACAATAAGGATGTGTCTGAATTGGATGAATAAACAGCGGAGATACATTTATCACAGAACACACACAAGGAGTTTTTGTATTACCGTACACTTTCTTCCTTTTTTTTTTTGATTTATTATTTGTCTTTTGCCAGCCAGACATAATAGGTGAAACTATGTCCCTAGGAGGAACTTTAGATGTGATATAATTCAGCTCATTCAGCAAAATGCTGATGACTTGGCAATGGTAACTGTATCCCCAGGGATCAACTTTCTAATCTATAGATGAAGTAATGACGATAGCAGACACTAACTGTTCCCTATTGAGATGGTTGGGTATCTGTCACACTACACAATTTGCAGCACCTGCGCAAATATTAAGAAAATGAGATATTAAAGACAGATAAGGACCTGTGCAGACATTAGATACCCCAAATGTGTCATTTTGGTAAAGGATCATTTTATGATTTTATACCACACTATAACATATTTTTGCAGGATGTTTATAATTATTTCACTAATCCATTACTGTTGCCAGATTATCTACAGAACAATAAGTGCCTACATTTACATTACAGTCGCTCGATGCTGAACATATTGGGTTTGGTAGGTTTCATTTCTGTTCAAAATACATGCAATGATACTGCTGTATATACTTATTATCAGGTTCCCTTTTCAGGTCCAATATGCCTAATTAGTGGCTTAGGTGAAATGTAAGTGGCTTAACTTTAGTAAAAGAGTGGTAGGTCTGTGGAGCAGCCTCCTAGTAGTAGTGGTTAGCACAGTAAAGGACTTTAAACATGCATGTGATATTGTTATGGCTATCTTGAATCTAAGACCATGGACTAATTAAGGGCTCAGTCTAAGCAGCAGGAGCAATGGGGATAATAAATGGGACAAACGGCTATACTCCATTGGTTATAATAAGTTATTACACACTAGTATTTGAATGTACTGTGCAAGACATATATATATATAAAAACTATATAAAAACCAGAGAATATTTAAATAAAAATACTGAATTAAAATTAGACATTTTATTGCATGCAGCCTCTGGCAAGTCAAGAACAAAAAGATGTATTCTCAGTAGGAGAGATTTTATTGCATATTGTAAACTCATTTGAGCCACATTTGTCTGTCATTTCTGTAAAGTAAGATAGACATAAAAGTCTCAATCAATACTCGTTTTCTTCCTATTACTCTAGCCAAATGAGCAGACATTCTAGGCCAATTTACGCTCTGTGGATGCACACATCATGATCTAGAATAATGCGCTCGTGGAATCTTTCTTGTCTCCCAAGTTTCCCAATTAAAATCTGAGTCTACAAAAGAAAAATACTTATTTGGTATAACGGCCATTTTATCATTTTGACTCAAATGGCCTCTATATACAGTAAATAAATGAAGGGAAACACTCTTTTTAGTACTATGCTAGAATAGAGTACATTATAACAGACTTACATTAAAGCCAAATTCTATGCCCTTTAAATCAATGTATAGTTATTTGCCTATAATGAAAACACACAGCAGGGTGGGATGGTAATATCTTTTTTAAGGTGGTGTTGGATACCAGATGTTGCTTTAAAACTGGGAAATCTACAACATTTACAATAACGAATTCATATACTCTACCAGGGCCGGCCCGACAATGGAGCCACGTGGGGCAACCGCTCCAGGCGGCACTTTTGAAGGGGCGGCACTTTGCCGCCCCAAGCCCTTTTTTTTAAAAAAAAAAAGCGAAAGCGAGAAAGGGGCGCCGAGTGGTTTTCGCTTACCAAGCTGTCAGTACCCGCTCGGCGCCCCTCTCTCTCTCCTCTGCGGCGAGTCTCCCTGTTCGGTCTTGGTGCCGGCTTGTAATGCTGAGTGCCGGAAGATTTCCGGCGCTCAGCATTACAAGCCGGCACCGAGACCAAACAGGGAGACTCGCCGCAGGACTGCTGAAAGGTAAGTACAAGAGGGGGGGGACGGAGGGAGAGGACGGGTAGATAATGGGGGGGGGGCGGCAGGGACGGAGGGAGAGGAAGGGTAGATAAGAGGGGGGGGGCGGCATTTTGCCTTGGGCCGGCCCTGTACTCTACCATAGACTACCTATAGTGTAATAATTCCAAATAAAAAAAGTGAAACGTTCACTTTAACAGGTAAATTGCTATAAAAAAAAGGGGCTAAATGTTCAAGACTCCTCTATGAAGATTAATTTTAAGATGATGAACGGAATCAAAACATCTATGTTTATTTAGGTCTTCTGTGGCACCGTATTTATCCAAGCAAATATGAGAAATTCTGCTGTTCACATCAGAGCAGTCACTTAAAACCTTAGTTCCCATAAAGCGTTGTCACAAGAGGATTTTATTTCTGAGTTTCTTTGAAATTCACTTCTTAACAGCAGGTGATACACAAGGCAGGAGGCCAACAAAACAATATGCTGGCAGATTAATCTGGCAATTAATAAAAACTAAACTGTGGCAATCACCGTTACATTATTTCGAAAAGAAAACAACATTTTTGCAACTATTTACTACAAATCACTTAAGTCTTTAAAGTAATGCTGTGAATACATCAAATTAATTTAATTAATGTATTATATACATACACACATGAGCAATTTTCTTATAGTTTAATTTTTTTTCTTGCTAAATGTACTTTTAATTAGGACTGGGGTCACTGATTTAATAGCCCAAATAACCTTTAGCGAGTCAAGCTGGCTAGGACAAAGCAGCTTTTAATAACAGGAACATAGTTGTTTTTAATAATAATTAATTCAAATCCGACCAATATCATCATTGTAACATGTAACACATCTTTCTTTAAGCTGTTTCCCATTTTTTCTTAATTGGTGCAACTTTTTCCCATTAACTCAAGTGAATCCAACTGTTCAGAACTGGAATTTGGGAACCGAATTAGCAGAAAAATATCATAACAATAACCATTTCATGTAGGGTTGACCTAAACAACCTCAAGACAAACAGTGTTAAAAATGCTGACATCAAAACTAATTAGCGTAAACTCTGCTTTGTAATGTCACAAACAATGACACTTTAGAAACCATTGTTGTCATTGGGGATACAAATCCCCAAAAATAGATTTCTCTATGTAACGTGTAATGTTCTCTGCTGCGCCACATGACTGATGTTTGCCCCCCTGGTTTTAAACTACCTGGAATACGTATACAGGGCCGCACAGGGCGCCATGGTAGAAGGGGCGCCTGACCGGGACTTAGATGAAAGCATCGGTTTTTTTTGGGGGGGGGGTTTAAAACTTTATTTAACATCATTCATGTTAAATAAAGTCTAAAAAAAAAAAATGATGCTTAAATCTAAGTCCCGGTCAGGTGCGCCGAGCGGTTGCTCGTGAAGTTCTCGGCAACCGCTCGGCGCCCCTTACTCTCCGTGACTCCGTCGCAGTGCCGGCATCTCATGTTGAGCGCCGGACTATTCCGGCTCTCAACATGAAATGCCGGCACCGCAGCAGAGCGAGAAGACGGATGCCTCCCGCTCTCACGGCAGGACTCCGGCAACAAGGTAAGTGGGGGGGTGTAGTTTGAAGGGGCAGAGGGGGGGTGTAGTTTGAAGGGGCAGAGAGGGGGGGGTGTAGTTTGAAGGGGCAGAGAGGGGGGGTGTAGTTTGAAGGGGCAGAGGGGGGGTGTAGTTTGAAGGGGCAGGGGGGGGTGTAGTTTGAAGGGGCAGAGGGAGGGGGCTGTAGTTTGAAGGGGCAGAGGGGGGGTGTGTAGTTTGAAGGGGCAGAGGGGGGGGTGTAGTTTGAAGGGGCAGAGGGAGGGGGGTGTAGTTTGAAGGGGCAGAGGGAGGGGGGTGTAGTTTGAAGGGGCAGAGGGGGGGTGTAGTTTGAAGGGACAGGGGGGGTGTAGTTTGAATGGGCAGGGGGGGTAGTTTGAAGGGGCAGAGGGGAGGGGTAGTTTGAGGGGCGGTAGTTTGAAGGGGCAGAAAGGGGGGTTAGTTTGAAGGGGCAGAGAGGGCGGGTAGTTTGAAGGGGCAGAGAGGGGGGGTAGTGGGGGGGGCGCCAGAGGAGTAGTCCACACAGGGCGCCACAACGCCTAAGGCCGGCTCTGTACGTATACCATATGCAAGTATAAGGGCCATTACATATGTGCCTTCTCTGTACTCATTGCTATAGAAGAATGATTGCTGGTTATAGGCTCTGATGAGAAAAAAAGTCTATTTTCTTTGCATTAGCTATACATTGTGAAGTATGAGCCTTGAGGTGATTCTCATGAAAGAAGGGTTGAGATAAACAGAGCTGGGTGACTGGCAGAGGTTTTAGTCTGCCATGTATTTTACAGAAACATGGGCTGTGAAGCAAATAAGGAAAACTATTCTTATTTTAAAAAAAAACAGAACGCCATGGCATCGTAATGGTCTAGCCATTATCATAACATAGACTGTCATTAATCTTAAAGGGGTTAGACTACATGCAACAAACAGTATCATGCTTCAAATTTATTTTATAAAAAAAGTACATTTTATCACAATCACAGACAAAGATCTCCTGGTGATGATTGTACACAGATCGCTACTACTATTATAGAGATAGGTGGGATTTTTTCTCAGTGAATACAGAACTGTCCTGTAACCATCAATAACGCACTGTTCATTGTAAATCTGAACCGGCAGCTTAATACAGGCACGTGGTAATTCAAAGGCTGGTATTTTGCAATTAGAGGGTTTGTATAAGAAAAGAAATGACGGTTACTCTTAATGACTTAATAATGAACACTGCTTCTTAGCATCTAATTAAAATACAAGCTCTGAACTGGTTTGGAAGTCCGCATACAATAAGAGTGAAGCAGACAAGCTGTAGGAAGGTGTCTACTGGTCAGGAAGGTTGGCCTTCTCCTGTGTGCACCATTAATGGGCATCTCTGTTCTAATACGCCAGCGTGATTCACAGAATTCAAATCAAATACATATAGAGCACTGGCTGTCCACTAACAAAATAAAATACATTCCAGGCGTACATATTTTACTAACGGCTACACGGGGATTTGCTTTGACACCTGCTCCCGACCAGCAAACAATGAAACAGCGACTAGGCAAATGACATCATCTATCAAGAATGAACACTCTATCCACACTGTCTACAACTTTCTTCTTAGATCCAATTTTTTTGGCATATTGCTTGTCTGAAAAGAAGGTTGAGTATAAGCTGGTAGGAACTCCAATAAACCATACCTATAGGAAAGTTCCCACCCTTATGGTACGCAATGCAAATTATCTCGAAAGCTTCAGATGGTTTCCCTGTGCAGTAAATAGAACATCATATGGAAATGTTTTTAAGGTTCATACAAGCGACAAATGGCAAAAAGAGTTCTCTATTCATCTGCGTACTCTTAGGAAAGGATTGTGTATGTTACAGTGCATCGCTATGTCTGTGTTTAGACTGTTGCCAGCCATGACCTTGCATTTCATTTCTAGCATTATCCAAAGCTAAAGATTAGCTGTAATTTTTTATTCTTGTAAAATAACGGTTTTACGAATCTCTTATTTCCAAATTTGTTTCTATTGAGTGTTTAAGAAACATCACAATGAACAGAAGAAAAAACAAAGGATAATTATGACAGGTTTTTCTGACCTCCTTTAAATCCAAACATTTATGATCTATATCTGAAGGATACCGATAAACACAAAGATGAGATGATCCATACTAATGCATATTGATGAAAAACATGGCATTTTAAGACCAATTTTGGTGTACAACTATTCCCTGATATCTAGCCATATAATGACATCTTATTAACATGGATTCTTGAATGAAAAAGACTGTTTCTAGTTAGAAATTGTTTCTTCACGGCATGTTTTTGCGATACTGCCATTAGGAATTTTGACACACACAGCTAGCTTTCTGTAAAACACTGAAGATGAGGACAGGTAAATCGAAAATTTATAGAAAAAGACAATACAGCAAACGCATAGGCTGCAACAGTAAAAAGATACCCATAACTTCATAGGCAACTGCAGCTTCAGCCCCTGTCTCGAGACAGGCATTCAAGAACCATATTACGATGTAGACAATTACGTCTTTTTACCTGCAGTTAATATGATGTAAAATGACTTGCGACAAAACCATTTCTTCAACCGTGCATAGAAAATCAAAGCCAAATAAGAAGCATTAACTGCAGTCAGGTCTGGTAACATGCTGGGATTAACCTCTACTATATCATACAACCAAGCCATTTTGGGAATTAAACCTATGATCTAGAATACAAAGCAGGGAGGTGTTTTGTTGATACTTTCAATCCATTATAAAATATAAATCTGCTTCTTGCTACTAAGAGGCCACCTTGTTTTAGCAACTTGCAGCTTATGTAGCTTTCCTCAAGCACATGGATAGGAGTCTTGACTTGGCATTTTGGTTTTCATTCACATGAATGCTTCTCTTTGTCATGTTATGAAAAGCCCTAACACCGGGATGACCAAGATTGGTTAAAGGACACATTGCCTGCTTCATTCAAGGTCTTATTCCACAAATTGATTTCTCGGGTGGCACGCCAGGTGTGTCCTGGGTTAATGTACCAATGGTAATTTGTAGCTATAGTAAATGAAGCTGCAGTGATAATATTAAGTAGCTGGAAATGAATTGTATTAAACAGGCCTATGGTAAATCTCCCGGCTTATCTCTGTACACGTGAGTGAGGTGGAAACAAAGTTCTGTGGATTTTTTTTGCTGATCAGAGACAATCCATTGGACAGGGGATGGGGGGATTAAATCATTAAATGGAAACTGCTGTCCTTTGGCTTTTCCACTATTAGATTCTAGATGGCATTTGCTTGGTATGGCTTTTCCAGTGGCTGAGTTGTCCAGAATGTTTCTTTTCCGGTTCTTATATAACGCAATATTGTATTCACCAAACGTTTAAACAGATCACAGCTAAATACTTTGGTTATTTTACTTTTAACTTTCTTTATTATTATACCTTGGGTATCTAATTTCTTAAAACCCTCAAGACAAAATAGGATTTGAGTGCCACATGTTCATAGATAATGTCAAACTCTAATAACAGAATTACAGGACTTTAGTTCATCTATACATATCTTGAGATATATAATGGATCGCACACAAGAATCAGTCAATGATTAAGCTCTCCACAGCAAGGAATAGCTATCATTGCTATAATTACAAAGGAAGAATACTACATCCAATAGCTCTCCAGTGGGGCATATGAATATTCCCACCATACCTACAGTATATTTCCTATATATTTAAATATTGACAAAAAGGGATGCTTGCCTTAAAAAAACAGAAATACTGGTATCTTCTACTGCCTCACCTATACAATTACATTTCCCTAAATTGTTGATAATTGTTAATGCAATTTTAGTTGAGATTTATGTGATTTCAAGGATTATGTAATGTTGGCCCTAGGGTCTTATTTGCTTGCATGCAAAGAAAGGAATTGCCCTTACGAGCTCAGCGCCCTACTTAACTGCCTAGTTTGCCTATATTGGCAGATTCACTCCCTGGGCTTATAATCGACTCAGTAAACCCCCTTCCTTGTCACAAGCACTCTGCTTGATGTTTTTAGCATGAACATTGGATTGGACAGAGCAACGTAATATATAAAGGCCCATTCATAATGTATGTATTATCTATCAATTTTAAAATGCTGGATAACAACACAAAACAAAAATAAACTGGTTCAGAAGTGGTAGAAATCCGCACTTAATTCAGAGCACACAACTTGCTGCATGTGTCATTCATAAAACATTTAAAGGACATCCTTGATGGGATTTCCTTAATGATACGAATGGGAACAGTGGAACAAATCCGGTCCTCATTTCCCTCCGTGCGAGAAGTATTCGATCGTGTCTCTGGGTAGACTAAGTTCCTGTGACTCACTGCTTGGGAATTCGAATGGTATATCGGCGTACCCTCTCTGACCTGGCACAGTCATCTTCCATGCACATGCTTTGTCTGTGTATGCGTGCGTAATCAGCCTTCTAATTAATTCTTCTCTTTATATGAGCTGGAGTGGCTGGTGAAAATCTGGAAGCCCCAGCACCAGTCCCCAAACTAGTTGACATCACATATGGAGAAGCCACGCTCGCTGTTTGGCTCGCAACACTCGTCTCAGTCCACAACCAGATTCTGGCACTCATCACATCCTAACACTGAAACTTAAGATGGGTAAATTAGAATTCACTTGCCAATCTTTATAATATTTGATTTATTTAAAAAAATGTATCAAGAAGTAGCTCATTTAGATCCTTTTTAGGAATGCGTGTTTTTTTAAATTATTTTTTTCTTATTAATTAAGAGAATAAAATATATGTGGCATATAACTTTCTGTTAAATGTTCTGTTTTTTACATTCAGCATTTCTCCGGCACCATTCAGATTGGAACAGATGCCAATGAATATTTACTCTAGGTGTATAATTATGAGTGCTATCTCATTATTCACATTATTCCCCACAAGGTACCTTTTCAAATATTTTGAATTAGATTTGGCAACTTCACTCTGTGACACACAAGGTAGTATTCTTTTAGGAGCCTGCAGACAGCACATTAATATATTTCTTCTTCCTTATGATGTCTCATATTGGCATTTCGGCTTATAGAAAAAGTCTCATAGGGATAAATAAATCACACATCTCAGTAGCTAGGCACTGATTGATTTTTTTTTATTTACTGGAAAGGCAAGCTCTCGAGGCAGCTACGGAACCACTTTCAGGTAGACACGAGACAATCTGTTATCACTCCTAACAATTTTAAATTGGCCTTTGATAATTTGGTACCATTGTTTATGAACATGAATATATTACACGGGTAAAAATAATGAGATCATAGAGAAGGGATCCCTATAGATCAACAAGTGTTGATGATCAGAAAGAAAGAAAGAAAGAAAGAGACACATTCACATTTACCCAAATGTTAATGTGCTTTTGTTTAATTGTTCCATCAACATATATTCACTATTATAAGAAAACATCCCAATAAGTGAATCTAATATCTTATCTGCTTTTAATGTAATAAGCTGTACAATCACTAGACAAGTTGAACCCTCTTTTGCTGTAAGAGACATTTGGATAGAGCTCTAAGTCTACTCGGTCTGTCGGTTTTGTCCTCTTTCTAAAGCCTTTAAGGTTCTGTAAATGCATTTTTATAAGAGTTTTTACCCCATAAGCAAGACAGGTTCTCTATGTGATTATCAGGATGTAAAATGATAACATAGTCACATGTACCCATTCTTTATTTCAAACATGATACAGTACTCTACTATTTGTAACTGTTAGCAGTGTAACTACTACCACCCCGCAAATCCTGTCCTGCCTTATTTCCCTGATTATGCTATAAATCTCTTTGCTACAAATGAACACTAGTGGCACTAGTAATGAAATCTTTTTAACCAAGGTGCGAGCCTTGGTGGTGTAAGCAAAGTGCTTGTACATATTCACTCCTGTCTAACATACATTCAAAAAATACATTGCACCCTAAAGAAAGCACACCATTATCCAATCCTAGTGTAATTACTGCTGATTTTTTAGGTTACTCTCTAGACAACCTGCTGGCAAGTTAGATTAAAAAAAAATTCTGAAAAGAGCCACACGATCTTCATATCAGAGAAGGCCATACAACCCCTTCCCAAAAGGCTAAGATCCAATAATAAGAATATTGTTTAACGATAATTGATGGAATGCACTCAAGACTCATCCAAGTACAGGGAAGTATGTGTCAAACCTCATGCCTGCTCTTTACGACATTTGTGACAAAACACTTTGTCTTTGGCTTTTGACAAGGCTTTTATTGAAAGGATATGTGATTCACAGTATGTGTGAATGAGAGCACTGTCACCATAATGGATATTCTAGATTATATGTGTTTGTCATCTGGTTATTCTGTTGGTATCTAGGTTTACATGGTCTTTCAGACCTCCCCTTTAACGCTTTTAACCTTGTATGTCCCACAGTCGAACACTAAATCGCTTACCCACCTGCCTTCTGTAATATACACACGACAAGCAAAGAGCAAAGAGTACCGAACCAAGGCATAAGAATTTGGTATAAAATCAAGACATGATGGCTACACTAGAAGAAGGGGAGTCTGATGATATACATATAAATAACATTTCATCACAAAAATGCGAGCCTGGCGCATTCTACCTTTATGCTGTGTGGCGTCAAGAACATCATTTATTAAAAATGTTAGACTTAAGTCTTTATATGACAACTACAATCCAAATGTAATATAAAGGCTAATAATAAAACTAAATATTCTTGTGGGGGGGGCATACATCAAATATTTATTCCACTATTTGTCTACAAATCGGAAGACATTGAAAATGCAGACATTCTGGGGTTCCTTGAGGACAAAGCTAGGCCTTTCTAACAGCTAATAAACCCACTGGCATCATATATAGTAAGCTAGGCAAGGTGAGCCTCCCACTGGAGATAGGAGGAATGCAAATGGCCATAGAGAACTAGCTTCACACTTGTTTGTAGACTCTCAGCCCAGGTCTCAGACATGAGCGAGGCTTTTTACCAGGGTAGCCTTTAAATTAATTAAATTGTGCTATCCTTAAATCATTTTGAAGACAGCAGAAATGAAGCAGGTGTATTTCATGATGCATACGCTAATGAATGGAGTCCATGCACCCCTGATCTTACAGTCCAGGCATAGCAATTGAAGGATGGGTTGTTGGGTTGGTGTGCAATAGCTCGCGGGCCAATCCCGCAAGACATGCAGGGTATAGAATTATTATTTTGCGGGCCATTTGCCTTTAGTGTTTTAGCTAACCACATAGATGACTGGGATATATATATAGCCGAGCTACAACACCCCTGAATTACAGTGCATATTCATCTAATTTAATGCGGAAGAAATCAGCGTATCAGGTAACAAGCTTCTTTTTTTTACTTGGAAACGGCTTAACCCATTAACCTTAAGAAGGAGGTCACCCGCAACACAAATGCAGTGCGCACCCAAGGCCCACATCGCAGTAACAACGTTAAAATTCCTACAGGACATGCTTCCGTAATGCGATACGTAAAAAAGCTTTCCAGTTTTTTGCCTTTTTTTGGTTCCCTTCCCCCTTTCCTCAAAAAAAAAAGGGGTCTGTTTCCACTGCCGTGGGAGCCGGGTTATAACGGGCGCACCTCACGTTTCTCAGCTGTACGCTGTGTCTAGATAGCTGCCTGCATCCTCTAGGACTCGTGCGTATCCGTAAAAAACCTGCCCCTGCTATTTATAGCGCAAACTAAATGCTGCCTGGTAACACCGTGAACACGGAATGGGCTGAAATCAGTGGGTTTTACTATTTCTAGTAATGTACCTACCGTGCTCAGAAATAATGGTATATTTATCTGCAGCACCAGCTTCATCTATCACCCATTAAACATGGTTCCTTCTACAGCACCAGACAGCAAATTAATAACATCCTTTACCCCATCTTCACATAAGCCTTAAAAAACCCAACCGAACGTACCATATTTTAACCCTTTCAGCACCGTGAGTGGCGGACAGAGCATTTCCACTCTAGAACTAAAAGGGTTAATCAATAAGGCATTAAAAACCCACCAGAATGAATTGCCATACTTTCTACGCATACATCGGAACAAAACAGACCACATAGCTCGATATAAACGCTCACATATAGTCAGCATTCTGCTGCCTGCACCTTGCAAAGGACAAGGTACTCAATACCTATATGTTAACGGGCTTTCTGTTCTTTTTTGGAATCCGAATGATAACGAGGAAACTTCCCTGCTGTCTTCCATGCCAATAAAAAAGGATTGTAGGCACACGTTACCTTTCCTTCACCCAGGCAGGCTCCCACGTTCTGCAGATGTCAAGAAGATTGTCCAGGAAAAAAAGCATCACATTAAATCCTGGTTAAACAGGCTCCCGGCCTTTCCCAGCAGCATCCATTTCCATAGCCAGGACCTCCTCTGTGGCTCTGCTGAAAGACAGACACAGCCCTTCTGCTGACTTCTCCCTATCAGTGTGTGTGAGTGTGTGAGTGTGTAGCTCTCTCTGTCTCCTCTGTGCTGCTACATCCTATTTCCCCGCTAACGGTCGCTCACAGAGACACTGGCTGCAATCCAGGGTGCACCACAGAAATGTGCATCTTTGGGGGGAAAAACAGAGGGCTTGCCACACTACAAGGAGATTTCACACACGCGCGTACACACACACACATGTGTACACACAGAGGCAGTGCATGTAACTGGGGAAGGAGGTGGAGGGGGATGAGAATTGCCTTTTTTCCCTCGGTTCTTCCTGCTGGTGCATTTTTTAATGACTCACGTGCAGACAAAAACACACTTTAAATGAAAAGAGGCCGGCATGGAGTAAGGGGGGAAGGGAACGTGCGAATAAAAGAAGCTGCACACACTGCTGGTACAGGGAGATTTAATAACCCGAGTCACCCTTTAAAACACCCAGCAGGCAGGGCACTCGGGCTGATCCTCCACTATCCAAGCACGGCATGGCAACATCTGGGCTGTAAAAGCAACACAAAACCAGCGAAGCTGGGAGAGACTGATTGCACAGGCCTGACCTCAGTAGGGGAGTCCATATATTTTATTACAAAAGAGCACTTTACACAGTAAAAGGAGCAAGGTGCAGTGTCCTAGAGGTTCATTCAAGTCAATGGCCTCAGCATAAAAAAGCTCTAATGTCACATGTAATAGCAAACACTACTTAATTGCAAACATCCGAATGATGATACAAATGGATGTAGCAAGGGGTGCGTTCAAGTTGATATCCTTTATTGAGCCAACATAGAAAAATGATGTAAAGTTACGTAAGCTTTAGGGAGCTCAGAGGTCTCTTCTTCAGATGGAAAGTAGCAGTTAAGGCATATCAGACTGATATGCATTGTAGTGTATATTAATTACCCCTCTTATAATGTAACCTTACACACCCTAAATTAACATAGGATCCCTATTATGAGTTACATTATTTAAGATTGTTCAGCAACACTAGTAAAACACGTACGAGAAGTGATTCAGCCGCTAAGTTTGAAAAGTCATATTGCCATAGCAACCCCTGGAATAGTCCACTCAATTCTAACATTCTATTGGTTGCTATGGCAACAAAACCCCTTCTTAAACATGGCATCTTATTAGCTTTTTTTTTTTTTTTTTAACATGGTCTCCATAGAGTGTACTTTTCTACAAACCTAGTTAAATTATCAATACAAAGAATTTTTAGCAAAGCAAGACAATAAATAAATAAATCACAAAGCACGTCTTTTCTGACTTGATCTGTGCATGCTGAATGTCGGGTTCTGGACAGGATCAGACACAATTATGCATAATTGAAAAATCTAACAAATATTGTCTATTATTTAAGGCGCTGAAACATAATCTCCGACATTTCAAATTGCTAAAGGGACACATTTGTTTTAAGGGGTGGTGTAAAGGGTTTCTATGTGACTTTTTATCCAACTGATAAGGGCATATGCTACTGAATAATGGATTTGGGTGAAGAATGATGTTATTTATTTACACAATTTAGTTTGTAAACACATTCCCTTCTTTTTACATATACATAGCTGTGACATTGTGACGCCGGGATAACACTCGTATGCTAGAGGCACATCAGGGGATGAAAGGGAGACAGAGGGATTGCCAAAAAGGGTCTGTCCCTCCTAAAAAGAGGTCATCGGGAGCTACACAAAAAAAAGAATAAATCCTCGGGAACTGCAAAGGTCCTAGTAATAAAAGTCTGAAGTAACTTTGCTATGGAAACGTGAAACCCGCCCTACATAAAACGCTATATAATATGGAAACTTATATTTGAATCGGACAAAGCCAATGGATTTCTAGGAGCTAACAGGCTGTGAATAGTTCAATTTCCTTAACAGCATTTGGAGTCAAGACAAAGTTACATCTTCAATTAAGCTGGCAACAGGAAAAAGGAGCTGGCAGCTGTGTGCTGAGTCGGGGAAATTTCGGAGTAAGAAAAGAATATGAGAAAGGAAACAAATCAATAAGACCTGGTCTTGCAAACCCTCTGCTTCCCCCATCCTTCCATCTCCTGACCTCTTTTACTTTCAGATTGTCATAAAGTAATTTTTACCCATGTTATCCTTCCAAAAATAAAAATTTACTACCATAATCCAGAATATAAGCATCCGACGTTAATATAATTAAGCTTATTAACCATTTCAGAGCGATTCATTAAGTTACGTTGATCCAGTGGAAGTGAGCACACTATTTTATGCAATATCTTCACGTTAAACAGATTTTTACTGGTACCCTTGGAGTGACAGCAAAGTTACTTTAACGGAGTAAATATAGCTTTGATGTCCAAATACTACATACTGGATTAAAATGGCATTTTTGGAGATCTCTGTGTAATTTTAAAAGTAGATTCAGAGAATAAAACAATATTCTGTTAGTAAGTATGTATATTGGTAAGAAAAAAAAATATATATGTAGTTAATCCTTAAACTAAATATACAGAAATAGGAGTCTTTATTAGCGAACAAAGTACTTTGGAATTGCGAAAATTCTAGATTTTAGAGATGAAACAGCCCATGTGTTCTTTGCATTTGGATTTCATACTTTGAGTTGCAGCTCTCTGGTGGCCGTTTAAGTTTATTATTAGCGTTCTGTCTTTCAAGGTTTTGTATTAATTAAAAGAAAATCTGTGGCTGGTAATAATTTAATTTTATTCTACGATATCCAAAAACAATTAACATTACAATGTTACAATCTTGTTTTCACAATAATACTGGCCTTAATTTGGCATATTAATTTGTTTTGGGTTTTTTTTATAACAAAGAAACAGCATTAGCAGAATTTATACCAGAATAAATGAGTGAGAGATGCTCTATGTGATGTCTTCTGATGGTTATTGTTGCATCGAGCAAATCTCTCCCTTTTCCCAAATATTATATTTCGCAGTCCAATAAACTAAATAAACCTGGGTGTAGGGCTTTATACAAAAAAAGCCATATATTTTAAAACTCCACTTATTTGTACACCATATACGATATATTCTCAATATTTGGATGAATATTCTTCCCCATTAAGTTATTCTTCTGCATTGAGGCCAATTATTCTGAAAATCCTGCTGATTTAATTAGGTCTTAGTCCTGACTCCATCTTCTCCCTCCATGCCCGTTATCCTCACTGTGGAGCCCCGTCACATAAAGACACAAATAAAACAATGAATGGTGTAAAGGGACTGGTCGTGGATATCAGAGATCTAACTGTGCCAAGAAATGTGTTGGAACTTCCTACTTTGGCTTACAGTATGATCCCAATGAAATTGTCAAGGCAAGATCCGGGAAACAGCGAAAGAATTGAATGCAGTGCCCTTATGCAATCAATTCGATGTAATGTAAGAGGTGGAAAATATAAATGTAATTCATTTGAAAATGGAAACAACACAAGTGATAGATGTTTTTCGGTTCTTAACTCAATTATGAAGCACTTTGGGTTAAGTTGGGAAAGTAAAACTACATTTAGCAAACTACCACCATATTGAAAAATAAATGTAAAGATTAAATGTGACATGAATGAGTGTAAAGGCTTCTTGTCATGTCAAAGGTAATATTAATGCTACAGAGCGATAAATGAAAAACGTAGCTTATGTATCATCCTGTATGGACAGGGAGGTCAACTGCTTGCAAACCACACAGGAAAAAAATATTAAGGTGTTCCATAGAAAAACATGAATTTCCTAGCCGGGGGATGTGGATTTATAACAACAGGAAAGGGGAAAAAGGTTTGCTGAAATCTGACAAGCTGCTTTTCTTCCGGGGAATCCCTGATCTGACACTATTATTCCAAATTTTATTATTTGTTATTATTATACATTTTATATATTATTCTTGGAAACAATACACAAAGTGGCAAGACAAAGCACAATAAGCCACATCAATGCAAAAGAATAACAGGATTTGTTCATATAAATAACTAGAATAACAATTCGGTGTCTATTCTATGGATCTCCCATTGGCTGCCTTAAATTAGTAAAATATAAGGGCAATATAAAGGCTTAAATTAGTAAAATATAGTGCAAATCCGTACTATGTTTAAGATCACTGTTGTGCTACAAATTTTGGTCATTTTGTCCCTACTGAAACTTGTACTGTGTACAAACAATACATTGAGAACAAAGAATTACCAATGTTCCTCTTTCTGTTCTCATGTATAAAATCAATTTCAATTTGTACATAGCAAAGCACCAAAAAAAAAAGAAAAAAAGAAAGGTCTTAGATACAGTCCTGTTATTGTTACCATTTATTTATACGTTAAAGAGAAATAACAATGTTCTTCCATATTATTTTCAAGATAAGCTTGCAGTCTAGTATGGATTGGAAACAAAAAAGTAAAAGAAAGGGCAACTGTGAGACATTTGGCTCACTTGGGCATTAGGAAAAAGATAAATGAACTGTAAATGAAAGTGATATGTTCTGGAGGAAATTGTATTAATTGACTTTGGGTCACTGGTGAGTTTATGTGTCAACTAAGCTAATTCACTCTGTTTTGAATAAACCCAATTTTGAAAGTTGCAGTGAAACCGGTGATCATCACACACAGCACAAAACCTTTAAGTAATTCTGGTATGTCGGAGGCGATTAGTCAAGAAGATCCTCCAAAAATACACTTTGACATTGATATATTTAGTCCCCAGGTCCATAACTAGTTTCTAACTCAATTATACCTGATTCTTAGCTGTTTCCAAAACGTTTTATTTCTCATTCCTCAGTAAATAAAGGCTAGTGACCTTTTTGCTAACACAAGGATTTAGTGATAATAAATCCACAGCCTTGAGTCAAAGGTTAGAGAGCAGCCAGTGAGCCAACTAAACTGAGACTGATGAGTGACTACGCAGACATTCGATAACAATCCTTACATCACATGGATGACTTCAATATACACCAAGCTCTGATAACATAAGTATAAATAATTTGGAACACAGCACCATTCTTTCACATATCATGAATAATAAATAAAAGAAATGCATGTTTTTCATACAAAAACACGCATTTCTGTGTTTTGAACATCTGAAGAAGAGACCTCCGTGTTCTTGGAAGCTAGTGTGACTGTTTTTGTATGTAAGCCTAATAAAAGTTAACGCCTTTGACAAAAGATGTCGTTTTGCACTAAGTCCAAAACCTGTAGCGTTCTCAGTGTACTTTAATGAGTTGAGACTGAGACTTACTTTGTTTTGTTGCTCATATGTATTTAGCATGTTTTATGCCTATTTTATTTTTGTGGACAGAAGGTTGACCAACACACTGAAAGTGACTGGATGATTACTTGCTTGTTTCGTCTCGCCTCAGCTCACCTCCAAACTCCTTTGAGATGTACAAATCAGTCATTTATCTGTATCTAAGCATAATATAATCTTTATCACCGTGGGCGATTATAAGTCATGAGAACATGAAATAGAAAACGATAGTAGGGTGCAGCGTACTATTCGCAGACAGATGGAAGAACAGGAGTAAATCCACACGGCACTGAGAAATTTCCTACTCCTACATCTTTGCCTGAAAAATGAAATGACAGCTCTATTGCTAGAGGTTAATCAGTGCCTCGGCCCCCAATTATTTTTATAATCACATACAGGACAACCAAAAAAAAATGCCCACACAGATCCAAACTAGAATTTAAAACTAGAATGTAAAAGAAAAGTGTTATAGATGTAACAAGTATGGGAGGCATGCACCCCCAGACCTGCATGCAGCCTATCCACGTATTTCCTATCTATCCATCCATCCATCCATCTATCTATGCATTGATATAAGCAAGAACTGTTATTATCCCATGTATCCTATACTGGATACCTGAAATCATGGAAAATTGGAAAGTGACACAATTGAAGCAAACAATTGTCATGAACCTTTGGTTTTTCCATCATCCTATGAATATTTACCCATATTAATCAATGAGCGTAGTAATGACTGTTGAAAAGGGCACTTTCTTTCATTTATATTGCGATGTCCATTATGTTTTAGGTTATCTATAGCATAGGATTTATAAAATGAGAGTATATTGAAAGGTGACATTAAAGTTAAAATGACAACAGCAGACTATTTCATGGCGCACAACATTGAATCACCAGGGTACAGTCTCAAATTTGTTGTACTTTACAGACAAGCACCTGATGGCGATGGAGCAGATTCTGTAGCCTTAAGGAGTGGTCACTCAATTTTATTGAGTTTCCTAATTACCAAATTAGATTAATAAGGATTAGTCTTGGAATCTTATTCAGCTACGTTAGATGCAATGCACTAGGAAGAATTGAGGAGATAGGTAAAACAGATAGATGTATGTTTTGTTCTTGTACACACATAGGTATAGTAACTGCTCAGAAGACTAGGCTTAATTTGTAGGGTGCCAACCATCATGTATCTGGCACGTCTCCATCATTGAAAACCACCCTGCAGACTGAGCTTTACATAATGCGTGACCCACTTGGCCATTCTTGCAGGGGAGACATGCCAGGGATTTCCCTTTATAATGCATAGTGACGTCAGGGAATTAAAACCACAACTCTCCTGCCAACATCACGGCAAACTCCTGCTTTAGTGAATGAATCCCAAATTAGATGATAGTGGCCGGATCTCTTCTGCAGCTCTGTGGCATAACCCCATTTTTCAAAGTAAATGCAAAGGAGGGCTCAGCTGAGATCTATAGAGCGCGACAAAAAATCCCACGGTTGAAAACTGAATTTATATCTATCCATTACATTTTTAAATGCATTTTATTGGGCTCTTTATTTAATTGAATGTTAGATTTACTAGAGGCCAGGTTTCTAAACAGTAATTAGCAGGAAGAATTCTATCTAGGATGCCATACTATTTTGCCAATATTATACAGGGCTAAGCAAAATGTGTATATGTATATGTATATATATATATATATATATATACATATATATAAACTACAATTCTTCTATTGACTTCTGGTTTAGTGAATGAACCACACAGACTGGATAAGGGTGATCCCTTAGCCTTCAGCTGTGGTGTTATGGGCTAGATTCCTCTGCACAATGAAATATGAATAAAATGAACAACGTAACATCACTAATTAGGCAGTCTCTGTGAATGTGAGATTTTTTTTTTCTCCAAATACTGTATTTGCTCGATTATAAGACGACCCTGATTATAAGACGACCCCCCAAAATCTAAATATTAATTTAGGAAAAAACCAAAAAGCCTGAATATAAGACTACTCTATAGGAAAAAAAGTTTTACTAGTAAATATTAATTCATGTAAACAATTTTTTGATATTTAATAAAAGCTATGATTGTGAAAAATATATATTTTTTATTTCCTTTTATTTGCCAACCTGCCCCCCCCAGTTATGCACATCTGCCCCCAGGGTTGCCACTCTGCCCCCAGAAATGCCTTATACCCCCTATTTGCCACTCTGCCCAATGATGTGCCTTTTAACCCTCTATATGCCACTCTGCCCCATGATATGCCTTTTAACCCCCTATATGCCAGAGTTGCATATAGGGGGTTAAAAGGCATATCATGGGGCAGAGTGGCATATGGGGGGGGTTAAAAGGCACATCATATATATATATATAACTGCTAACAGCAATCACACTCCTATCAAGCCAAGGCAGCCAGTACATGCTGGAACCTGGGGATGATAGGAGTGTGAGTACAGCCTCCGTATGCCATGCTACCACCACCACCACCCTTACACATCCATGCTATCACACACTCATTCACAAACATTTAAATACTCATTCATTCCATTAATCACACATACTTGCTCAAAAACCCTCCCCCACCAACTTACCTGAACTGCAGATCTCTCACTCGAGGACTTCTGCAGGGGCCCGGCTGTGCGAGCAACTTCTCTGGCCCCGCCCCCAGAGGAAGGAGGGGGGAGGCAGAGTTATGTGACACTCTGCTAGCTTCCTGTTCTCCTGCTGCTCGCAACCAAAGCACCGGTAAGCAGCCTGGCCCCAGCGGACATTTTTTTGAGGTCTGATTAGAAGACGACCTCGATTAGAAGACGAGGGGTATTTTTCAGAGCATTTGCTCTGAAAAAAACCTTGTCTTATAATCGAGCAAATACGGTAATAGTGTATTCAATACATTAAGACATAAAACTTTTTATTTTATCTTGAGAGGTCTGGAGAAAGCCTTCCTTTCTAATAATATAATGCTGCCCCTGCTGGCTCTCCAGAGCATATTATTAACACATCATTGTTGCTGCTGGGTAACTTAATTCACAAGGGTTTGACTTTTCTTTGATAATGGTTGCCAGGAGGCCTGGACTATGCCCCTTTTAAAGGATGTTAATTGCCCGTCCTATATGGTTTTTCAGGGCCTTTTTACCTAAATCATGCTCATTACTAACATTTGTCCAGCTCAAGTGTATAACGCAGTGATCATTTTAATGTTTCAAAGTTTTTTGTTTTTTTACTTTGGGCACTGTCACTTAATGTCTTGTCTTCAGGGCTTCATTGAATGATCCACCTAAAATCTCGATTTTTGCAGAAAATTAAGATTGTGCATGTAAAACATATTTAAAGTTCAACTTCTAGAGCACAAGTCCAAAAATCAATCACTAGCTGCTCAAATGCACATTTATGCTTAGTTTGCATATATCTTGCCCACAGTCTGGCATGCAACGTTTTCAGATACACTCCATGTCTAATAAGACCAGGAAAAACAAACAGAACATTTCTAACAGATGCCGAGATGCCGATGCAAGTCATTGCCACAACAGAAGCTCACTAAAACCAATGTAATACAGCAAGTAGTGGCTAGAAGTAGTAAGCGTATGTGCTTTATCATAGGAGTAGTATGCTGCTACATGCAGCATTGGAGATATCATTCCCAGGAAAATTCTTTAATCATGTGAAATTTTATCTTGGCTATTACTGGTTTCAGGAACACTTGCCATGTGGCACAAACAGGCACTGATAGGTGTCTTGTGTTGTTTTTGTGTCATTTAACCTTCCGAGTAATAAAATGACAGATGTGCTAAGGTTTATTTGATTAACATAGTAGAAAGTGCAATTAATGTTTTGTCTAAGTGGAACAGCACCTCTAATAAATGAATGGACAAGACACAGGTGGAGATAATAGGGTTATTCCGATATTCGAGCTGGCTGTAGGACTTCATGTAATATGCGAAAACCCTCACCTAGGTCTGTAATTTGAAACAAAGTCTCCGTTACCAGATGTTATTCTATCCAGTCACCTTATAGTGTTTATAGTATTATTTGCAGAATTGGCAGGAGTAATGTTGGCTAGTATAACAATCCTACTCTCAAGAGGGGAAAAAAATGCTAATTTTTATTATTGGACATTTCCACCAACAGTTTTTTTTTTGTGTGTAGGCATTACCGAGTGAAACATGATTCTTTAGTAACCCTGTGGTGATCAAGACAGCAGACATTTATCATGCACAATAACATAGGCACGTATTGAAACACAAAGGAACAACAATTGGGACTTTACAAGGCCGTAACCTCGAAGTTAACAGGGGCCAATGTCCAGTATGAAAGACAAAATGTGGAAAAGAAGAACAATCAGAATTCCATTTGTTGTAGTGCTTAAGAATGTGTCAATGATTAAATAGAATATAAGCTCACTAATAGATTGTGAGCTCACAAGGGCTGGTCCTCTTCTCCATTTGTGCCAATATATTTTAATACGCGTACATGTTATTGTCAGGTTTAATGTTGTAGTTTTGACTTCATTCTGAGATAATAGTGGCTATGCCACAGTCTGCCACCAATAAATAAATATACTCATGCTAAAAGCAGTGACAATAGTTCCAGCTTTTATGCCACATTACACTGACAACACCCTAATTTAGGTATTCGTTAACTGTGAATTGTGTTCGGAAAGACTAAACTTACTAGATAATAAACAGACATCTGCACCAAGCTTGGAGTACAGCAACACAGATCAAGAATAAGATATTTTAAGTACAATTTGTTTAATGTTTCCCAACAGCTCGAATTAAAATGAGTTTATCGCTTGAGGTGTGTTTGCAGACATGGATGGCCCAAGATCAGGGAGGGAAATCATGCCAGAAGCAAGAAAACATTATGACTGGTGGATCCATTTACAAAAATGGAACCTGTAACGGAGGAAAGATTATGACTTATACTCTGTGGCAGATGGACACCACAGAAGGTGACATGTTAAAACACCACCTGAAGTGATCTCTTAAAGAGCTGACAAGGTCATACAGGGAAAGTGAGACCCTTGAGGGAACACCAGGGTCACATCAGGTTGATGATGTGGTTGTTTGACAGTTAGCCCTGCAAAGCCCTTTTTTTTTTTTCTTTCTTTCTAAAGCGAAAGAGAGAGAAATGGGCGCCGAGTGGTTTTCGCTTACCAAGCTGTCAGTACCCGCTCGGCGCCCCTCTCTCTCTCCACTGCGGCGAGTCTTCCTGTTCGGTCTCGGTGCCGGCTTGTAATGCTGAGTGCCGGAAGATTTCCTCATAGCCGGCACCGAGACTGAACAGGGAGATTCGCCGCAGGACTGCTGAAAGGTAAGTACAAGGGGGGGGAGGAAGGGTAGATAATATGGGAGGGGGGTAGATAATGGGGGGGCGGCAGGGACGGAGGGAGAGGAAGGGTAAAAAAGGGGGGGGCGGCATTTTAAAATTCGCCCCAGGCGGCATTTTGCCTTGGGCCGGCCCTGGGTGTTAGGTAGCTCTTAAGGGTAGCCCCCTTTTCCTCTATCGAAGTTTTCCCCTTAAGGGGAAGGACCAAGAAAATCCAGGCCTACCACAGGCCTTTTAGCCAGGGAGGGAAGGAAGGGGTCGCGTATCCCTTCAGGGAGTCTGGTCCACAAAGAAAATAAGATATAGCATCTGGTGTCCACCATGGCCCTATACTGAAAACGTTTTTGGCACCTCAGGTCTTCATAATGTTTTGTTTTTTTTAATGTTACACAAGTATGTTTTGAGGCTGTTAAAAGTCATGTAAAACCTAAAACTATGCTTATTTCGTAACATAAAATGTGTACAAATATCATTATACTGTTGACCCTTAGTTTGTATATAACAAAAATTTCGAGCTTGTGTTATAAAAGGGCCTATAAAATAATTTTCCATAGACATCAGGAATCATGCCTCTGGCCTACACACAGAGTTGCCATATCATTCATGTTTTTCCTGGGCACATATTTCCCATGTTGATGACTAGTACCTGTAAAATGCAGCCCTGGAGAAGGGAATCAGTTGATCAATTATATACACTCCGCATACAGAGCAGGTTGTTAGCAACATGGGAAATACATATGCATCCTGGAAAAAATGGCCAACGTGGCAACACTACCTGCACATCTTGGATAGAATATATTTTTTACATCCCTGTCATTTGTCTGTATATATCAAAATATTCTTAAGCATCAAATCTAATGTTAGTTTATGTTTTAAAGTACCATTTATGGCTGTGCATTGCCCTAGAAGACATCCCAAAAAAATGTTGAGTATTGTAAGTCGATAGTACTAATTCAGTTATTTATAGAAGAAATAAAGCTTCCCTCTTAAGGAAAGTTCTTTGTCGGCGCTATTAAATTATATAACACAAACAACTATTCAAAAATGATAAGTGTGAACCCATTTGTTCACCATTCTGGAGCTTGACTCAGTATGGGAAATATGCACTAAAACAAACATTTTTTTTTATCTCAACACAAAATGATCCCTGTGTGTGTGGCTTCCTTAACTTTATTAGCATATTTTCACATGTAGTTATGAGAACAGGACTTTTCCTCCTAACAAACGCCCTTGTGTCAGATACAGTCGATCTTAAAATAGTAGCATTGCTGTTGTCTTTCATTCTGTGCCAGATTTTGTGTATTTCCATATTAGACTAATACAGTGACAATACACTAATCCACAAAATCCCAACCTCTCTTTGATTAGCTCGGCTATTAACCACTCATCTGAACTGCGTGTTTTGCATGACAACATATAATTGCTGGAAAGACCAATTGATTCCTCCAAAATAACAAGTTGACATATAATTTAAATCATTACAGTTCCTGCCGGAGATAAACAGAATTTTCATAGAATATAATACCAATTAAATGTTCAATAAAAAACAGAGAATGTTTTGTTTTTTAATACATTAAATTCATCTCCATTTAAATACTTCTTGAGGACAATTTTCTTCAATAGATGTCCTCATTAAGACAATAAACTAGGGGATCAACATGGTTCCCTCAAGTGCAATGCTTGATTGGCTGATTAAGTCCAACCAGTCATATTTTATTCACTGTCCGCTCGTTTATACACACAGTACGTCATACTAAACACAGTTGTACCTGGTATCACACCTAGCACGCAACATACACATACACTGAATTCAGGTCAATAGTTTCCCAACAATAAATACAGTAAATATATCTTAAGAACATGAATCACACCAAAACACCTGTAACATCTAATACTACATTAACCATTAGGTCAAATTATTGTATCGCACCATAAAAGCATCTAAAAAAAAAACCAAGAAAACTCCAGTCAAGGTGTAAGTTTCTATAAAATAGCAAAAACCTAGTAAATTAACTATTATATAAAGGTGGTATTCTTTGTAAAGTGCTTTATGATTGAACAGTAGATATTTTCCTCCTTTAGTCTGGTTGGGGGCTGGCTTATGTGGTTTTCAACTTTATACTCAAAATGCAACACAAAAGAGCTGGCACCATACTTGCACAAATCATCTACAAACGTTGCCGCATCCAAAGCATACCTGGGAGCCTGACATGTTTGACCCCAAGTCCCCAGCACTGTGGGTCAATTACTTCTCCGGGCAGGGAAGCTGTATTTGCATACTTGGGCTAACACCGCTCTTTAGTGCAACTAGCGTATCCCACATAATAAAGACGGGAAGTTCCAGGCAGCCAACTCTGGGTTCTTTTCAAACATGGTCCACTGTACTCAGTGTCACTCGTATAATAAATTTGGTCTTCCAATACAATCTGATCCCATGATGCCCACTTTAACATTTTATCTCTCTTATAAAACCATGACATTGCAGAATGGAAATTCACAGAAACGTCCCATTTTATATTTAAGACAAGTAGTCTATTTACATATGAGTCACATTAGACACAGTGAGAAAGTCACCACACATGCTCAATTTGTGTGGGAATTCAATAAACATACGTGGCATCCTCTGAGCAAATATCCGAATACCAGTAGCCTCTTATTTATATTTCGGGGAAATTGTAATTTGTCTCAGACATATTCTTGGGAAGTCCGTGTGGATGAGAGACTAGTGTGACATACTGCATATTGAAGATGCATTTCACGCAAGCTCAGCCTAACTCTACAGACTTGCAACATTTTTGTACACTTGCAAAATACTAGTTTTCAATCTGTTTTTTTTGTTACCAATATTTACAGTACCACATTAAAATATTTCCCTAAGCTTATAGGAAGAAAAAATTGGAGGAAAAACAAAACATTTTAGAAACGGTCCTAAAAATTACATAATGCCGACAAAAAGATTAGTTTGCAACCCAAAGGGAAGTACATGGTAGTAACAGAACAAAATAAATAAAGAAAAGGTGTAGCTTGGGAATCATACATCTACAGCAAGAAAAGGGATCATTTCTTCCAATTGTTGAAAAGACCAATTTAACCAAACAAATATTAAAGCTGATGTGGATCTACAGCGAAAACAGCAAAATATCAAACTCGGTAAACAATTCCATAATCTAAAACTATATTTTAACTAACAGTTTGTGCACGGCAGCCATGTTCGCACATTAATACATTTTGTTTATTGGAGGAGTTCTGCTGTGTTAGTGAGCATTTTATCTATTATTTATTCACTTATACAGCAGTATTAACCACATTGTCAGTATGCATGTGTCCAATACAACTACTTATGCAAACATATTATTCAAAATAATGAACCACTTTCACAGAGTGGAGTATTTCAGAACATACAACCGAGATGAATATTTTGCAGTGTATGTTCCAATTACTTTTGTAATGATCTAGAATCCTCCATTCAATTTCAGTATATTTACATGAAAATCATATTACATGGTAACCAACTCATTTCTTTCGAAAGCCCTTAAATATATCATCTCATTCCGACACGAGTACTGTTTATGATTGTGTTCTATTAGATTGTGTTCTGGTAAACTGAGCCGTAATTGTGTAAAAAGCATAGCTAAAAATAACACAATAACCATCTTAACCAGGTGAACTTCTTGGTTTGGCAAGGGTGTTGTGTGTCTCGGTTTTGTGTCTGTATCTATATATATATATATATATATATATATATATATATATATATATATATATATATATATATATATATATATATATTAGTGCCTCAAAGTAGATCAAAGGGTTCCCATTATTCTGCTGCACTATGCATTATGATTTTAAAGGAGGTTGTACCGTACATTGTTTATATGGGCACACATCTGACACTAATGTATTCCCCACCTGATAAACTGCTCTGGAGATACACCAGGGTTTTAACATAAGCTGCAAGACGCGCAGGTTTCCATGACGACGCGCAGTACGCAGTGCACGTGAAGTCAGGTTCCATACCAAGCTGTCCCAGGTATATAGTAGATCCTCAAAGCTTAATAGGACAGCGGCCATGCTGACCACGATGACATAAATGGATGAGGTTCAACGCAGGTGAAAGCAATGTACAGCCTTTTGATCCTCAGAGTTCAAAGTTCCACATGCAATTTAATACAGAGGGGAAAAAAACTGCAGCCAATGTCTTTCTTTTCCTGTCCTTTTTCTGTTCTTGCAGAAAATATGACCCAAGGGATATCTTTGTGTCTCGAACAAGAAACAAACTATTTCATACCCGCTGCTCCCTAGACAATGGATATGACATCCCTCTGTGTTGTGATGATCATTTCTCATGGAGAGCTCAGTTTCAGTTCTGTGACTTCTCAGCTGTCTGCAGTGCAAGTAAGAAATATACTTACATCCAAAGTCATCGCTTCACGCTGCTGGGATTTAGTCCAGGGAAAGGAAATATAGTTTCACTGCCAACATTCCTGGGACGGTCCACATGTCTGCTTAACTGTTTCAAATTTAAATAAAACAGCTTAAACCGCCCATACTCACCTCTTCATGCAAAACAGGAGCATTTCAGGAACAGATCTCCCACAAAATGAAGAAATAATACGAAGCGCAACAGAATATTGCCGTCCCTCCTTTATTTGCCCATAGCTTTTGTGACTCTTAGAGCTCTTAAGAGCTCTGGGCAGGTGGTCAGGATATTCAGGATAGCTCAACGTAACTGAGGTACTGACTCACCCTCCTGTACTCACATGAGGATATCATTTCCACTAGAGCTGCTGACAGGTGGGCAAAGGTTTTACTTTGGGGGCTGATCCCATAAAAAGAAACTGAAATCTTCCAAATTAGTGACATCAACATTACCGGTAACAGGGTGGTGTTTATTAATTTCGCTCTTTATATTTTCCTATAGATCAAACTAAAGAAGTAGTCAAATGAAGATGTTTCCAGCAGGTATACCCCTGCCTTTAATTAATTCCAAACATTTAAATATTATAATAATGCATGATATTGTAACTACTTAGCAACACTGTTTTAAATATGGCCAGGCATCTAATTGTTAGGTATTATACTTAGCTTTTTATGCCACCAGGTGGCTTTTGGGTCGCTGCACTCTCTGCCTCCCCATGGACTTATTATGCCTGCCTGCTCCTCACCTGTCACCTGTCCCTCATTCCCTCAATCAAGGGCCTATTTAACTAGCACGTGCCCTTGGCATCTTTGCTTGAGCAGTGCAGTTGCTGGTCTTGTTTGTTGATCCCGTGGATTCTGATTGCACTTCTGATTCTCTGGCTTTGACCCCTGGTGTGGACTTTGACGACGAGTCTGATTGCCTCTTAGTATTACAATGATCCTGGTTATTGACCCTGGCAAGCCTACTGACAAACCCTACCTTTTCCATTTCTTTCAACTCAGTTTGTCTTTGACTCTTAACTCGGTTCCATAGACCCTGTTTCCCTGTGCTGATTCCACAAGACCCCCTTGACTTGTGTTGCTTCCACACAACCCCGTTGACTTGTGTCGCTTCCACACAACCCCATTGCCTTGTGTCGCTTTCACAAGACCCCGTTGCCTTGTGTAGCTTTCACAAGACCCCGTTGCCTTGTGTGGCTGCCACAAGACCCCGTTGCCTTGTGTGGCTGCCACAAGACCCCGTTGCCTTGTGTGGCTTCCATAAGACCCCGTTGCCTTGTGTGGCTTCTACAAGACCCCGTTGCCTTGTGTGGCTTCTACAAGACCCCATTGCCATGTGTGGCTTCTACAAGACCCCATTGCCATGTGTGGCTTCTACAAGACCCCATTGCCATGTGTGGCTTCCACAAGACCCCATTGACAAAAAGTGATGAGTGCCCTGCTCGAACAAGCTTACAACACAGAAGAAGAAAAGGAGGGATATGTACAGGTGGTTGACATTATCACTCCACCAGCTGAAACACAGCAATGATCACAGGGAAGGATTTGACTATGCCATAAAACCACAAACATAATATTTGCTCCTTCTACACAGAAAACAACAGGGGATCTGGTCATTCTTCTTAGCGTACAGAACATCCTCCAAACATCCCATTGTTCAAGACTCGCAGAATCCCCTACTTGTAGTTGAAACCACTACAAACTATGGTTATTGTGGTTTGCAGTCTTTCAAAAAAATAAAATATCATGGGACACAGAGGTTGTATTACAATATCAACAAAGTCTATGAAGTTATGTATACAGGGTCTTTAAATAACCCTACGTCAAATTAAAAATAGTTGTGCATCTTAAGTAGCACTGGTATCTTCTGTTGGTTAAACTACATAATAATACTCAAATATATCAATGTGGATCGTAAACATTTTTTTTTTTTTTTTTTAATAGTATCACTGGTATACAGGTAGATAGCGATAAAATCTACCAAAATGAACACCTGATAAAAATGAAGACGCTGTGTGCTACTTGTAACCAACCTTACATGAACGGTAACAGGAAACATGTCTTTAAAAAGAGGGTATAGAAACAGAACCCCACACCATCCATAACAAGGCATTACTGATGAATGAACTGCTATTTTAAACATATTTTAAAACAGCTTTGTCCAATCACTTCTTGGAGCTCATAAAGCAAACGATTTTAAGAAAATAGCCATATTGGACGATTCACGCATACACCTTCCTGATTTTTTGGCATTAGGTAGACAAAGTGATTAAAGACTGGAGTTCACATAACCCTGCTGCTTTTTATGTTTTCATCCAGCTCATTAGCAGACACATCCTGTGTCTGGCTCACACATGGTGAAAGAGGACTTGCTTCTGCTTGGTATCCAAACTTGATTCTTAAATAGAGAACAGATTTTAAGACGCTTTAAAAATACAATTCTATGCAAAGGATTTTGGTAAAATTAACCAGACCTCTGTAATATGACTCGCATGTACATGGCAGCTACATTTAGGTAAACCCTATACCATTAGGCACCGGAGCAGTAAATTAATGGATCCACCTAGTCTATATAATCTGATTCTAACGTAAGAACTACTTTTAAAACTGAAGCAATGTTATTTTATTTATTTAGCTTGTTGTCTATGGCAGTGTCTTGGGTTCATTGTACAGCTGAGTCTCCTGGTGTGCTGAGAATATTTTTCATAAAATCTCTCAAAAGCAACTGATATATCATCATCCCCGAACCACACAGGAAAAATGACAAAATCCTGCTATCTGCAATGACACAAGCATTTGGAAATATTCCCCAAATTATGTGCTGGAATTATTTCCAAGCCTGGGAAAGTGCAAGACTGCAGTTGACCCCTTGATTAATCTCTCAAGCAACAGGCAATGCAACCATTTTTAGAAACATTCCCAAAGATCTTGAAAGTCATTAACAAGCTGACCTCACGGTCATAAAGCAGCTCAGTTTATAAATGATCCAGCTACGCAACCAGGCAAAAGAAAACTTCTGGAAACTATCTTGTTAAAGGCAAAATGTATATGAGGCACAGGACAATTACCACTACCTAAATGTACTATTCTTGTTTATAATATATTCTATGACGTGAGGGGTTGAATATAAACATATATAAACAATTGCAAATTGTAAAATTGTAACAGACAGAACTGAAAAAAATGTCACTACAATAAACCCAGTCACCAAAATCAGGAATCTGCACACACTCCCCACAGGAACTCAGGTGCTTAGCTGTGGAAGGAAGGGCCAGCTCCCCAGTAAATCGAAATAGAAAAAGGCTCCAGGCACTCAAGGGTTCCATAGGCAGATTTATTGAAGGAGAAGGACAACAACGTTTCGACCTCACGATGAGGTCTTTATCAAGTTACAATATACCCAAACATATCTTACTTCTTAATTCTGAATTCAAGGGTAAATGTGTCTTATGGATAAAGGCCAACTCAGGATCTGAAGACAGATTATAGAAACAACCTAGAGTAAACTGCATGTATGAGATAAGCTTCATGAAGATCACATTCATCCAGTTCCTCGATAAATAAATACACAACAAAAAATCATGGAATCACTGAAATGGTGGCTTTGTAGTACCCTGTTAAATAAAGCTTAAAATAGCACTGTTGTATGTCCCGTGTTATGTTCTAAGGCTTCATCTGGGAGATCATCTGGGAGATGTGCTCATTTCCAACTAAACTTAATAGGTTTTTGATTGGATTGGGTTTCTATGACAGCCTTAAGGAGTGGACAGTTCAGTGGATACTCCATTTAAACTTTAACTTTCTTACCGATAAATTATTTAATAACACGGCTGCCTTTTGCGCACTCTTACCTTTCCATATGCTATATATCACAAATAGCATTTTGTAAAATGGCTACACTTAACTAAGTAGAGCCTCATAGTTGGCCTTTCGAGATGCGGTTGACTATGTTTCAATGTAGCATCTCCTTCCTCTCATTAGATGGTTACATTGTCTGAAGGTATATAGAAACAGACGGTATTCCTGCTCACATCATGATCTGCAAGTAAGATGATGTGGAAATTAAAGCAACTGGAATGTTGAATAATTTCCATCGCTAACAGTAAGATCCAAGTTAAACATTCCAGCTATAGAGTTCAAATAAATCGCTCCAAAACTACCCAAACTAAAGAACACCCTACAAATCAATGTTTGCATAAGTAGAGCAGACATAACATATTTTATAATGCCTAATTAAATCTGCATGGATAAAGATTTCAGATTGTAGAGTGTAAGACCACGAGCAGGGCCCTCAATCTTGCCAAGAACTTTGTATTAACGTGCCCTAAGGCTAGGTCCGGTTGCATCTGTATGTTTAAGTGTATCCTTAAGTTATGTGTACGTTAACCACCTCATATTTAAATTGTACAGCACTGCGGAATATAATAAACATTGAATAATAATAAAGCGGCCCTATCAAGCATGCTATGTCATGAAACGTGTTTACAAAAACATAGCTTGTGCATTTTGTGTGTGCTTACTGAAAGTAAAAACATGGATTCTTAATGGAGAAGAGTTTGGTGGTATGTGGGGTACAACCAAATTTCTTTGTCAACTTATTCCCCTTCTAGTTCTCCAACATATAACTTAATGAGGACAATTAATCGTAGAAGTGACAAAATATAAGACTGTCTTACCAAAAAAAGTGTATCTAATAAATCTGAAGTTAAAATCTGCAAACCCCATCCTAAGGGATTAAGTATAAAAAAAACTCTGAAATTGGATTTGGGATAGTGACAGACCTACTTTAAGAGTACACTGGGGGTTAATGCAATATTCTATGGCTTAGTGAAGATCTAACATAGGTACCAACACATACACCAGGGAACCAGGGAATCTCAAAGCTTTAAAAAATGAATGCCATCTTGAATGATTCTCCTTTGAATTAAGCCTTTGATGCTCTCCACCCAGACCACATATCTTAAAAATAGGAAAATAATCTTTGAAACAAGAAGCAGATGGGGGTAGAAAGAACTAAAGCCTATTCTACATTCAAGTCATCCCCGTGACACAGTTGCAAACTGCTTTATTTTAAGAAGGAACACAAAGAAGGGACTTAACGTGTTGTGGCATTTGCGGATGTGATTTACTCTAAATTATTGGTTACGTTCCTCTCTGTTCCAGTTGCAAGAATAATGGGAAAAAGAAACATTAAGGAAACTAAGTGGTGAATGATTCTTTTCCTAACAGAGTCTAGTAGACGGCACATCAAGTGATTCAGACTTCCCAAATCAGCAGACAAACTGAGGGTTGGATGGTCTCAATTTAGAAATCTATGACTCATACTCTGGTCACCAGTTTCACATGGCTGGCATCTCTTGTCCTGCAAAACATGCTGTTCAATGGCCTTTATCGAAATCCAATATTAATTTTCTATCTACTTGCACCCTGCTTCCTGTTATTAAACGTAGCATCTACTGGTTTAATAAGCAGATTTTGTAAAGTGTTTAGCTATTTGGGGTTTGTTTCCTGCTTTTAATTAAATAGCCTGCAGTTGTGAAGCAGCTATGTCCCATGCCAGTAAATATTCTAATCCCAATCATTCTTTCACATCTGCAGCTGAGGAACATTTAACATTCGAAACAAACATTCTGTTGACGTCAAGCTGGAATCTAACGTTAAATGTGTGGCATATATATGGCCGACGTGGTTATTGTCTCCTTTCTGCAAAATGTTCCAAAAAATACAAATTTGGATGTACGTATACAGTGTATTTCTATTTTTAGAGGTGTAGAGTTCTAATGAATCATGTGGCTTTGAAAAATCCCCTTGACATGGGACATTAATACAGAATGTGCAACCAGAAAATACGGTAAGTAATAAGGGAGAATAGGAACAAGATTTGGGTGATTGACTGGCCAGGTTTGGCCACTGATCAAATCATCTACCAGCCCCTCTTCACCAATTTTAACTAACCTCAATTATGATTATCAGATGATCATGGCTAGTTAATGATGGTGTGCTCAGTCACTTCATTATTTGGCAACATTCCCTCAGCTTCAGTGAGTTGAATCAAGTTAAGGTGACACTTATTTCCCCAAGCACTTAACTGAAGGGGAAATGTATGGTACCCAGGTTGATGTGAATTCTCAAAGTTGAGCAACTCCTTCCCTGTTTAACCCTAAGGATGTGTTAGCAAATCCCTATTCAACTCTGGCCTCCCTCTGGGCCAAGTTCCAGGCAACACACTGCAGTGCTCGCTATGGCGGTCGTATTGCCTATTATTGGGCAGAACACTTTATTGAGGTAGACTGTAAAGCAAACAGCGTCACCCTTAATCTGTAACTGGTGTTAGGAGATGCTATGTTATGGATACTGTTTAGTGAAGGTCTCTCAGTGGAAATGCCCATTTACCTGTCAGGTTGCCAAGGAAAATGGAAAGCTGGGGGGTGCTTTGATTCGTGGAGTAATCAAAACACAAAAGCCAATTTAAAATCAATATAAGGCAAATACATGATGATCTTTTCTATGGAGGCATTTATATTATTCTGACAAAACATCTCTCCTGGAGCTAATGAGAAACACAGCATTTAGTAAGATATCCTTCATTTGCAAAGCTATTTAATAAGACAGGTTGAAAAAGGTACTTATTCTATGTCCAATATCTGAGTATTTTTTAATTAATTGGTATGCAGGCTTTATGACTACTGGCCAGGTTAGCTGGGATTTCTTTTTGTGTTAATTGTATTGTAAAGCTCTGCAGGATTTGCTATTTTAAGCCCCAATCTTGTAACACATGTAACTAGTAGTAACAGCTGTGCCATTATCACATATTGTTTACTGTTCCAACTGACATTTGCTTGCAACATTCATTTACATCTATTTTAGGATCCATATGAATATGCTTAATAAAGGCAGTTCTTGGTATAAAATGGGAGTCCATGCAGCATGATGGATGACGCGTGAGATGTACTTTTCAGGATACATACAGGCAGTGTGTGTCTCTGCGTTTCAAGTGTTCTTTCAGGCAGCTTATTAAGTGAAGAGATTTTTTTCCCCCTCCAAATTAAGTAACACATTGATTGCAATTTCTAATTGATTTAGTGCTGACTATGTCCCTTCTCCTTAAATCACCCCTAAGTTCTTGACATTCTGAAGATCCTGTCCAGATTTTATGTCTTTATGTACAGAAAAATGCTGAGCTGGTGGCCATGTCAGTCCAAATTACACAAGGGGCGCACTGGCAGCCTGTGGACAATTGAAAGCGGCTGTTTTCCACACTTTTCACAGCTTGCCCCATGGAATGTGCTTGGAACACGTGAAGAAAGGCAATAACGTTCAGAATGGGAGGGCGAGACCATGCGAGTGAGTGAGAGGGTAATGGAGGGAGTATGTATGAATATATGTATAAGTGTATGTGTTAGCATGAAAGTGTATGTGAGTGTGTGAGCATGAATGTGTATGTGTACGTGCAGCAATGCATTTACCTTCTGTGCTGCCTTGTTCCCACCTAGCGCAGCACCACAAGCCATCCCCTCCTCATTGAAGTCTGTGCTACCTTAAAAGGCGCGCCATGCCTTTAGGACACGGAGTGCCTGGATGTGACATAATATCCCTGCGCTCCATGTCTTAAAGGTGCACAGCCTCCATAGTGTGAATGGGCTGGTTAAGGAGATCAAAGCCCCTCCAGCATTCTTATACCAGTTGTACATTCTTTTGTTTGAATTTTAAATGTACATAGAATGTTTTTTATGAAAATATGTATGGAACACAGATTTAAATTGTATAGCAGGCTCTGTATTTTTCGAAGGCATATGCACGTATGTAGATGGTAATTTCAGAAAAAAGAGCAATTTATTTGTACAGTGGCACTTTGTCTTACAGTAGAACTCAATTAATTGCATGGCTACTCATACACCACATTATGCTCTGCGCACCATAGTTATTTAATTTTTTGGGTTTTTTTGTTCTGATAGGTCGGTCCGTAACATTTATCTTAGTTTATATATATTTTTCCTTACCCACATTTCCATATCATCTTTGGACATGGCAGTAAAGTCAAGCACAAAAAAATGTAAAAATAGACATGTTTTGAAAAATAATATCACCTTTTGCATCTCCTACAGGTTTACTATAACAATTTAGAATTTTATTACTATAGCTGATGCGCTCGCAATAAACCATGTTTGATATCCATCTATATAATATTAAATAGACCATATAAGATAGTATCCACGCATCTAAACAATTGTCTTGATGAAGTCTATTGAATACATAGTATCAACATTTTGCATTGGATCTTTGAAATTAAATCCTAATATGATATGTGTGAATAAAATCCAAGCAAGCCCAAATATGCGCTAGGACACTAAACTAAAGGTCTAATTTGGGATCAAAGCTGAGAATGAAGCCAGGTTTAGCAGTTGTATCTCCTAAAACCCTTGTGAGGCTCCTTCAAATCCATCTTTCAGGCCCTTGTAAGTTTATAATCAAAGCACTGGTATAATAATTTAAGAAGGGAAATATGTTTACACTACAAAGTGCATTAATTAAGTTGATGATTATGGAAGTTTAAGGTATCTTTATTTTGAGCCTGTAGATACATTGTGACATAATACATTTTTCTCTCATGGAAACACTATATTAATGAGTGATTTTCAATGTTCTCCTGGGACTTACGAGCTTGTATCATTTTGTGACACTAAGATTGATTTCCAAAAAATGAGAACATTACTGCACAAGTGCACTACATAAGCAACATGATTTACTCAGCAATCCAACACTGAACATGAAACGTTTTGGGTTCCCCAGGATAATCAGGTAGGGATTATGTTCTGGAACAAAGGGTCACCTTTACCATTGTTCATGTTTGTATAGCCTGAGGTCCCCCTTGCTCATCGATGTCCCATGTACACTAAGGACCGGTGCATTCTCATGGACACGTGAATATTCAGTTTAACAAGATGACACTGTTGTCCTTCAGCTATAGCTGTTGGCAAGTTGAACCTGAGAGGAACCTGACTGCTGATCTGGCCTAATCCAGTGGAAAATCAGCCCTGACTTTGTTCTACTTGAGCATCCCTCAAGGCTTGCTTGTTCTTTTATACCAGTAGTAGACCTCTGACCACAAAGAGATATTTAGACTTTCACCCTCTCTGTTAAACTACAACTTGTATATCCAAACCCATAAGCCAAAGTCTATTTAGAAAATGTTATGTTCAATGTTCGCAGAATATTAAATGTCATAATTGTCTCAGGTAGGACCACAGCCACAAAATTCTAAATAAACCTTGCATTGAAATAGACTTCTTCCTGATTCCTCTTGGTGTAAATATTTACTGACATTTTTCAGGTACAAAAGATAAACCATCTTCCTGTTGCTGTGGCATGAGAGACAGAGAAAATGGGAGAGAGTATTAGTCTTATCCTACAATAAGCCCAGGGATATACGGAGTTATACAACATCACGCAGGTCAAGGAGGGGGTGAGGAGCCAGGATTAGATTTAGAGGCTTAATTCTTAAGGCCTCAAAATTATATCAGGCATAGATCAGTGCATTAACCTGTTACAGGCCAGTAGAATAGCTGGTTAAGCCAGTGGTGGCTGAGCCTAGCATCACTGGCATGCAAGTTGGCGATAACCCCTCTCTTACTTGAGTAACACTTATGTTGAAAGTATGGAACAAAGTAAATTGTATTTTTTTCTGTTTAATACGTTTCAATGACTTTAGGTAGCAGGTACGGCTCTAGCTCCTTTTGGACTACTGTAAATCTCAACTAATGGTATACTTAACAAATGCGGCTATTCCTTACACATGTTAAATGAATTTCAGTTTAATATTTTCTATTTTAGAAGAACATCTGCTCTGTCTATGAATAGCAATAGAGCTACAAAGATAAGGTGCAAATTTTCTTTTAGAATTCATTCCACCATTAAAAACGTTACGGCTTAGTTAAAATTCAAACAAGAAAAAAAGGATTTGTCTGTGCGCGTAAAGAGATACCAGCACTCTAGGAATCATCCTTTAAATGGTCCTAGTCTACTCCAGAATCTTTTTTTTTTTAAAACATATTATGTTAGCCAAATTGCTATTAAACATACATCTCTCTTATACATCAACAAAGCGAGCATCCACATGTGATGGGATGCTAATACGTGATGTAAACCTTAGTCTACTATTCTTTCATTGATACATATGTGATCGGATATATATATATATATATATATATATATATATATATATATATATATATATATATATATATAATATATATACACATACATACATTATATAGGTTAAATCCTGCTCCCTTTAGTAAAGTCATTTTTAAAAGACAAGTTGAATTATTTTGTATTAGGAAATGTTATATGTAACCTTTCATCGCTGTCTATAGTATGGAGCTTCTAGAAAGACCGAGGTTATATAACAACTACCCCTTAGGAAATGAAAGCGGCCTTCCACAAACCCATATCTTACATAACTAAAATCATTTTAAAACTGAATGCCCCACTGCCTCTATTGTTCCTGTGGTTTCCCTTTTACTGGGCTCCAATAACAGATTACAGCCATTATCTCATCGTTAGCAGAAAGAGTTAAGTGGAGATGAACAGGCCAAACACAATGGAATACCCGATTAAGTCTTCAAGCGACTGAAAAGAAAGTGACGGGCTTTTAAAGGGGTTAAAAATGACGTTTTGCACTGGTCTGCTTGAATTGCAAGCTGATCTCAGTCAAAGCCCCTTTTTAATAAAGATTTCTGTTTTTACCGGGATATGTCGCAGCATGCAGCTGCCAAACGCACCCACGAAACAAATATTATTTGTGGATTTCTACGTTTGACGTGCCTTCAGAATGATGGGATTACATTCTATAAAAGACCGGGGATCAGAGAGTTCTTCATTTGTGAACACCAGGGCACACCACAAACAATGAAGATTGTTCATATTACACAATACGCACAAAGCATGATACAGCCTATTAACCGTGCACCTGTTTTAGCTGGATGCACCCCATTTAAAGTCTCTATAGATATTTATCAGTCCATTTAAAAACCTCAGGCTGTTCAGCATCTTTTATTAAATTATTAATGCAGTTTAAATTTTGCTCTCACCTGTAAATTACCTTTAAGTATAGGGCATTGCACTACCCCATCTAGCAATGGAGCTCAACCAGAGGATCTCTCCTGAGTGATGTAACACACTTGCCAGTGATGATCCCGACTGATGCAAGCCACAAGCATATGACATCATAGGGGACTGTTTCTGCTCATAACTCCTCCTTTACTACTTTTTACCAAAGCTGCACGACTTCTGTAAATATGTTTATAGTTCATACACCTACACTGGCTACCTCAATTGTTCTATGTTGGCATAACACACATAAAGTAGAAATCTTGGATATGTTTCATGATTGTCCCGCAATAAAATACATTCAAAGCGGATTGTTAAATTAAAATAGTATATACAATATATGTGGAATGCAGGTAAGCACAGTACTCTTTTCATAGAGTGGTCACCTTGGAGCATACCTAGATAGCTGGCATTAAGACTAAATGACATTTAAAGACATTTAATTTCAAACTTTTAACATGAACACATTATACAATTACTTTTTTTTGACACAATTACTTTTTTGTGTGGAAAGCTTTATTTAGCTCGTTCCTGTTTGGATATCGGACTCTATGTTTATAAATACAAAAGGTTTTCTTTTTAAGATACAGAAGTGATCTATAAAGAAATATATAGTTTGCATTGAAGGATATACCATATGTAGTTGGGGATCAGCTGTAGGCTTTGCAAAATAGTTACTCTAATGCAATGAAGTGCTATTTGTTACAGGAGCCTGCAGATCCGAGTTGTTTTCCAATTTCGTGATAACAAATTATACCGCTATATAAATAAGAGTATCTACTACATGGGGACCGCATGCCAATGGTGTCATTTCAAAGGCACTGATGGAAAGCCTGCTTGAATCTAATAGTAAAGGAACATACTCATATGTCTGTGAAGATTGATTCGTTCAACTTTTATGGTTTTCTCAGAACTTATTATTTGTTTTCGCAGGAGCTGTGGGAATTCCATGTAATAAAGTGAAGATTCCAGGTGGTCATTACAGATCTCTAAATTGATGCTTGAGATCTGAAATACTGTATCCTGTTATCCTATCCTGTGCACAAAACAAACCAAGGTCTTTCGAATGCAGAATAAAACGAGCAGCCAAAACAGGACTTACAGTACCTGAATACTACATGGCTAACGGTACATATGAGAGGGGTCTAGGGTTCCTCCGCTGGGGTCATTATCGAATGAACCATATCTCTTCCTTTAGATAGACTGTTGGTAGAACTGCTCATGGCGAGTTGGAAATTCTAACCTAATTTCAAATTCAGACTGGAGATTCCATAAAGCGTTTGCTAAAATATTAAAACATGGGTTGTAATAAAAGGAGCAGCAACCGATATGATGCATGCAGTACAAGAAACAGGTGATTTGTAATAAATCGTGTGTCACCGTATTGATTATACATTATTACATTATATATATATATATATATATATATATATATATATATATAGCACCAACAATGTATACAGCGCTTCTTACAGCACATACATTCAAAGGGTATGAAAAAACTAGAATGGGACAAACTAATACATCAGGTAAAGAGGGTCCTGCTCACAATCCTATAATCTAGAGATGACAACAGAAGCTCCAAAGACCTAGCAGGAGAATTATCTTTTCAGAAGCACATAAATCATTTTAAGGTAAGGTATTTCATCTTAACTAGGTCATTACTTTATAGCAATCTGTTGCTTTTCCAGGCACAGAAACACAAGTCTGATGCAGAATCCCTCGTTACTAAAGCCTTTAGTGTAAATTGATACCTTCTATTTTATTCCACCTGAAGAAGAGACCTTCAAAGTCCTGAAGTTTTGTGTAACTTGGCATCTTTTTCCATGCTTACCTATTAGGAGGTATCAACTTCAACTAAAGGCTCAATTTTCTCTTGGGCTAATATGGCTATATACAGTTTCTTTTAAATGGAAAAATACCCACTTTTTGGTGACATAAAAAGGACCTGCTTTGGGTATATTTTCTAAACACAAGTTCAAAATGCATGCTAGTATAAAATGTAGGGCAGTCTAGTGAGTGGAAACGAGCAAAGCTGCCTGGGGCGTTGAGCTGCTTGTCATGTCCTCCTACTGTCCTCAGTTCAACTACAGCCATGCCTGCTTTACACTGGGAGTCCAGTGTAGACACCATAGCTGTGCTCAAGGGCCATCAAACCATCCCTTAAAAAACAATTTCTTGTCCTGCACTGATTTAATCAAATAATACACACAGTAGATAGTTGGCTACTCTGAACATAATCCATCATTTACCGTATTTGCTCGATTATAAGACGAGGTTTTTTCAGAGCAAATGCTCTGAAAAATACCCCTCGTCTTATAATCGGGGTCGTCTTATAATCAGACCTCAAATAGGTCTGACTATGAGACGACTAAGATCCAGATCCCCCGCAGCTGCAGGGGACCTGGATCCTCCTGTCCCCCCCCCGCCCCACTTACCGGTACTTCAGAGTCCCCGGTGTGTAGCTGGGGCAGCATGTAGCTGTCTACGCGATTCGTATACAACTTCCGCTGCAGCAAGAAGGAGGTGTAGCTAGCAGCGGGGGTTGTCTGCGTCCATCGCGCAGACCTTCCCCGACTGTCAGAGATCAGAGTTCCCTGATCTCTGACAGTCAGGGAAGGTCTGTGCGATGGATGCAGACAACCCCCGCTGCTAGCCACGCCTCCTTCCGGCTGCAGCGTAAGTGCGTGGGATCTACACGCTGCCCCAGCTACATGACAGGGAAGTCAGAAGCACCGGTAAGTTTGGGGGGGGGGAGTGTTAAATGGGGGGGGGGGCATAAGGCATTTCTGGAGGCAGAGTGCTCTGTGAAATGCCTTTTAACCCCCTTAATGCCACTCTGCCTCCAGAAATGCCTTTTTAACCCTCTATACGCCACTCTGCCTCCTGAATGTCTTAAACCTCCCTATATGCCACTCTTCCCCATAATATGCCTTTTAACCCTCTAAATGCCAGAGGGGCATATAGGGGTATAAGGCATTTCTGGAGGCAGAGTGGCACATAGGTGGTCAAAAGGCATATCATGGGGCATAGTGGCATATAGGGTTAAAAGGCATATCATGGGGCACAGTGGCATTTAGAGGGTTAAAAGGCATATCATGGGGCACAGTGGCATATAGGGGGTATAAAGCATTTCTGGGGCAGATGTGCATAACGGGGGGCAGGTTGGAAAATAGAAGGAAATAAAACCAAAATATTTTTCTCAATCATAGCTTTTATTTTAAAAAAAATAGTTTAGCTGAATTAACATTTACTGGTAAAACACGTCCTTTTGATTATTTGTGCAAATTTTGCCATTATGTTTTGTAAATAGTCAATAAAAAATGGAATATTTTCTATTTTTGATTCCAGACATGTGAAGACTATACAATTTAGCAATTTATCTTTCAGTAAGTAAGTTAACCTTAAAGCTTTTAGGAGGGGCTAACCCTGTACACAGTCACCCTAACCATGTAAAACACAACATAGAAAGCAAGTTCAGGGTTCATCACTCTATAGATTGCAATAATTACACTTATTAGTTCCAAAAAAAAAAAACACCAGACCCTCAACCAAATGAGATTACTGAACCTGATTGCATAGATAAAAAAACTAATTCCTACACAGTAACCCTAACCGTGTCAAATACAACATAGAAAGCAGGTTCGTCCTGAATGAGTATAATGTTTCATTTTTTTGTAAATGAATTCTTTATTAACTTGCTGCTGGACTTATTCATTTGAATCAATTGTGCAAAATATTTGACATACAGTAGTACAGGTTCAGTAATCTCATTCGGTTGAGGGTTTTTTGAACTAATAAATGTAATTATTGCAATCTATAATAAGAGTGGGTAACCCCGAACTGGCTTTCTAGCCGCTGTGTATGTCTTGGAAAGCATACTATGAACTGGTGTTTTGCTCCATATGAATAGTAATAATGGTTAGGTTTGGGAAAGACTGCTATGGAAGCATCATTTTAGCATCCATTGGATAGCAACCCCCCCTTGTAGAGCCAATCCTCCCCTTTCAGGCTGATGGCTGTGCATGCGCACAGATCTGTAGACTAGTATTAATACGCACAATAAAACATTAACAGACACGACTACATGGCTTATAAGGTTTGGCAAAGCCTTATGATGATATTAATACGCTAATAATAATAGAATAGCCTGTAGTAGTCACAATCATTCAGACCTTTCTATTACGTAATATTACTCCCGGTGATGTCATGA